>CM053601.1:90715783-90731637 GCA_028646575.1 Pseudocheirus occidentalis
CCCCCCCCCAAAATACTGAAGAAAACATCACCTTAAAAACAGACTAACTCAAATGGCAAAAGAGGCCTAAAAAGCCAATGAGCCTTAAAAATCTGAATTGCCCAGATGGAAAATGAATTTCAAAAGGTTACTGAAGAGAATAATTCCTTCAAAATTGGACTGGAGCAAATGGAAGTTAATGACTTTATGAGAAATCAAGATACTATAAAACAGATCCAAACAAATGAAAAAATAGAAGGCAATGTGAAATATCTTATTGGAAAAACCACTGACTTGGAAAATAGATCCAGGAGAGATAATTTAAAAATTATTGGACGACCTAAAAGCCATGATAAAATAAAAGGCCTAGAAACCATCCTTCAAGAAATTCTCAAGGAAAATTGATATTCTAGAAGCAGAGGGCAAAATAGAAATTGAAAAAATTTACCAATTTCCACTTGAAAAAGAACCCAAAAAGAAAACTCCTAGGAATATTATAGCCAAATTCCAGAGTTCCCAGGTCAAGGAGAAAATATTACAAGCAATAAGGAAGAAACAATTTTAGTATTGTGGAAACACAATCAGGATAACACAAGATCTAGCAGCTTCTACATTAAGGGATCACAGGGTTTGGAATATGATATTCTGGAGGTCAAAGGGGCTAGAATTAAAACCAATTAAAATAAAACCAAATTAAATTAAAACCAAGAACCTACCCAGAAAAACTGAGTATAATGCTTCAGGGGAAAATGTGGTCATTCAATGAAAATAGAGAACTTTCAAGCACTCTTGATAAAAAAAAACAGAGCTGAACAGAAAATTTGACTTTCAAATACAAGAAGCAAGAGAAGCATGAGAAGGTAAAAAGGAAAAATAAATCATAAAGAACTTATTGAAGTTGAATTATTTACATTCCTACATGGAAAAATGATCATTGTAACTCATGAGACTTTTTCTCAGTATTAGGATAGTTGAAGGGATACATGTATGTATAGGAGGGTATATGTGTATATAAATATATATATGAGTGTGTGTGTATGTGTGTACATGTATACATAGACAGAGGGCACAGGATGAGTTGAATATGAAGGGATTATATCTAAAAAATAAAATTAAGAGGTGAGAGAAGAATATATTAGGAGAAGGAGAAAGGGAGAGATAGAATAGGGTAAATTATCTCTAGTGAAAGAAGCAAGAGAAAGCTGTTACAATCAAGAGGGGAAGAGCAGGAAGGTGAAAGGGAATAAATGGGTCAACCTTACTCTTACTCAATTTAACTTAGGGAGGGAATAACATACACACTCAATTGGGCAACTTACCCTCCAGGAAAGTAGGGGGAAAGGGGATAAGAAAGGGGATACAAAGGAGGGCAAACTTGGGGAGAGGGTAATTAGAAGCAAACTATTTTGAAAAGGGATGGGGTCAAAGTAGAAAATAGAATAAGTGGGAGGTGGGATCTGATTGAGGGAATTATAGTCAGTCTTTCACAATATAACCACTATGGAAATGTTTGCATAATTACACATGTACAAACTCTATTGAACTGCTTATCTTCCCAGTGGGAGTGGATGAGGAGGGAAGAAGAGAAAGAATCTGGAAACCAGAGTTTAAAAACAAATGTTAAAAAAAAAATTTAAAAAAAATTTTTTACATGCAACTCAGAAATAAGATATACAGGCAATGGGGTATAGAAATCCATCTTGTCCTACTAGAAAGTTGGTGGGGGGGATAGGGGAGAATATATGAGAAAAAGATTGGGGGAAGGGGTATTCAGTAGGCTCGCTATATTGGGGTGGGGATAGGAGATGGGGAGAAAATTTGTAATTCAAAATCTTGTGGAAATGAATGTTGAAAACTAAAAATAAATAAATCATATAAAAGAGAAAAAAAAATCAACTGCTTTTTAAATGACCATATTATGAACTACCATGTCAAACAACTTAGTGAAGAGCTAATAATAAAACAAATTGATATTTCTTCTGTTTTATGTGGGGTTTTTTTGTTTGTTTTATGTGTTTTTAGAGGCACAAAAGATATCAGGGAACTCACTTCTTAAAAAGATTTGGAAAGAAAATTAAAGGGCTACTTTTTAAGTCCGTTAAGTGGCACGCCTCCTTCCCCAAGTCCCAAAAGTAGTTCCCTTGTATTAACCCCATCTTCCTTAAGGAGAGGATGGATTAGATAATTTCTAACATCTCTTTCAGCTCCAAAATTCAGTGACACATGATCAAAATAGAAAATTTCTTCATCATTTAATATAACCATAAATGATATGTTTTAATGAAGTTAAAATTTATTATATTCTCCTGCTGCCATTAATGTCTTCTTTTCCTTAATTTGCCTTGGCAAAGAAATAACAATGGATGCTTGAAGTTAAACTTATACCTAAGTATGCTACATGGGAAGTGTTTTGTAGTGCATGGAGAGTCAACCCCAAGCTTAGGAAGAGCTGTCTCTGATACATAATAACTATGGGACTGTGAAGTCATAAAATCTCAGTGTCCCCGGAGACTCTCTAAGACTTTCAGTTACATATCATTTGCAAGAAGTAGAGGAAGTTTCCTTATGGAAAGTTATCTAAACCAGTGAAAATTTAGGTCTGAACTAAGAATAAAAAATTATTATAAAAAAACAAAATTCTAGAATACACAGTTGAATTAATATGATGCATTTACTAGATCAGCTTACTTAAATAGAGCTCTCGGGAATTTAAAATTAAATCTTAATTGAAGTGGCTCAATGAAGATGCATTCATTTACTGTTAAATGTAGCTCAGGCATAGAATACAATCAGTAGCAGGTTTTCCTTACTATGAGATGAATTTTGGTCAATGCTTCCTAACATATAATCATATAATATTGTGTCTCTGCCTATATGCTTATTTTGTGGCTTTAGTCTACCTTCCATACTGCCAGGGTTAGGGGTTTGGGGTGTGGCTCCCCCCTTATCCCTTTCCCCAGTCCCGTGGGATCTGGAAAATCTGTGTAAAATGTTTTGGCTCTCCTTCTATACCAGAGAAGAAGTCTGAATTTTTTTTCTTTTTCTCTTATGGGATGTTTAAAAAACCTTATTGTAAAACTGGGGTTAGGAGAATACAATAATATAGCTATAACTTTTGCATTTCTGAGTTTCTAAAGTTTTTCTATATTATCTGCTGGCCTTTGCATGTCCTATGCAGCTTCCAAAAATGTCCCTGTAATGCCCATTAATTTCTTTTTAAATGATATCAAAGCCATGACAGGGAAAGTAGCAATGTGGAAGGGATAACTGTATACAGAAGCCTTGGTCAATATATCTTGGAGGAAAAGATTTAGTGAGTATAAAGAGATGATTTCCTTAGTGTGAAAGGACATTTGAATTCGGCATTTTTCATTAGCATACACCATTTTCTATTTAAACGTATATGCTTCCTGTTCAGGGCTTATGTTTCTAAGAATTTCTTTGGAGAAAAAAAAGAATAAAATTAAAATTGGAAACTCCTGTTCTAGGTCATTAGGTGCCAGAAAAGTATGATAATAAAAAACCATCATCACCACCATGACTACTTCCTATAAAATGAAAATGAACTGTATTATTTTTGTTCTTTTAGAAAACATGGAACATTTTAAAGATGTCCCACTTGAATAATTGCTATCCCTAATTAAATTTTGATCATTCTTTCATTTATATAGGTTTATTCATCTCATTTTGCTCCAATATGATATAGTTTTTCAGACATTGGTAGTCAGTGACTAAAACCAAGTCTTGTGTCCCTTGGAGGAGCTGCCAATTTTGATGTTCCTTCTTTGGTAAGAGTTCACATTAACTCCATAGGCACATAAATATTTGCCATAGTTTCTCTTCAGGGCCAAGCACACTGAAAAGTGATTATTGGAGCATAGAAGAGTACTTTGTTACAGAAAGAAGGTTGACAGAGTCTTGTAAGTTTTTGGAGGAGACATTGGCTACCAATCTGGCTTGAAATTCTTACCCCTTAGCTACAAATCTTTCCCTGGGGGTGAGATGTTCCTACCTCAAAAAAAGGACAATTATTTGCCTTTTGCTCCACCAGTTCACAAGAATGTATCATTCTTCATGTTGAGGTGACTAAAATCTAGGGACAACTCTGCTTTGTTTGAGGTGTAGAATTATTATTCTCCTAGTCATTCACCTTTGTCCTAACACACCTTTCTTAAACTGATATCATACTTGTATTTTTGCCCAAGGACACAAAGCTCAGAGAAACCTGATTTTTTTCTCCCACCCTTTCCATCTAACTGCACATTAATTAAAGAAAAATGGAAGAATTGTTTATTTCTTTCCATTGGTAGATGTCTTTAGATTCTCTGTGATTAAGAAACAAAGGAACAGCAACCAAATCCTGGGAAAGACCATAATGAAGTTGCCTGGGTGATGTCTAAAGAGTTAAATATGGATTTTGAAGGATGCATGTTAAATCAATTGCTAGAGCATTTATTGCAATGTTAAATTTCAAAAAGAACTATTTATCCAAAACTCTGGAGCCCCATAACATAATTGCAACTAGCAGACTGGAGGAGATGGAATGGCTTTGTAACATTGCTTTAGATTTAAGGAAAGTGATTTATTGTTCCCCATGCAATAGTTCTTCAAAGATCTACATAACTAGACTATATAGATGTATTCCTGACTTCGGGAAAAATCTACTTCATACTTGAACTCTAGCCTCCCCCTCCCTTATTAATCTATGAATTGTAATTAGCAAAGTTAAGTCATGATCCTGGAAGAAGTGTTTGACTTTTTTTTTTAACCCTGGGAAAAGTATGTGGTTTCTTGAATTGGACCTGGGTAATTTGAAATATTTTTCTTTTATTACTTTACTCAGCAGAACTTCATTAGAAAATGTTTCTATTTTTAGCAAATAATGTGACCAGGATGTTCAGTGTTGCACTGTACCAGAGAGAGAGGTTCAAACTGTGCTTACTGCAAATTTGAAAGTCAGACAGAAAGGCATTTCCAAGGGCAATCTAGTACGTTATCAAATAGCTGCATAAATGTGATTTCTAATTGCCCAAAGGGTTTTTGAGGCATTCTATGATAATAGTAACAACAACAAGAGTATTGATAATGTATAACTTTGAGGAGCTATAATTTTCTTTGTGTGGTTATGACCTCCACTGAGGCTAATTACACATTTTTCATGTATTTGTTCCATGAGGTTTGGTGGCTAAAAACATCATTTCCTGGTAGCTAACATACTAATGCTAGGGCTTTGGAAGTCACTTTATTAAAGCTCATTGACATATAAAAGACACTCAGTCCATGACTAGACCCAATAATATTAACAGTTCTCATTTATAGGATATTTTATGGCTACAAAGTATTTTACATACATTCCCTATAAGGAAAGCATGGTGAAGGATAGCGAGTTGGCACAGTGAATAGGGCACTGGCCCTAGGAGGACCTGAGTTCAAATCCAGACTCAAATACTTGACACACTTACTAGCTGTGTAACCTTGGGCAAGTCATTTAACCCCAATTACCTTATCTTCCTTAGCTCAAAAAAAAAAAAAAAGGATGGTGAATAGTATTGTTTACATATTGCAAGTCAGAGGCTCACAAGATCAGAAATAAAAGACTGGAAAGAACGTTGGGGAATCTAGTCTAAGTCCCTCATTTGCAGATAAATGAACAGAGGCCCAGGAAAGTCAAATGACTTGCTGGAGGTCACATCAGTAGTAACCAAGGTAGCACTTGAATTCTTGCAGTTCCAGGGCCATCATGCTTCCACTGTACCAAGACGCTTCTCATGATCAGATTGGCCAAAGGGTGCTAAATTTCTTGGCCATATTAGCTCTTGAAGACCACGTACAAAGTTATAAAGGGGTTATGATCTGCCATTAGTGGTGGAAGTTGGGGGGATACCGCACACTAAAAAAATAGAGAACCTTTAAATATTGAAGTACTGGTGAGAAAAACTGACTGTGCCCAAGACCAGAACTCGTTTGGTTTTGAGTGGGGTATACTCTCCATACCCTCTGTGAAGACTCCTTAGAATGAGAATGGAGAGAAACTATCTGGAAACCAGAGATAGACTTTTGTAAGACTGGACAGACCTGAGTCCTGTGTTTACATAACCTAGGACCCTTTCCTCCTCCCCTTACTGGCAATCAGCATTAAGCCCTTCAGGAATTTTAGGAATCTCTTAGCCCCTCCACCTTCAAAGTGGCTTTGCCAAATAAGGACATGAATTGGTTTCTTGGTTTCCTATCCTCCCTCCCAGGCAACAGAGATAGTGGTGGGCTTCTTCCTTATCTGCCATTGGGTTAGATTTTGCAACCAGATTGAGAGCCCATCTCTCAGCCAATGGAAGAAGGGACAGCCTGGGGGGGTGGGGTGGGGAAGGGGGCTTGGCTGTGTTAGGGTATAAATTTTTGTTCTGTCTTTTGTAACATGCCTCCTCCCCTTGATCCCTGTCATGGAGAGGACTACCCTCTTCCTGTGGGGGAAGAGAATAAAACTTCCTGTTTCTTCCTCAAGATACCTCCGACTTTTGATTTTTCTTGGGTAGGGGATTTTTGGGGTCCATGTACCCCATACAGTTTTTATGTCAGCTCTGAGGGGTAGGTGCTATTATTATTCCCATTTCACAGATAGGAAAGATGAAGATGAGAAAAAAATGACTTTCCCAGGCTCATACAACTAATAAATGTCTGAGGCAAGATTTGAACTTTGATCTATCTTGATTCCAAATTCAATATTCTACCTACCATGCCAATTAGCTACTTCAAGCTAGTAAGAAGAAGAGGGAGATGAATATCAAGTTTTCTAACTTCCAGTTCAACACCCCAACATGGCACTGAAGTTGCCTAAATGGAAGAGCTTCTAATGGGGACTGAACAGAGTCAGTGCTTTGTTGAGCAGAGAAACAAAAGCTCTTAAAATGAATGCTAAAGATTAGACACAGAATGCACAAACTATATTTTTTGGGCTCATAAGATCACTCATTTGGAGCTGGGAGGGATCTCAGAAGCCATATACCTCTTCTTCTTACAGAGGAAGGTGACTCAGGCAGTATGTATGAGAGCTAGGATATGACTCTAACCCTGCATGGGTTTTGTTGTACCATGCTGTCCGTATGCTGAAGGTGAACCTTCCAAATTAATATTTGGAAAATATGTTGGCCACTGTTAAAGCTATCATGTAGGAACAGTCAAAAATGAAGTCATAATTACTACTACTATGTTATTTTAAAATCCTTTGTAAAAGAGTTGGACCCTGGTAGACAGCCACAAGGCCATCAACTTGAATCCAAGTTTTATGTAGAGTGTCTGTCATTTTTATCAACTAGAAAAGACAGATTCATTACTAGAGAAATGTTTTATGATGAGTAAGCCTGTAGGGAAGGCTTTGATATAGCCCTTATTATGTGCCAGGCACTGTGCTAAGCACTTCACTAATGTTAAATTTGATCCTTACAACCCTTGGAGGTAGATGCTACATTCTACAGATGAAGAAACTGAGACAGAGAGATGTTAAGTTACTTGCCCAGGGTCACACAGCTAGTAACTAACTGTAATCATATTTGAACTCTGGTCTTCCTGACTTTGAGCCCAGTACTCTATCCACTGTACTACCTACCTGCCTCTTTTTGATCATTTGGGTGATGATTCAAATCACTTACTCAACTTAGAAACGATAAACCTGAGGTCACATTCTCACCCTGCCGCTTATTATCTATATGGCCCTGAGTAAGTCCCTTAACTTCTGCAGGCTTCAGTGTCTTCATCTGTAAAATGTGAGGCTTAGACTTGCCAACTTCTAAGGTTCTTGCCAGCTCTAGAACTGGGGTCTGCAATCTATTGTGCACTGGCTAAACTTGGCCCTCTTGCCTCTTTTTGTACAGACCCCAGGTAAGAATGGTTTTTATATTTTAAAAAGAAAAATGTTTATATCTAAAGTGTAAAAAAACATTCTTACCTCCCGCACCTTACAAGAACAGGTAGCTGGTGGGATTTGGGCAGTAGTTTGCTGATTCCCTTGCTGTCTAAGCTGTGAGGTTATGATTCTCTTTCTCCATATATTCTTTTGTTTTAACCCCTTCTCTACAGAATCCTCTCACCTCTGGTCAGGGGCAACAGAACAGGAAAAAAAGCAGGGTTTTTTTGAAACAGGGTCACAATGGGCAGTAACCTGCTCAAATCCTTTTCCTGCCACCATGATAAAAGAAAATATTAGGACATTGGTTCTATATATGTGTATGGAGAAATGAATGGGTATTCATTTTTTAAAAATCACATCTACAAGTGAATTTCTTAAGTTGTTGAATAATATTGCATGGTGCCATAAATGACAACATGCAGAATGTGACAAGTTAGGTTGAATTTTGTTGCTGACTTTCCTTAGCTACAAAGCAATACTGTTTAGAACATGAATACATAGGATCATAGTCATAAAACTGGAGCCAGATGGGGCCTCAGGTGAGGTAGGTGATGTTATTACACCACATTTTTAGCTGAGGAAACTGAAGTAGACAGAAGTAAAGTGATTTTCTCAGAGTCACACAGTTAGGAAATGTCTGAAGCCAGATTAGAACTTAGGTCTTCCTGACTTCAGACTTAATGTTCTATGCATATGAATACGGTAGATACTTAAGAAATGCCTATTGAACGACTGAATTTCACATCACTTCCTGAAAATAAGTCCCGTCTATAACATGGACTTTATTCCTTAAAACTGACTGATAATATGTCTTTTTTCTGTGTACCATTATCAGCTTTCCTTTGAGCAATCTGTCATATTAACTTAGGTCCACTAAGGATTAACCTGCACCAGAAAGCTTTTACTTATGACTACTACAGGATTTGTATCCTTCTCTCTAGGGGTGTATCCCATCTACTTCCTCTTCTGTGCCCTTGGGACTCCTAATTACCCTCCCTCAAGCTGTAAAACATCTGTTGCTAATGAATTTGGTCAATTTTCAGAATTAGAGCCTCTGTTGGATTAAGGGGGTCTGTCTAGTAAAATACTTTTGAGGACTGGCCTATATCTGAAATGACTGGGGGTCTCTGATGAGAAGGAAAAAGTGGAAAGTTAGTCTAAAGATTGTTTGCTAAAACAAAATAAAAAATTGAAACAAAATAAGAAATGCTCTAGGAGCTCAGTTCTAAGAAAGCAGAAACAAGAAAAACATTCGTGCTAGATTGTACACTGGTACCATCAATAACTTGATAAACATGGCTTGGTGAATTCAAGAGAAAGGAAGGAGGGAGAGGGAGAGGGAAAGTGAGATGCAAAAGGAGAAGAAGAGGGAGAGGGCGAAAGAGACAGAGACAGAGAGGCAGAGAGACAGAGAGACAGGGACAGACAGAGAGACAGAGACAGAGAGAAGAAGGATATGACAATGTAGTTACTTGGTATTTTGGAGACAAGCAAACATTTTAGAAAAGCTTTCTTTTTTCTTGAAATGAAAAAATAAGCTAAAGTTCTGTAGAAACTCTCCCATCTTGTGGGATCCTCTGAACAGAAGGACTGACTTCTTGGATAACCTATGCAGAAATATCAAGGACTATTCTTTTTTGGGGGTTACATAAAAATACTTATACCAGGCACCTGGTGGTATGGTGATAGAATATGTGGGAGGGTATAAGGTGTAAGAAGATTGGAAAGTTCAGGGCAGGAGGAAAGATTAAGAAGAGCTTTAAACACCAAACTGAGGATTTATATTGATCCTGGAGGTTATAGGGAATTGCTTAAATATTACTCTTAAGTTTAATTATGGTATGGTGTTGCAAATTTCTTTCTCTCTGAGGTTACTTTCCATTTAGTCTGTGTGTATATATATATATATATATATCTTGCCTATATATTGTATTGTTAATGTATTTTTGCTTAATGGGAAGATCTTTTTCATCCATTAATAGGTCCATGTGACCTATTTGAGTCACATGGAAGCTTGAGTTACATGAGTCTGTGGTGGGAAGAGCTTGCTGAGTGAGTGGAGCAGGAAGGGGTGGAACAAGAAGAGGCAAAACTGGAGAAAAACTGAGAAAGGAAGTTGGTCAGAGCAGGTAGAGCTGAGGAAGAGAGGGGAAGCAGGCAGAGAGCAACAATTGTTCATTTGTGGGAAGGCCTTGGCAGGGAGAAGGCTTGGGGATGATGGTGGACTTGCACTGTTCATCTGTATAAATTTCTTTGTTGTTATGATGGATTTCACTTTCTGGTGTTGGGATTCAGTTTTATGGTGTTTGAATAAACATTTTGTCTTCCATGTAGAGAGTCTATTATATTTTGGGATTCAGAATTATGTCAGCATAGCTGCCGTAGACACTTATGAATATCATATTGGCGCTACATACACATGCCACCTCTTACATTAGAATGTATGTTCCTTGAAGACAGGGATTGTTTTTGCTTTTGCTTTGTATCCTGAGTGCTTAGCCCAGTGACTGATGTATATAAATGTTTAATAAATGCTTTTTGCTTCCTTGATTGCCATAATGTGCATTCTTGAAGGCTGTGCCAATGGCATATAATTTCTGGCAGGTCCTGTGAGGCTGTAGAGGTTCTAAATATGTGCCTGGAAGTGGTCTGGACATCAGTTGTGCAAGGATCAGCCTAAATTCAAAGAAGAGGGAGGGTTAGTCACTGAGCATAAAGGACCTGCAATGTGTACTGGTAGAGGCAATACCTCCAACACATAGAACCTTGCAGTTGTTGTTGTTGTCCTTCAATCTCTAACAGGACTGATGACAGTAACAAAAGGAGTTGTAACAAAAGGAGATAGGGAAGGTAGGATTATCCAGACAGCTGTTCCATCATGAACTAGAGTAAACATATCTACCTTTATAGGTGGATGATGTATGGAGAAAGATGTGTGGTTGAGACTGCAGGAGTCACCATGAGTAAATGGAGTCTAGCCCAGTTTCCACAATTAATTTCCATTCCTGCACTGTCTCCTAAATTCACCATCAGTCCTCTGCTGAACTGTCTTAGTCAAAGTGAGCTAGAGAACCGACATTGAACTTATGACTGGAATGCATATGCAAGTGAGTCCAGAGGAATTAATGCCACTTTTGGAGGGGCTAGTGGATTTGGAAAGAAACTTTGTTTTCAGTGGGTACCTTACACCAACAGCTCAGAGAAATATATTCAATGTTTCTTCATGTCTATCAAACCACCTGTAACCAGGTGATTAGAAATCCCCTTTACTGTCATTTAATTACTTCAGACACACTCAGCCTAAATTTCTAAATTAGTGGAGGGGAATTGTGCCTTTTCAGTAGATAGAGTTTCAGAGCATAGTGGTGGGACATGTCGAGTGTGGTGATATTCATACTGTTAGTAATAGCTAGCACATGTGCTATGGTAATCATACACCACAGACTGTGTACATTACATTAGAATAAACAGCAAGGAGAGCTTAACCAGGGACACTCTGGATACTTGGTTATGACAGCCATTAACTAGGAAGAAGCCAACTCTGTGATATCAAGTTAATTACAGATATAAAGTCCAAAGGTGGAGGTGGTGGGGGAAAGAAAAATCCAAAACATTTTCTGTGCATTATTTGAGCCAAAGAACTATATGGGAAAAAAGGTAATATTTTTATTTCACTTTAGAGTTTGCTTCTACATATCTCATTTGATTCTCACAACAATTCAGTAAAGCAGGTGCTTTTACTAGCTCCATTTTACAGACAAAGGAAATGAGACCCAGAGAGTTTAAGTTACTTGACCAAGTTCACACACGTAGTAAGTATGTGAGGACGGATTTGAATGAACATCTCTGTGATTCTGAATCCCACAATCTATCCACTGTGATATGAATATTAACAGAAAGCAATACTTCCACTGTGGTTAGAAAATCATAGTACATAAGCTTAGAGCTAGAAGGGACCTCGTAGGCCAAGTAGTACAAGCCCCTTATTTTACAGAGGAGAAAACTGAGGTCAGAGTGGTTGTGACTTGTATGACGTCACACAAGTTGAATCGTCAGTGTCTTCTTTTCTGGGCGGGGGGGGGGGGACCATCTGGCACTTGAATGTCCTCATGTAGCATAATAACCCCAAATGTACCAGAATGGCTATTTATGACCCTATTTTCAAGTTATACAATCACAAAGAATGCTGTAACTAGAAAGTAAATAGACGAGAAATACAAATCAACTAATAGAAATATTTAACATTTATATAACAATTAAAAAAATGAAAACTGTGATTTCATTAAATTTGATGATTTTCAGGTAAAGAAACTCCTTCTACCAATCCATATTGGAACTTCCTTTGCAACTTATGGTCCAAGAAAGTTTCCTGGGGTCACCAGGATATAAAGTAACTAGCTCAGTGTCACACAGTTATTAGAAGTCAGAGAAAGGCCTCCAGTGAGGCCATCCTGAGTCAAAAGATTGGTTGTCTATCCATTATGCCACTATGTTAATTTGCAGGTACATTTCCACTTCTATAAAATAGAGATAAAAATTTCTATTAGTGAACTTTATAAGCAAGTTAAAAGAATGAAGCGATCAATAAACAGGCATTTTCAAAGCACCTACAATATGCCATACACTGAAGAAAGCTACTTTGCAATGTTTAGGGGGAAATTACAGACCATAGGTGAGCTCTTCTGGATACCTTATGTTATAGCTAACAGAATTTTGCTTGAACTCAATTCCAAATAATCCTCTCCTTTGTTGACAAAAGGATTAAGCTCTATTGCAAACAATTCAAAGTTTGAAAACCATAGCTTCAGGCAGAAAGGAAAATGCTTAGCCAACTAAGAGTGTTCTGGCTAGAGGGAAGGAGGCTATAGATTTGCCTCTTGGAAAATTTACAAGTATTGTAAGTTTTATATACTACACCCCCAAAGCTCATCAAATTCCAGATAAGCTCATGTCTCCTCTAAGGGATCTAAAAAGCTATAGATTTTATGGCCACAGAAAGTTACAGAATCACAGATTTGGAAGGAACCTCAGCTCCTTTCCAGTCCATTTCCTAAACAATAAGAATCGCTACTGTAATCTAACCAACAACTGGTCATCCATTCTTTGCTTGAAGACCTACAAGGAGGGCAAAGTCACTATCTCTAGAGATGGACCATCTAGACAACACTAATTGTTAGGAAGGTTTTCTCTGTATCAACTTACATTGCTCCCTTTGCAACTTTTACCCATTGCTTCTGGTTTAGCAGACTAGAACCTAAAAGAGCAAATCAGATTCCTCTTCTATAGGATAATCCTTCCAATACTTGAAGACTACTATTATATATAAGAACTAAACACAGTACTACAAGAAAAGTCTTGATGGGGGGAGGGGCATGCCAAGAGAGTGGAACAGAAGTGGGAACTTTTCTAGCTCCTCCATGAATTCCATCACTAACCTCTAAAAAGTAAATCTGAACGGATTTTAGAGTAACAGAATCCATTGGGAGATGGGGCATGGCAGATTCCCAGGCAGTAAATCACCGATGTTAAGTCTGGGCAGGGGGAAAGCAGAGGACATGGGGGCTGCACCAGTGCAGACCATAGCAGAGTGAGAATGAGCCCCAGCCAGAGGATCTACCCACCCAATTCACAGATATCTCACTGTGTGGGACACGAAATTAGTGAAAAGCTTCTCAGTCTGGAATGTATCCCCCACCCCTTGAGTGCCGTACCCTCCCCCTTTCTCCTGTCAATTACTTTTATCTTCCTTTGTCCATTTCTTCCCACCCTGGTGAAGCCTGTCCCATCTCCTTCCCTTTTCCTTCTCAGTAGCGAAGGGATTGGTAAAGTAAATTTTTTTCACCAATGAAAGAAGGCAGTTGGCCAGGAGAAGGGATGTCCTAATTAGGTCTTTAAATTCTAGACCCGGTCTTAGGAGCTCTCTCTCTCTCCCGGCCCGGCCTCATGCATCAACATGGGTAAGAAATCAGAGATGGAGCACTGCTTCCTTCCAAGGGGAAAGGGAATAAATTCCTCTTCTTATCTAAGGCATTTCTGTGTTTACTTTTCTAATTAAATTAAGAATAATGGGTATTTTTTTTTACCACAAACATCACTGCAGGACAGAGGATCTGTTGGAGCTGGGTAAGAGAAATCACAGGGCCTGCTGCAGCAGCTTCTCCTAGGGCTATGAACCCTCAGCCTGGATGGCTAAAAATCACCTACCTGAACTTCCAGGAGCCAAGATGGCAGAGTAAACCCTAGCTGATCTAATCCCCCTCCTTAACTCTGATAACCCAGAGATTAATGTTCCACCCAGTGTAAAATCCTGAATCAGTGGAAATAGCCTCAGGCTTGGGAGTCCTAGAGGAAAGGTATGACTGAAGCTGTGCCAAGCCCTAAGTGAAGGGCAGGAGGCCTCCCAACAAGTCCTACCTCAGCTGACCAGCAGGAGATCCCAAAGCTCAGAGGGGTGGAGCCAGCAAGCCGTAACAAAAGAAACCTAAGTGTACCTTAGCACCAGTAAGGAAATCTGCAGATATCAGCCTGAGCTGGAGCCCAGGGGCCCAGACGTAGAAACCTGAAGTGACCAGACCACTCCTAAACCACACTTTACTCTGTGAGCCTCAGGGTAACCCAGGAGAAACACTGAGAGTCCTGGCCTTGGCTTCAGTCTAAACACCCAGAGGCTACAGCAAACAAAGTCAACAACCAAGCCTGGCTTTTCAGGCCTGAGAACCATGGGTCAGAGCTTTCTGTACCCCAGAAGCAGAAATCTACTCTAAAAGTCAGGGCAAGAAGGAAACTGTGAAATCGAGAATGATTCAATGATATTACAGTGAGCAAGAACAACCAAATTCAGACAACAACATGGACTCTATGGATTCAACATGGACACTTGAGATCACAGAAAGAAATATGAATTGGTCTCAAGCCTGAAAAAGCATTCTTGGAGGAGTTCAAGAAAGATTTTAAAAGCCAAATTAGAGCGGTAGAAGATAAATTTAAAACTACATTAACCAAATTGGAAAAAAATCTCACTGAAGAAAACAAATCCTTAAAAAGTAAAATTTGTGAACTGGGGTGGGAGGTTCAAAATCTAATTGGAGACAATACCTCCCTAAAAAGGAGCTTAAAAAACTAATGGAGGAAAATAATTCACTAAAAATTAGAATCAGTCAAATTGGAGCTAAAGACTCTATAATACATCAGGAATCAGTCAGGCAAAACATAAAGATTGAAAAAATTAGAAGAAAATGTAAAATATCTCACTGGAAAAACAATTGACCTGAAAAACAGATCCAGGAGACATAACCTAAGAATTATTAGTCTACCGCAGTGGTTCTCAACCTTACTAATACTGCAACCCTTTAATAGTCATATGTGGGCATTTCTGCAAGTGGGTGGACCCACTTGCAGGCAGATAGAGGAAGTTCCTAAGGCCATCGGAATATTTTCAATGGTCTTGGGTGAACCCTGTGAAAGGGTTGTTCAACCCCAAAGGGGTCACGACCCACAGGATGAGAACTGCTGGTCTACCAGAAAGCCATGATGGAAAAAAAAAACAACCCAGCCTGGACAACATCCTCCAAGAGACTGTCAAAGAAAACTTTCCTGAAGTCCTAGAATCAGAGGGTAAAATTGTTATAGAAAGAATTCACTGGACTGCTCCTGAAAGATCCCAAATTGAAAACTCCAAGAAATATAGTAGCCATATTCTAGAATTACAATGTCAAGGAGAAAATAATGCAAGAAGCCACAAAGAAACAATTTAAATATCGTGGAACTACAGTCAGGATCATACAGGACAGGGAGGGAGATGAACATCATATGAACTTTATTCTCATTGGTTCTGGTTCAAGGAGGGATCAACATAATCAGTTAAGATTAGGACTGTAATGTGAAAAGACACAAAAATTCATTATACTAGCGGGAAAGGAGGGAGGGAGAGGAGCACTGTATGAAATGTACTCTCATAGGTTTAGGTTCAAGGGAG
>CM053601.1:90732137-90753937 GCA_028646575.1 Pseudocheirus occidentalis
ATATATATATATATATATATATATATTTAAAAAGCAATTATGAGGCACTTAGTGCATACCATGCATTTGTGATAAGTGCTACACATATAAATACAAATAGAAAGATAGTTCCTACTTTCAATGAGCTTATGTATAAGGGAGTGGTAGCCATGAAGTGTGAGCAGCTAGATGGTTCAGCAGGTAAGAGTTCTGGGCCCAGAGTCAGGGAGACCTGAGTTCAAATGTAGGATCAGACACTAGCTGTGTGATCCCAGGCAATCATTAATCTCTTTTGTCTTAATCCACTAGAGAAGGAAATGGTAAATATGGTGGATGAGGTCACAAAAGAGTAGGACACAACTGAAGAACAACAAGCCACAGAGTGAGGTTTTAAATTGGTGATGGTGAGGATGGTAAATGGAACCACAGGACAAGAGATTAACATATACATTTCAGGAATGATAATGTTGCTATAACTATTCTTACTAAAAGAGTGGAAGGTAGGGAGGGTCAGAAAAGTACACAGGCCACAGCATGAAGAAAGCAGGAGAACTGATCTCAACCCAAGAAAGCCTACTGTTGGTATACTAATATTCTTAAATTTAAGATCTGTGATACTCTCTCCTTCATATCTGTTCTTGTTTTGGTATGAGAGCAGGAACCCTAGCCATTTCCAGATTAAATCTCACTGAATTCCAGAAGTTGGAAGGGCCCTTATGGGTCAACTTGGGAAGAAGTCAATAGTGTTGGGTAGGGAATCATAGGTAGGATGTGAGTTCAAATACCAGTGCTGCCACTAACAACTGTGTGATCCTGAATAAGCTTTTTCATTAGGACTCAATTTCTTCCTCTATAATGAGGGGACTAGTTTAGATGACCTTCAAGGACCCCTTCTGGATGTAAATCTACAATATTCTGATCCCATAACTTAATATGATTCCTCCTGCTCTGCCCCTCTCCATTTTGCTTCTGAGGACATTTAGGTCAAGAAGAGATTAAACAACTTAGCCAAAGTCACATAGTTAGTGCTTGCAGCCCAGGGCTCTTTATACTATGTCACACTGATGATTGACATCAAAATAGATCAAGAATTGGAAAAGACCCCAGAGACCAACCCCCTCATTTTGGGAAACAGGGGTCCATGGAGGAAAGTGAGTTGTTCAAAGTCACTCACCTATGAAGCTGAAGAGCCAAGATATGAGTAGAGGTTCTCTGTCTTCAAAATTAGTACTCTATAGCCTCCACTACAACAATATTTCAAGTAACTTGAGTGAACATAGTTAGGTTTAGTTCATTTTATTCTATTTTTATTCTATAGCACTCTCAAGGCCATTATCCATGCTATGTCTTAATCTCATATGCGGACTTCGTTGACAGTACATGAAATCCATTCTTTGATTCCCAGGACAGGGCAAAAGAGTCTTTTAATTAGAAACACAGAACACAGACCAAGCATAAACGCTGGGCAAAGGTAGTTGTTACTTTTAGAAGGAAAATTTTTCTTGCCTGCTCTTAGGATGCTGGTGTTAGAGGTTATACAAATGAGGATAAGCTAATCTCTGAATATTTGCTATTCCTATTTTTAAAGAAGAGAATGAAAAACTCTGAAGGTAATAATGAAAACTTCAACATTCAGGTAATGGTGACTTTAGGGACTTCCGTTTTTTTCCTGAACTTTAACTATTACATTTTATAAGACAACCAACGACCAGGCAAAGGACCAATCTATGTGGTGGATTTTCCTGATTTCAGGAACTTTTTAAGTAAGGCAAAGTTTTATGATTTTCAGAGAGGTTGGCTCCAAGTATTTTGAATTATATTGTTGCTGATAAAATGCTATAATAAATTTAACAGACCACACTTTGCCTTCAAGGTTATCACCCCCTCATTACTTTACAAATACTAAGGTATGCCAAAAATGATGTTATTTTAGAGAACAAGAGAGCCATAATCAAAGGGAGGAAAGTGTCTAGGGTTTAATGAAAATACAGGGTTTAATGAAAAAAAAATCCCATTACATTATGACCTCCCCGCCCACAACTCCATATCCCTTCAACAAATATTCTATAATTTAATACAGTTGATAGACATTGTGTTTTAAGTATGACCTTATTTTGAATTCACTAAAGAAACATCAAAAGAACTTTTGGTATGTAGTAGTGTGTACATCCATGTGAATGTTACCAAAAATCTTTCAAACTGAGAGGATCCAATGCAGGAAAATGAGACACATGTATCTGACATTTCCACCATGGGGTTTTCAAAGGCATTCTCTTGGGTTACAGTTGTTTGTTTGGTGGAAATGGGTTTGGATCATAACACCACTAAAATGGTTATAATTTAGAAAAGTATTTGAGCCTAGAAACTGTAGGACACTGAGGCAATCTTAACTTGGGAGACTTTAATATTTCTCTTCTCCTTACCTTCAATGAAGACTTCAGCAGATGTTGTGTCTGAACCACTAGGATTTGTAGCCAGGCAAGAGTAACGTCCTGTGTCGTCCTCAAAAGCCTCTGTGATGACTAGGGTATGAAGACCTCCACTCTCACACTGGATCTGGATGTCTGGGGAGTTCTGAAGCTCTTTTCCTTCACAGAACCATCTGTAGGACATATGGAATACAGAAAAGAGCAGAAAGGAACAGCTATGTTTAAAACAAAATAGAAGTGAAAGCCCAGATGCCTTGTGATGAGATAGTAATTCGACATAAAAATAGTTTGATATATTGATATCACCAGTGAGAATATCTGTTCTGGACTGAACTCTTGTGTAATTGGGTCTTTTCTGGGAAAAAAATGTGAACAGTCTTTTTCTCAGAAAACACCTTTTCTTGTAGATAAGGGATGGCAAGCTCCTAAAACAGCTCAGTTTTATAGAGCATCAAAAAATTTAAAATGTTTTGCAAAAAAAAAAAAAGGAATTGTCTTTTCATCATTAGAAAAAAAGAAACTAAAACAAATACCTGTTAATCTAATTACAATTTAACCAACTAAGTAAATAAACATAATTAGGGAGAACTAGTGATAACTTTAGAATTCCTTTAAAAATTTAGCCATTTTCAGCATTTTCCACCAGCCCTTGGCTACATGACCAGCTTAGAAATACCAGATGTAATTCCTTCCACATTTCTGTTATTTTAAAAAAGTTTCTAGTAGGCTATATGACCTTAGAGACTTTATATAGGCACAGAGGCTAAGTTGTAATTCACTCTTACTGCTCAGCAGCTCTTTTCCTTTCCAAAGAACCAGGAGCCTAGTGGGGCTGGCTCTCAAGGGCCTCAGGCTGTTGTTGTTGGGTTTTTAAAAACATACAGACAGTTTCTCTCTCTCTGTCTCTCTCTGTCTCTCTCTGTCTCTGTCTCTCTCTCTTTCTCTCTCTCTCTCTCTCTCTCTCTCTCTCTCTCTCTCTCTCTGTCTCTCTCTGTCTCTCCTCTCTTCTCCTCTTCTCTCGGCTCTCTTCTCCCCCATTCCTCCACAGTTTTCAACTCTCTTCTCTTTTTAGTTCATTTTGCAAAATGAAAACTGGAGTTGTGATCCTAAAAACTTGCCAAGTCTTATTTATTTGAAAAGAAATATGTAGGAATTTGCCACTTGACAAGAGCTAAAGTCCCCCTTTGACAACATTGTCCATTTGGCTTCTAATCACGTCTTTGAGATTTTCCCTGTGCTTAATTTGTCACTGAATTCTTTGGTGTTGGAATCCTTTCCTGGAAATTCAGCATTTAGGACTGAAGCTGTAAGCCTTCCCTATATTCAGGGAAGTGTAATACAAGTACACTGTTTGCATTAGAGTAATAATAAAGTATTCTCAATAAGAACAATAGTAATAATACAAAGGAACTTGTTAATATGGTACTTCTACCTGGCATTTACATTTACAGAAACATTTTTAAAAAGGAATATTTGCTGCTTAGAGAAGAACAGAATGAGATATGGAAACTAAGGAGCAAAGCACAGCCAGTTACCATCCTTTTAATAATGGCAAGATTTGATATATAATAGTTGTACATCTTATGAAACTTATGCTTTGGTGTCAACTTAGAAGACTATACTTCCAAATTTCAAGGTCTAATTCAATTTGTCTTTCTTCCAATCCAGTATTATTTTCTCTGCCCTTTCTTTTCCATTTCCACTGCTACCATCTTAATCCAGCCCTCATTGTCTCATACTTGGACTATTACAATAGTCTTCTAACTGATCCTTCTGCTTTCCATCTTGCCCAATCCATCCTACACACCAAATGTCAGATCCATCTGCATAAAATATGCTCTCACACATATCACTCCCCTGCTCAAAAGCTTCCAATGGCTCCCCATTGGCTATAGAATAAACCCTAACTTGCTAGTTTGGCCTTCAAAGACGTTCAAAATCTAACTTCTCTCCCTGACAGGTACCTTCTGCTCTAATCTACTCATTATCTCTTAAATATGTGATTGTATACATCCATGGAATACCATTCCTTTCCTCTCCATTTATATAAATGCTACCAATCTTTCAAGGTACAGGACAAAGTCCACCTTGGCCAGTGAACCCTCCATCTTCCTCAGCCAGATCAGAATTCTATATCTTTTCTCTGAAGTCTTAAAGCAAGTATAATTTTGTTACTCAAACATTTATAGTAACTTTATTTATTTATGTATATGTACTGTTTCTGACAACAGACTGTGAAGTTGTGGGTGGGGACAGGAATAATATTTTATACTTCTTTGTATAACCAATAACTAGTACATAGTAAGGCTAAAGTTAATTGTTGTTCATGTTGATGCTGACAATCTCATCTGAGAACTTATAGGACTCAGTTTCCATTGGTTTTTTTGCAATGATTTCTGACATTTACGTTCATACAAGATAAATACAAGAGATGAACTGTGATTTAACCCTTGCATTGTTATATAACATTTCAAGGACTTATGGAAAAATGTTCCTATTTCCTGAAATTATTAATCTTTGATAAGGAAATTTTAAAACTTCTTTGAACCTCCCCTAATAGAATATAACCTCTTTGACTGCAGGAATTTTCATATATGTTTTTGTCTTCATATCCCCAGGGCTTAGTGCCTGTCATGTGCTGTGTCATTTAAGAAAAGCAAGCTGAATGAATGAATGAATGAATTGAAAGCAAATACTGTGTTTTACACTTCTTTGTTTCCCCCCCAGTCTCTAGCACAGTGGCATGCACAAGACACATAATTAATATTCCTTGTGTCCTTGATATTTCTCATCACAAGGAAATTAACTATCCCAATAATATCACAAAGTGTTCAGCCTTTGTGGTTGTAATGAATTAGGACCATTACCACCTAAGCAATGAAAAAAACTGAAGAAAAAGAGAGGGAAAATGTCGGGTAGTGGGTGGAGTGTTGAACTCGAAATTAGGAATAACCGGTTGGAATCCTACCTTCAATCTTTTCTGGCTATGTCACCTACTCCCCTCTCCAACAAGTCCCTGAAACTCTCTGAGATTTTTTCCTCTATAGAATGGAGATAACAGCACCTGGAGATAATACTCTATTATTACTGTAATGCAGACAGTGTGCCCATATTACAATACAATAAGAGCAATCAAGGTTGTTGTGAGACTCAAATTAGATAAGACAAGTAAAATAGCTTGTGCAGCTTAAAGCACTTCATAAATGTCAGATATTATTATTACTCAGTCAATCAACAAGCATTATTAAGTGCCAGGAACTTGTGCTAAATGCTGGGGCAAAAACATAGTTTCTCCCCTCAAGGAACTCCCAATCTAACATGGGAGGCAACATGCAAACAAATATGTGCAGACAAACTAGATAGAGGATAAATCAGAGATAATCTCAGAGGGAAGGCATTAGCATTAAGGAGAAGCAAGAAAGGCTTCTTGTAGGATGTAGGATTTTAAAAATATATTTTTTAAATTTATTTTTTTAGGAGGTGGGATTTTAATTAAGACTTGATGGAAGTCAGGGAAGCCATGAAGAGATCAGGAGAGAGAATATTCCAGGTAAAGTAGTGAAGATACCTTAGAGACGGAGCAGCAAGGAGGCCAGTGTCTTTGGATGGTAGAGTAGGGGTATGTGTATGCGCATGGGTGTGTGTAGGGAGTGTAGGGGAAGGGGAATGTAAAGGATAAGTAGATTGGAAAGGGAGGAAGAAGTCGGGTTATGGAGGGCTTGAGAGGATTTTATATTTGATTTGACATTGCCAGTGTAACATGCTTACTTGGTGTCACACTTGTACAATATACATATTAAGCATCTGTTATGTGCAGAATACAATGCTAGGTTCTATGCAGCAAACCAGGCAGTCTTATTTCTGTCCTGTGGGGACTGACACAACATAGGCAGGAGAGGCAGTGTGGCTCACAGTGTCACAGAGTCTAGCTGGTAAGGATCTTAGAGGGCCATTGAGTCCAACCCCTTCATTTACAGATGAGGAAACAGATCAAGAAGTGACTTACCCAACCCATACAGGCATTAAGTGATAGAGCTAGGATTATTACCCAAAGGCTTCTAACTAGGCCTTTAGCAAGGCCTCTAACTAGGCCTCTAAAGGCTTCTAGCAAGCACTCTCTCCACTGTACCTTGTCTGGGCTACCGTCTGGGCTGTTACTAGTCATGTGACCCTGGGCCATCATTTCACTTCTCTTAAGTCCCCAGTTAACTTATCTATGAGATGGGGATGAGAGGTAGCAGAGCAGGGTGACTAAAAAGCCAGCACTAGAATCCGGAAGACCTGGGTTCATGTCTTACCTCTATGCTCATTGTGAGACCACGGGCAAGTCACAATCTCCCAATGCCCTGGGAAACTTGTGTATATTGTAAATTATAAGCCAGTGGCTGATCTGCATCAGTGAAGGGTGTTTCCATATTGAGAATTCAGACTTACAGATGAAATAACAAGTTCATACCTCACATCCTCTAACAAAACAAAGAATACTGCTATATACTCATAACTGCTAACTACCTCATAGGGCTGTTTTGAGAGGAAGCCCTAAGTAAACTGTGAAGTATCAACATAAACATAAATTCTTGTTCCTCTCCCTAAGCCTTCTCAACAAAGCCAGAAGAGGTAAATATTTCTGTATATTCATGTGCCTTATAACATCCTTCTGAGACAAGTACTAAAGGTATTATTATTATTCCCCTTTATTAGCTGAAGAAACTGAGGTTCAATGGGGTTAATTATACTGCTGAGGGTCATTTAACTAGTAAATAACAGCAGGATTTGAATCTGGTTCTTCTTCATTCCTAATTCAGTGCCTCGGATAAGGAAAATGTCATATACCAAGACAGACAAAAAATTTAAAAATATAATTTACACAAGTCATTTGTGTTCATTCCAAATTGTAAAACTGAAGGATGACTTTTATTGGAAAGGTAGATTGTAACGGATCATAAAGGTCAGTAAAAGACACAGTTTTATAACATTAAAACTTGGGAAGATAAGGTATGGTCTAAAAGAAAAGAAAATGAAAATCCCAGATGATAAATGTTCCAACAAGTTCAAATGAAGAAACAAAAATCAGTTTTCCCTATCAAACCACATCAGCTCAGCCAAGGTTCCTGAGATAAAACTGTACCTAATCTATAACAAAATAGGGTCACGCAATAAAGAGTATTGGACTTCCCCTCTGGAGATCTGTTTTCTGCTTTCCTCTGTGCTATGCGAATTACCTACTTTTTACTCTTCCATCATAGATTTTACGGTCCTTAGTTATACAATAACCATATCCTTCTTGAAGGCAGCCAATAATAGATATCATATAGTGCTAGATACGCAGACAGATAGGAAACATAGTGGTTAGAACATTGGCACAGGGGCCAGGAAGTTCAGAATTCCAATCAGAGTATAAGCTGACATTTTGCCTGTCTGTCTCAGTTTCCCCTGAAAATTGCACTTCTCTACCTCCTTAAGGTTTCTGTGAAGATAAAATGAGATAATAGCTATAAAGCACTTTGCAAACCTTAAAAGTGCTACATAAATAACTATTTAGTAGGAGCTAAACACATATTTGCTTTGTTAATCATGGTGATGACGATGATGATCTTTCTTCTGAATTATGATTTATATAACACTTCTTCCTCTACCAATTTAATCCTGTCACAACTATATTCATTATTGCTTTATATAATCTCTATGGTTCTTTTCAGTTTTAGTATCCTCTCTTCTTACACTTGGGTTCAAAAAATCAGCCTCACTAGTAAAAGATATAAGAGACACAGTTAGATAACAATTTGTCTAAAAACAAATCTGGGAATTTTGATGGATCACAAGCTCAACTTGAGGTGAGTCTGAGGCAGTGAACAAAAATTAATGTGCTATTGGACTTCATTAAGAGGGGCAGAGCTTCCAGGAGTAATGCACTGATGTAAAGCCACACACAAGCAGCTTTCCAGAGAACTGCTGCTGTGAACAGCTTTCAAGGTTCCAATTACACAGTACAGTGAACTCCCTATTCAATAACAAATCAGAGCAAACCATTCACAGAAAATCAAGGTACAGCATTCACAATGTTACAATTTGTCACAGAAAATGAAAATACAGCATTCACCATGTTACAGCTCAACAACTTATCACCAAAATGGCCACATAGCTTTCACCAAAGTCGTCACATAGTTCTCAACAAAGTACATTCATTTAGTCAATGGCAAAATCCTTAATTCAATCACAAAGTACAAAAGTCCAAGTTCTCTACCCCTAGGTCACAGTAAATTATAATCTTTTCAGTCAGTACACAGTATCCAAGTAAAGTCTTCTTTCAGCTTGACTCAAGGTGGGCTTTTAGCTTCCATGCTTCCATGGCTCCTCTTCCATGGTCCCAGCTCCTGTCTAAATCTAACCAACTGCCACGTGAGTTCAAAGGCAGCTCCTAGTTCCTTGTCCAGCCCTCTGTGTAGTTCCTCCTCCACATTGGAGCTCACAATGTCCAGTCCACCCCAAGTCCTTTACAGCTTCTGTTCCTGGGAAGAGAAAGCTTGACAGAGCCATAATAACATTCGTGCACATTTCTGGCACCATCATCAGTTCACTATCTGCCTGTGAAATCAACTTAGACCTACCAACAGGGTCTGAGAACTCACAAATCAGTAACATAGAAATCAACACAGACCCACAAACAAGGTCCAAGAGGTCAGCACAAATCATCAGTAAAGTTCCAGGACCTCCAAAGCCCTCCTCCAGTACTTCTGTAAGCATACAATCAGAAAATCCTCTTTCAGGGCTTCCAGTATGGTCCCAGGGCTTCTGTACAAAATATCACAAACAAATGTCAGCACAGACAGAACAGACAGAGTGCCAGGATACCACAAGTTTTCTCCTTCTTGACTCTGCCACCAGAAGAGTCCTCTCCTCAGTCCTGCCTTTTCCAGCTTGTACTCTTCCTTATATAGGCTCCTCTCCTTTCTGTTGTAGGAGTTCATGAGTTCTAGGGTTCACAAGTTGTGGGGTTCACACATTTCTGTTTCTTAACAGACTTGATACAAGGCTCAAAATAAACTTGAACTGAAAAAGATGTTAATTCAATAGCTGAAACAGGGTGTGAACTACTTCTGCGTTTTCCATTACAACTTGCTATATTCTACCCTGGTCAGAGTTCATGTGGAGTACTGTGTTCAACTGTAGTAGTCGCCATTTAGGAAAGACCTCAATAAGCTTGAGAATATCCAGAGGAAGACAACCAGAATGGTGAAGTCTATGCCATAAGAACTATTGAAATAATTGTAAATGTTTAGCCAGGAGAAGACTGGGATGGGGGGAGGGGCATGATAACTGTCAGACCTGTTCTGTCTGACCTCAGGAGGCAAAATCAGGGGTGGGGGGTGGAGGGGGTGGGGTGTGAATGTTGGTTACAAAGAAAATATAGGAAAAACTTTCTGCCAATTAGAACCTGTCCAAAATTGGGACTGTATCTCAGGATACAGTGGCTTACTACTAATTGAAGTCTTGAAACAGAAGCTTTTTTTTTTAAACCTGCAAAGTGATATTCCAAAAAAAAAAAAAAAGAATAAAGGGATTCTACAATACAGAAATAAGATTTTAAGTGAATATGCAAGATGAAGTGGGAGTCAAACTTAACTAACTTGTCACCTGGTAAATCAAGGATAAAAACCCAATTCTCATTCCAAGACACAACAAATTTAGACTCTAACAGTAAGTTGGTAACTGTTCTTGCAATTGTGTTTTTAAATGAAATTTCTTGATGGTCATATTCCTATTAGTTTTCTGGCAATGAATTCAAAGTATTTACTACAAATTTCTTAGAAAAGAGATGAAAGTCAAGTCTGGTGTCATGCTAGGAGTTTTTTTCATAACACATTCTTGTTACTAGTTTAATTTATTTTTAATGCATTTTTATAAAGAATTGTTGATTTTTTCATACTACAGACATTTTTTTTTCTTTCTGGAGGGCAGTTGGGGTTAAGTGACTTGCCCAAAGTCACACGGCTAGTTTTTGTGTTAAGTGTCTGAGGCCGGATTTGAACTCAGGTACTCCTGACTCCAGGGCCAGTGCTCTATTCACTGTGCCACCTAGCCGCCCCCACTACAGACATTTCTTGACATCTCCTGTGTCTTGACTAAATTCTTCCTCATATCAAAGAAAAACAATTAAGCAAAACTAACTGACAAGATAAACTCATCTGACAACAATGTCACATGCTATGTCTATAGTTGCCCATATCTTTTTTTTAATTGCTTTTTGGAGGGGGGAAGGCAGGGCAATTGTGGTTAAGTGACTTGCCCAAGGTCACACAGCTAGTAAGTGTTACGTGTCTGAGGCTGGATTTGAACTCAGGACCTCCTGATTCCAGGGCCAGTGCTCTATTTACTGCATCACCTAGCTGACCCTAGCTGCCCATATCTTTATTGAAAGAGGGGGAAAACCAACTTTGGTTATATAGTAAGGTGATATGGGATCAAATAGTGGTTCTTTTGCTTGGCTAGATAACCTGGGACAAATCACAACATCCTTGGGCCTACATTTCCTACTCTGCAAGATGAGAAGGTTAGACTACAAGGCTTCTGAGGTAGCAGAAAGAAAAAAGGTGAAGGAAAGGACTAACAAACTTCAACATTAGATAATCAGTTTCCTGAAGAGTGAAGAGTTGGTGACATTGAGAATAAGCTTGTTGAGGTTGATCTTAGGGATATAAACCTGATAAGAGAGTAAACAAACATCAACTGAAGGAAAAAAGATAAAGATTTGCCAGATAATTTCATATTCATAGTCTAGTGTACAGGGAACAACACAGAGATTCTTGTCTGAGAATGTTAACAATATTGAGTAACATGGTGACTAATACAGTCACCTTGAGAAACAACCCAACATTTCCACTGATGTATAATCTGGCTATATTATGGTTATTTGCTCAAAATCACTAGGGAGTGGAAACAGTTACTTTAGAACTTGAAATTGAAATTAAAGTAAGGAAAAATTTAAGGAGAAGTAATATTATATGACCACTACAAGAACAAAATGAATTGCATAAAAACATGCCTTTATGTTCAATGTAATAAGTTATAAAATAGTTTTGCACCGTAACCTCAAAATATTCTGCTTAGCACCCACTTGCTCTATAATTTAATCACAGATTGCTATATAATTTTCTTATGAGAGCTGATTATGGACCGAACTTGGAAAAGTAGAAAAAAACAATTGTTTTTAGTCTCTAAATATTAATCTTTATTTCTATAGAAATTTTTATCATGAATAGCATTTGATTTTCAAAGCCTCTGAGTAAAGTAAATAATTGATTTTAAAAAATTCTTTGGGGGTCTTTTTTGGAGGGGGGAAGACAGGGCCACTGGGGTTAAATGACTTGCCCAAGATCACATAGCTAGTAAGTGTTAAGTATCTGAGGCTAGATTTGAACTCGGGTCCTCCTGACTCCAGGACCAGTGCTCTATTCACTGTGCCACCTAGCTGTCCAAATAAATGATTTTTAAAATGAAAATTTCCAGGGATCTGGAGACATGAGCTCTAGTCTCAATTGTCACTAAATAGGTTACCCTATGCAAATAATTTAATGTTTCGCTAAAAAAAAAAGGGATGGTTAATTTTACAAGTTCTGTGGTAAGTTTAGATAGAATATGGAAGGGACATAAAACTTGGACTACATAGCATTTGAAAGCCCTCCAAATTTTGAGATTCTGTGGCTTTTTTGGTGAAATGACTGTGGAGAAGCAGAAGAAATCACATTACCTAAAAGCTTTTAAAAGCTATAAGTAGTCCTCAAAGGAAGAGATCATTCCACTGTCTTTTCATCCTCAGCACCAATCACAGTGCATAGTAAGTAGGTACTGAATAAATCTTGGTTGTTGAATTGACTTGTCTTCTCTTCACAGTAAAAAATGGGTACATCTCCAAAGAAAGTTAACAAAAAATAGAAACATAAAAGATTTACAATTTCCAAGTGAATCATTCAGTCTTTTTTGGACAGGGCACTATGGATACTTTAATTTTGCTGAATAATAGATGTTAAGTACCACAGAGTCTTGGTATGAAAGTAGTTGGTGCATGTAATTGACTCTAGTCTCTTTTATTTATTGTTATCAAACTAGCAAAAAAAGAACTTAAAAAGTTTTCAATTTTTAATATGAGCTTCAAATCAATTTGGGAGATAAAAATCAATGATTGTTTTCAAAGATTATTTAGTTTTAGTTTTCAACATTCACTTTCATAAGATTTTGAATTTTAAATTTTAACCTCCCTTCCCTTCTCCCTCCCTAAAACAGCATGCATAGGCTGTTATAGGCTGAATATGTGTAATCATATGAAGCATATTTGCACGAGTCATAATGTGAAAGAAGAATCAGAACAAAAGGGAAAAACATGAGAAAGAAAAAACAAACAAAAAGAGAAAATAGTATTCTTTTATGTGCATTCAGACTCCTTTCTACGGATGTGGATAGCATTTTCCATCATTAGTCTTCTAGAATCATCTTAGATCATTGCATTGCTGAGAAGAGTTAAATCAAAGTTGGTCATCATACAATGCTGCTGTTACATCAGTTCATGTAAATCTTTCCAGGATTTTCTGAAATCCACCTGCACATCATTTCTTGTGGAACAATAGCATTCCATTACATTCAGATACAATAACTTATATAGCCAGTCCCCAATTGATGGGCATCCCCTCAATTTCCAATTCTTTGCTACAACAAAAAGAACTGCTATAAATATTTTTGTACATGTGAGTACTTTCCCATTTTTATGGTTTTTTTGGGATACAGACCTAGTAGCTGTATTCCTGAATCAATTAGCACGCACAGTTTTATAGCTCTTTGGGTGTAGTTCCAAATTGCTCTCCAGAATTGTTGGATTAGTTTACAACTCCACCAAAAACGCATTAGTGTTCCAATTTTCCCACGTCTTCCCTAACATCTATCATTTTCTATTTTGTCATGTTAGCTAATCTGATATGTATAATGTGGTACCTCAGAGTTGTTGTAATTTGCATTTCTCTAATCAATAGTGAAAAAAAAACCAGTCACCTCTACCAAGCATTTATGAAGTACTTACAGCATTATGTTCCAGTCACCATGCTAAGGGCTGGAGAAAAACTAAAAAACAATACAGTTCTGGCTTTCAAAAAATGGACATTTTAGCATAGGGGAGATAACTTGTAGAACATGTGAAATGGGATAAAAAGGTCTAGAAAGGTAGTTGGATGCTATATGATGAAGGGATTTATATTTTGAACACTGTTTATATTTGATAAGTAACAGAGATAAGTGACAGAGATCCACTACAGCTTTTTAGGGAGGGGGTCTATGTAGTCATGCCAGTGTCTTAACAATATCTCCTTGGCAGCTACAGGGATGATAGATTGGAGAGATGGGGGAATAAAGACAAGTAGACCACTTAAGTGATTATTACAATAGTCTGGATAAGAAGTATTGAGAGCTTGAGTTAGGGTGGTAAAAAAAAGAAAGAAGCAGAAAGAAGGGGACAGACTTGTGAGAGATTATCAAGGTAGTTATAAGACTTGGCCAATGACTGGATTCTGTTTAGAAGAACCTAGACTCAAAAGTTCTAGCCTAACATATCACCTCTTGGTGTTGGTACATGCTTTTAATTCCTACTGCTGTGGAGAGGCTGTAGTTGGTGTACTCCTTGAGATTGGGAGTTCTGAGCTATAGTGGGGCTAATTATTATAGTGAGTGCCTGAGAGTGGAGGATGACCAAGTTGCTGAAGGAGAGGCAAATGGACTCATGTTTGAGGAACCAAACAAGTTAAAACTTCTGTGCTGATTAGCATTGTGAATTCACCATGAATGGTCAGTTCCAGCAAGATAAATGGTCAGTTTCAGAATACAATAAAATAGACCTTGTCAAGGGTAACTACATCCCCTCATTTAGAATTGATTTAAAATTATCTTGACTTTTAGAACATTTCATGAACACGGAGTTCTGGAATGGAATTCCAGAAGGAACCTCTTTCCCCTTCATGTTCTTCCCTTTTATTCCAACTGCAGAATATTTTTCCCCCCTCAGTAATTCTGTAGCTATGAAAGGTCATATGCTGGTCCCACAACAAGAGTGGTATTTACTCAAGTAAGATGCCATGGCACTATCATCCACACTAGGGTATTATAGGATGGAAATATGAGAAGCTGTTGTACATGTCAAGTGCTGTATTTAATTCCTAGATTTCCACATTCCAGGGAAAGACAAAGAATAGCAGCTGACTTTGGTTTGCCTCAAACAGGCTTGGATAAGTGAGGCCAAGGTTGACTGAATATTAAGGAGTGATTTAGTTTAGGAATAAAAAGGCTGCCACAGAATACGAAAGGTTTGGAACAATGAAAATACATCCTGCATATCAGATATTTACATTATGATTAATAACAGCAGCAAAATTACAGTTATTAAGTAGCAATGAAAATAATTCTATGGTTGGGGGTTACCACAACATAAGGAATTATATTAAAGGGTTGTGGCATTAGGAAGGTTGAGAACCACTGCTCTAAATGTTGGCAAACATTTCAAATGAAGAAATTAAAGCTAGCTATAGTCATATAAAAATGCTCTAAATGACTATTGATTAGGGAAATGCAAATTAAAACAACTCTGAGGTACCATATAATATCTAATTGGCTAATGTGACAAAAAAGGAAAATGCTAATTACTGTAAAAGATGTGGGAAAATTAGAACACTAATGCATTGCTGGTGGAGTTGTGAACTGATCCAACCATTCTGGGGAGCAGTTTGGAAGTATGGCCAAAGATCTACAAAACTGTGCATACCTTCCTTTTGATCAAGCAATGTCACTACTAGGTCTGTATCCCAAAGAGATCATAAAAAGGGGAAAAGGACGCACATATATAAAAATACTTATGGTAGTTCTTTTGTGGTGGCAAAGAATTGGAAACTGAGGGGATGCCCATAAGTAGTGGAATGATTGAACATGTGGTACATGCATGTAATGAAATATCAGCACCCTATAAGAAATGATGAGCAGGCAGGTTTCAGAAAAAGCTGGAAAGACTTACACAAACTGATGCTGAGTAAAATGAGCATAAGAACCAAGAGTATACATGGTATACAGTCACAGAAACATTGGGTTATGATTAACTTTGATAGATAGTTCTTCTCAGTAATACAGTGATTTAAGACAAATCCAAAAGACTCATGATGGAAAACACTATCCACATCCAGAGAAAGAACCGTGGAGTCTGAATGCAGATTGAAGAAAATAGTTTCTTTTTTGTGGTTTTCTCCTTTTGTTCTGATTCTTCTTTCACAACATGACTAATGTAGAAATATATTCCATATGACTATACCTGTATAGCCTATATCAGGTTGCTTTCAATTTTGGGGAGGGTGGAGATGAGAGAGAGAAAAAAAAAGGCAGAACTCAAAATCTTATAAAGGTGAGTGCTGAAAACTAAAAGAAAAAATGTGATGAACATTGCCAAACTATGCTAATCAAGAGATCAGGGGATAGAAGATTTAAATTTAGATTTAAAAATCTAAAAAAATATTTTGAAAGTGAACAAATCTTTTCCCTCCTCTTCCCTTCTCCCTTTTCCTCCTGACCATTATTAGCTCTCCCCTTGAGGAACATTTTGGTTTCAAAGGACAGTCACTTGTGCTTATAAAGAAAAAACAAATAACTACATAAAAATATTTCTGTCTATACTTCTGAAAATTTGAGGATTTGTCATTTCTGGAGAGGTTCATCATCATGCTAGCTGTCATGAAAAGATGGCAAATTTCAGAACACTATTTCTTTCCCTCTTACCTCTCCCTTCAAAAAACATCAGCAAACACATGGCTTCATGAAACTTCATGAATGAGAGTAACTCCAGAAAAGAGTGCCTTTAGTGGTGTTATATTGGAACACAGGGATGGAAAGGAAGGAACCCTAGAAACCAAGACTACTGGTAAAGCAATGCAGTGTTTATGCCAGGTGTTCCTTTGTCTCAAAGGGATAATAATACTATCCTAATAATAATAGCACGAGTTTTGAGAAACACCAGAAGAAAATGGCAGCTTGTGCCAAAGATGAGTTTGCTTTTGCTTGAGATCAAAGCAGGGCCATCTGCAAAAATAGCATCTTATATACACACAACTAAACATAAATTAATTTATTAATTAATTTAGTCTTCACTATCTTTCTATTGATGACTCCTTAACTTTATACATATATTTGAATTAACCACAGGACACACCCATGTGTGTTCTGTCATTCAAATTCACAGGTAAACTGAAATTAGGCCCTTGTCTAAATTTATTATGGCTATAACTTGTTGACCTCTTGACCTGAAGGCTGATAGCTAAATTTGTTTGGACAACAGATGTATTTTGACCTTGATGTTCATAAAAGACCAATAAAGAGATCTACTATGTCAAATCCAAAGGCCAAGAAATTTTGAAAGAGATTTCAGAACCCAGAACAGACCAATGGTTAACAGGTTTATGTTCATGTTATCAATTTTATTTCATGTCATCACCAAATCCATGGACAGAATTTTGCTCATAGCAATCCACAGAGTTTAAATTATCTCCTAAGAAAAAAAGGATAAAACCAAAAACGTATCTAAAATGATCAATTAAAAAGTAGTCATTGTCTACTTATATAACATTTATACTATATGTCATATCTCAGAACAAAGTCTCTGATAAGCCTAGGTTTTATGATTCTTCTGTTTTGTTCTGTTCACTGTCTACAACTATGCAAGTTATCACTTCCAAGGTAAAAAAGTGACAAACCAAACTATGAAGTGAGGGAAGCCCATGAATGTAGAATGTTATTTTCCTAAGGTCAGGACCTAGTACATTTGTGTTTGTACACTCAGGGCTAACATAGTGAATTCAATATACTCAAATACTTAAATGTATCTGTGATTTTAGGGATGAACATGATTCTTTCAGTAAAGCAGATCACAGTTCATCTGTCCTGCACAACTTTTGTCTATTTCTTCCCAGAAGCTATCCACAGGGGGTCTATCCCAAGTGTTAGAACCTTCCTCCCCCTTTTCTGTCATTGTGACAATAACAATGGTACACAAAGGGGCTATTCATACCACTCATCACATGACTAGTCCATCTTCTCTGATTAGAGATTCATTTGGCAATATCTCTTCTGTAGTTTTTATCTGTACCTCCTTTTATATGTGTTGTATCCTGCGCATGCCCACCATATACACAATAGGTGCTTCATAAATGCACACTAAAATTGTATACTAAATTGCTGCGCTATGTGAACTTGTTTAAATTTGGGGTGATTCCTTCAAGTTTTCCATATTCCAAATAGATATATCATTTCCTTTAGAGATGAATCTAAGCCAGAATATGGAGCACCTCATTCCAACCTCTCTTTCATCCTTGACTGTTCATTGTAAAAATATTATGTTTTTTGATCTACCATTTAGCCATAGTAGAGGACCTTACTCCCCTTTGAGGCAATGAGCTCATTGCAAAAGGAACTTGGGAAGGCCTGGTTTTGGTTTAAGTAGACTTTTGAGACCATTTGTAAATGTGGTTCAAATTCATAAGTAGGTAAGAGTGATTTCAGGAGTTCATGCGGAAAGAGGTAAACAAACTCTATCTTCCATCGCTCATTCCTTGGCTCTTTAAGGAAACAATGTTTAGAATGGAGATTCCCTACCAACCCCTTTATGCCAATGGAGAAACAAGAACCATGGCAAGTCCTGACAATTGACATTTCAAAGTTACCTTGATGTCATGAAAAATTGTGCTGACTGCTTCCAAGTCATCAAAGCATGGGGGAAAGGATGGTTTATAGATACCCAGGATATGAAGATGCAGACAGAAAGCAGCCAGAAGTGTTCATTCAGCTATTCTGCTGCTTCAGTTATAGTTGCAGATGGTTATTAGCTATTGTTGAAACTTGGATTGCACACAAAAGAAGATAAAATGGCCAATGTCCTATTGAATAATGAGGTCAACTTTCCATGCTAATACAGCTTTTGCAAGAGATAGGACGATTACTGCAGAATTATGAAATCCTGGAGGACCCCAGTCTAACTAGGGAAAAGTGGCAGCTGCTATGTCTGGTCTCTCCACTCGACAGAGTTAACAGAAAACCATGTGAAACCCAGTGCATGAACTCCTCAATAGCCCAGCAGTAATTTCTTTGCTTTTGACAGGTAATTAAACTGAAGGCTTTTTTACAATTTCCCCCTCAGCAGTGGAACAACTTATTCTTTAAGTCAAAGCATGAAAGACTATCTAAATTTCTGACTAATTCATTTTTCGGGTACTCAAGAGTCCCTTTACTCCCATTTGCCTTTCTTTTTCGTTCTGTCAGCTAACCATGATTTATTTTAGGGGGACAAGAGGGGAGAGAGGGAGGGGGAAGAAAAAAGAAGAGGGAGGAGGAGAGGAAGAAGGAGGGAGAGGGAAAGAGGAAGAAGGGTGAAAAATCCATGTCTTTTTAAATAAATTAGAGCTTAAACCTTCCCAAAATTCAGTTCTAAAATCTCCATTGAGGCAATGCCAGTCAGAGTTTATTAGGGCAGGGAGTAGAGTTTCTGTCTTTTAGATCTGGATGGTATCTACTTAAGAAGTGAAGGAAATTTGGCTGAATTTCCTCTCCTCTGACTGGCTTTCTTCCCAAGTGTTCTCAGACTCACAGGTGAAACCAAATGAGTGCAAACATGAAGTCATGGCATTGGAACACACCTAGTGTTGTCCTTGAGGAGCCACAAAAGAAACTTAAAGAGAACTATGGACTATTAGAATGAAATGGGCATTGTTAACCAATAGACATAGGTAAAGGGAATTTTTCCGTTACTTTTTTCAAACTAAGGTAAAGACAACCCCCTCCTCAGGCCATGGCTTCTCTAAAGAGTTTCTTTCTTAGTCCCTTTTCTTTCTATTAATCTATACACCCAGGGTTCAGCACTCCAGGGAGAACAAAAAATAGTTGAGATATAAGGGCAAGTGTAAATGGCTCCAATGAGACTTTAGTAAAGGAATTATGGTGATGTGTTGGGCTCTTGAGTTTGACCCAGACTAGCCCTCTTAAAATGGAGGAGTATCTTGATTTTACTTTTTTATTTTCAGAAAATATTCTAGTATTTTCAGAAAACATTCTAGTACACAAACAGTAATGGGATGAACACATGGTTTGGGGGTTAAAAAATAAAACCCAGCTTCTTCTGCTGCTTGAGAAGTTGGACGTTTGGAAAGATATCTTGATTATGAACACAGATCATGTCAAATCAACAAATAATTATTAAGCACCAGGTACAAGGTAACCCATGGAATGATTTTCTTTCCCCTCCCTCAAATACTATGTTCAAATACTAACTTGTTAAATGTATAGAAAAAGCAAATCCATTTTGCCATGAAAATTGACTAGGTCAGTGTACTCTCCTGTATGTGCAGAGTTCAGGAAGGATCTGGCAAGAAGAAGCCATGTGGTATTGTGAATTATTGAGAAACAGGTCTGTTTCCACAGATGAATTTTAAGAGAACATATCTAAAAGCATTTTAGCTCATTTTTTGATTTTGTTATATTTAGCATTATGAACAGATAATGGTGTTTTCTCCCTTTATGATTGAGAAATTAAATGGCAGTGAGGGACAGAGGCAAGAGAACAATACTTAGATGCAGAAGATTTGGGTTTGAATCCTGGCTCTGCTATTTACTACCTGTGGGAAATTGGGCATATTACTTGCTCTTTCTTCTTTATTTGTAAAATGATGGGGTTGGATTATATGACCTCCAAAGTCCATTTTCAGCTTCAAATCTATGATCTCAATAACCACAGAGATTTCATTATGACAAAATCAAAATTCTTTTCATTCAGATCACAATTAGAAGCCCTCTGTGCCAGATCAAATTCCATCCCTTTTTACATATGTCGTTCATCCCCAAAAGACAATGGGAGTTGATTGTCTCAGACATTTCACAAACATTTAAACTTGGCTTCACAATTATCTTTATTACTTACAAAATCTCTCTCCTTCCCCAAAACAAACAAATAAAAAAATCCCCAACAATAAAATATGGAAACCCATCAAATGCCTTCTCAGGAGTGCCAAGAGGAAGCAAACAAAAAGTAAATTACTGATTGTGTGCATGAGTATTTTCTCCATTTGTTTGCCAGAGGTATGTTGTTTGCTTGCATAATAAATGAAAATATACATCTGCATGTATCATTCATTGTCTTTTGGATTTGGAGTTGATTTCACTGATGGTGATGGCTATGTATGTAGGTATGGAAGCATATATGTGACATGAGATTTAGAGTTATAAGGGAACTTGTACATCAATCTAGTTGAACCTTCTCATTTTTTAGTGGAGGAAGGTAAAGTCTTGGGAAATGAAATGACTAAACCTAATTCATTCAGGAACTTGGATATAAACACAAATCCTTTGGCTCCAGATTTGATGCTTTTTACACTATATCAGCTTAGATGGTGTTTTTTAAACCATGTTCTATGTTTAGAGCTTTGTGCTACATATTACAGCCCCTCAGGTAGCCCGAAGAATATACATAGCTTTACAAGTCTCAACTGATCTATTTCTATTGCCTGACTCCCTCTTCCTCACTTTCCTGTGGTTCCTGAGAGCATCCCTGGGAGGAGGTCAATGTGGCTGACAGATGTCACCAAAGTCTCCAACCCTTACTCGACCACGAGAAATTGAAAGGGAGCTGATGCCTAATGTTGAAGATCTAATTCATAAATCATAGCTTCAGAGATGAAGGGTCCTTGGAGATCATCTAATCCAATTTCCTCTGAATTCCTAGTCAAAAGACTAAAGACCCTGCTAGACAATGCTGCCACCAAATCATGTTTCTTTCAATTCCTTTCCAACCCTTATGATAGCTCACCAGGCTAGTCTGCATGGCATCAAATATTTGTTAAGCCCTTAGCAGAGTACCTGCCACATAGAAGGTGCTTAATAAATGCTTGTTCCCTTTTCCCTATATGGTACTATTAATTTTCAGTTTTAGGTTACCACTGGGAATTGTGTTGGGGAAAAACTTCACCGAGTTTAAAATTATTTTGGTCAGTTTTTTAAAAAAAGATATAAAACATTTCCTGTGGTTTCTTGTGATCATAATACAAAACAGCATTTAGTATATATGTATATTTTATTATTCAAAAGACATGTGATTAAAGTGATATGAGAACTCCATCAGCTAATACTGTTTGTGACCTTTTGGGTCTTTAGTACTTGATTTCATGAATTGTGGTGGTAAAAAAAAAAACCCTCAACTTTATGGTGGTTATGGCAATGAGTCTCTTCACTCCTAGCTTGGATGGGTTCAAAGAACTGAGTTTATTAGGTCCTATCAGAGTTGTGTTCAATTGACCTAGTTTCCAGGAGTCCAGAATCACTTCCATGACCATCTTCCTG
>CM053601.1:90754437-90772882 GCA_028646575.1 Pseudocheirus occidentalis
ATTGGTTTCATGAATATCTAAAGAAAGTACTGAGTTAATTTGCAAAGCCTAGATTGTAATGCCCTGTTTGTTTGTGCCTCTGGACATGGTCTTAGGATAAAGAGCTTAACAGTGATTGGCTTTGGGCTGGGGTAGAGAAAGATCAAGACCAAGAGTGGTTCCTTGCATTTTGCAAAAGAATATATAAACCTTGTATCTTCCGTGTATCTTCAGGTTGGTATGGAATGGCTCTGCAATAAATAGACTATGAAATACCTCCCCATCTCTCTGGCTCTTTCCTTTATTCAGCTGAAAGCTTTTCCTCACTCTCTCTTTTATTTCACTCAGCTGGTAGCTATACCCAGACTGTGCTAGCCGTAACATTTAGTATTAATTTAAAGAGTGACATATGAATTTCTATCAGCATTGTGAGATAAAAGAAGGCATGTGATTTTATGACTGACAGAAAAGTTACATTGTTACTAAATGTTGAGCTTATTCAAGAAAAAGCTACATCCAAATGCCATGATATTATGAATCATTTGATGCTTTAGAAGATTCATGATATCATCAGTGAAGATGCTCCCATCTCTCATGTTTTCCATTCTTTGGCATCTTGTGCCCCCTCATCTTATTCTGTTCTATGTGTCAAGAACTGGTGAATTTCATCACTGAAATTTTTCACCCTCTTAGAGAATTGCCTGAGGATCTGAAAGATTAAGTGCTTGGTCCATAGTCACAGAAAGTAAGGGACAGAGATGACATCTGAATCCAAGTCTTTATGACTTTATGTCCAGTGTTTAAAGTACTATACCACACTGATTCTTTAGGTTCTCATCAATGTCATAACTTTTATGCTCCATTGAAATGCTATCCAACGTTAGAAGTCTTCCTTTTTGTCTTTAACATCTCACAATTACCAGATAGGATGTGTATTGCCCATTACCCCTAATTCTTTTTTTTTCTTTCAGTTTTCAATACTCATTTCCACAAGATTTTGAGTTACAAATTTTCTCCCCATCTCTCCCCTTATAACCCAGCCCAAGATGGCAAGCATACTGAATACCTTTTCCCCCAGTCTTCCCTCTCTTATATCCTCCTCATCCCCCGTCTTTGCCCTCTTACACCTTACTTACTCATAGAGCAAGATGGATTTCTATACCCTGCATCCCTAATTCCTTCTACTTAATTGACCCTCCTTTTCTAAGAATAGGATTATAGAATTATAATCCTAGAGCTGCAATGGAACTCAGAATCCACTGAATCTAATCCCATAATTTTACAAATGAGGAAATCAAGTCCTAGGGAGATTATATGAGTTACTCAAGTCAAGGAAAGGAAGGATGTTTCAGAGGAACTATGGTGTTAGACACTTTCTATGATTCCTGGATGATATATATTTGCCCACCATTTCTTAAACATCCTTGGTAATATGTTGCAGGTTACTTCTTGTAGCTATGATCAATCTCTCCATTGCCCATTTGATCATCTGCAATCTTTATCCTTCAGTGATTGATCTCATATGGTTATTTTAAAGTTTAGTTATGTCCTGAATCATAACTCTAGGAAATAGATGATTCTGGACCCTTATCTCTATTTGTGACTTTACATAGTTTCTTTCTACCTTCTACATTCCATAAAAAACTCAAGTTAATCTGTGAAATATCTATGGCTTTTTAAAAATAGTTTAAAAATCCTTAATAATTAAACTTCCTGGATTCAAACCCAGAAGACAGTTTAGAAGATGTAGAATGAGTTCTACAGAATGAGAACTACACAGTTCTAAAAAAAAAACCAACCTAAGTTTGCCTATAAACCAGCTAGATCTGATTTGGGAGCATTGCATTTAAATATAATAGCTATATATTTTTTTCCTTCCAACATCAACCATGCTTGAAGGATTCCTGTCAGTCCAAACACTAGACCCTCCTCTATCTCATGAAGCATTTAATAACTGGTTACCTCAGCGTATATTTTTAAAAGACTTTATCTTTGGTTGACAATTACTGTCATAAAAAATGAAAGAATTAAAAGTCAATATTGCTTGGCAAGTGTTAGAATAATCAGTTTATCTTTCCTGTCTAGGAAATATGCTAATTTCCACCTTAATTGCATTCTCCAGGAATGACTTCTCCAAGTTTTTACTCACAACATTCGTACCTCAGAGGGACCTGCATGGAAATATCTGTGAGTGTCCAAATGAGAAAAATAGAAAATGGAAGGATAATAATCTGCCTTAGATTTGTAATAGGCTATTCCAAAAGAAATAATTTATTGTTTTATCTCCTTTCCCACTACAAGCTACTGCTACTGACTTACTTTTTCTCAACGCACATCTGTCCTATGTAAAAATATAATTTTTTTTCACTTAATTTTTTGGAGAGTCAAGAGAAAACATCCAATTAACTCCCATTTACACAAAATGGCTGGGAAACATACCATCTCAACACTGAATATTATGCCTAATGGAGTCACTACTCCTGGATTGTCAATTTTCAAACAGTTAATTGTTTAATGAGAAAATTGTTCATTCACAGGGCACATCAGTATTTTGCTGCATCTTAGTCATCAATGTATTAATAATAGGATCCTAGTTCTAAAGCAGTGAGGAACCTCAGAATCTAGCCAAGTATGCAGATGAGAAAACTGAGTACATGAGACTTTAGACTTGACTATGATCATATAAGTTAGTAATTTTCAGAAGCAGAAATAAACCTACAATTTCAGCCTTCAAAGGAAGTGCCTGTTTCACTGTACTATTACTTCACTGGGGTAGAGAGATGTCATGCCTTTGACCCTTCCACTCATTACTATTCCAATTCCAATATCTTTACCTTTAAGTTTCCCTTCCCAAGTACAATCATTTGTTCTTACCACCTTCTGCCCACGTCTATTCCTACTGAACTTTTTCATTCTCATCACCTTTGGTCCAGCAACCTTTGCAATTTCCTTTAATCCATCATTCCTATACTAGCTTCATATGCCCTGAACCTTCTTCCACTCCTAATAAAATAATTTCAAGAGTACTTTGATTTTTCTGCCTTCCAGGCCCATGCTTTTTTTTAACCTTTCACTGCTTCTACTCAATCCCATTTAGTAACTCCAACATCTTTTTTCTCCATTTCTACTCTTCCTCAGTTGGAGAAAGTCATGAAACCTTTTTGATTGGTATCTCCTACAAGTTTATTCTATTTAAACTCAATTTGGCTTTTACTGTTGCCTGGTAATACATTTAATAATCTCTTAATAACACCCTACTGCCTTGTCTAGGGAAGTCATTCAATGCTCATGAAACCTTTCTCTACTCCACCTGAAATGCTACAGTGGATAGTCTCACATTCTATTTTCCTAAGGAAATTGAAGATATCAAATAGCAGGGTTTCATTTAGTCTCCATGCTTTGAAGCTTCCTATTCATTCAATCTGTCTTCACTTTCCTTATTGGGGAAAAGGTAGATATTGGCAAAGGCAAACTTCTCTGCTGTCACTTTCTGTTTCCTCTGTGACTTTACTTAAACAATCCTCATCTTTACTCAGGTATAATTGACTTCCTCTTTTCCCTCAGATATCAAACAGTTTCAGGTTTCCTCTACTTGAACCTAAAACCCAAACAAAACAAGGACGTTCCCTGGAATCTGCTGTCTCTTTCAAACTGCTATCTCATCTCACTCTTTCTTTCATTACCAAAGTTCTAGGAGACTGGATGACTATTCTTAGTCATCCTATCACTATTCTTCAATTCTTTGCAGCCTAATTTTCACCCCATTAGTCCATTGAAACTGCATTTTCAAATAGTCATGAAATCACATAGGATTGTAGTATTTAGGGTTGGACAGAGATTTAAAGATCATCTAATTCAGCACCCATCCCCAATTTTATAAATGAAGAAACCAAGGGATTGAAATGACTCATCCAAGGTCACATAGGTAGTAATGTAACTATAATTACAGTCAACATAACTATAGTTAAATATAACAAATACAGTAATTATTGACATAGTAGTTAATAAAAAATAACTAGTTACATATTAATTATATCACATGTATTAGAAATTATAGATAATATACTAATTAGATTACATCATGTTATATAATTAGTATATATACCTATTTGCATGTAGATGCATGATAAATGCATTAGTATATGATTTATAATATATAATCACACATATAGAGTATATAATTATGCACAATTAGTATACAGTACTATGCACACACATATATACTTCATTACATCTATATTTTATAGATAGAAAAAACTGAGAATCAGACAACAGACAGCATTAGCAAAGCTATGATGGAAAGCCAGTTTTTCTGAGTTCAAATCTACATGAATCCTATTATATATAATATATTTTATAAGTTATAACTATTTATTTAAAGGAACAAATACTTATTAATATATCTATGGGACCACCAACAAGTTATTTAATCCCAAATTATCCTAGGCAGCTCTCTAAAATCATAAATTGCTGAACATATGCAAATCTCCTTTGGTGGAGGGAGAGTCCTCTTTGGGAGTTCATTATACAAATGGATTCATGAATTCAGCAAAAAAAAATCTCTCAGTTACTGCTGTATTTGTTCTGTATATGAACAAATTCTGTGTATGAATATGTTCTGTATATGAATGCTGTTCTGTATGAACCTTGACTTAATTTGTGGAATATATTTCTAGTATAGTCTATTTCCTCTGTCTAATCTCTTCCCTATTTTTTAAAGCAATTATTTTCCAAGATCACTATTGTTTCTTCTGAATTCTGACATTCTTATCTCATTTCTTTTTTTTTTTTTTACTTTGTAATGTGACAAAAAGATGGGATACAGCAGCATGACTTTAATGGGGTTATGGGACCCAAACCACTAAAAGGGTCTGCAAAAAAACTATGTCTCTAGAAAAAACTGAATTCCTGAATTTTCCCATGCGTTCCAGCAACCCAGATCACTGGCACACCCTACTTGATCGCCTAATTAGCTTAATTGACATTCCCTATCCTATTTGGCCTACCCCATACTTCTTGAACTCCTTAATCGCACCTATATCATCTAGGCTAACTACTTGATATTCCTTTCACTGTAGCAAATGGCCAGATTATTTGCCATTTTTTAATCCCATTCAGAACCTATCACTATCCCTTTTGTATAAAAGCATTGGTCTCACCTCCCTTAAACTGTAGGTTCTCTAGTAATGTAGCCTGCTTTATTGGCATTACATTAAACTTTGTCACTGAACTGGAAGATGCTTTGAATGCCTGAATTCATTCCAGTACCACTGTGTACCCTGACATTTTGGGGTTCCCATCAATCCCAAACTGAGTAGATTACTAACAGCCCAGTTAGAAGTAGGAAACTGCCTCAATATCTGGGGTTAGAAGACTGAAAAGAGACCAACAAGAAGAAATGAGCTTTGGATAAAGTTTTTGTGCTATTTTTGTTTACATGGTGGAAAGATGAGCACCAGGTGATAGTTAGGTAAATTTACAATTAATTGAACAACTGGACCCAACAAATAATTAATGATTCAATGTCAGCTTCTAGGAAGGTGATGAGTTTTAAATTCACCTAGCTGAACTATTGTCAGGCCTATATCTTTCTGCCTTATCCACAAAAATAGCATGAAGCACTTGGTCAGACATATAAAAGGGGATATTATGGTATCTTGTTTTGCTCCCACAAAAGTTATTGAGAGATAATCAATAGTTGTGGGGAAGTTTGTTTATCTTATTTTACTAAGACAATGGCCATCCTGCTTGGGGGGGGAGGAGAACTAGAAGGGTGGGGGTATGATAAACATTCTAGACCCTGTCATACCTGGTCAGAAGTATCCTCACTACCTCGCCTAGATAATCTGCATAAAGAGAGAATGTAGGGAAATAAAGTAAGGAATTTGAGGGATTTGAACTAACCCTAACTCTAATAGGAAGGACAGAACTGTATAATCTCACTCCTGATTCTGTATCAGTGTAGATATTCCTAGTGAACATAAGATCTACTTTCTCATGAGAAGTGTAATAAACACCATCCTTTGTCCACTCTGTTTCTGAGTTCTTTCAGTGAGAAGGGGTTTGCCATGTTAAGGGGTATATCATGTGGATCTTCCTTAGGGCATGCTACCAGGGAAGCAGTGCACAGCAGAAGCTTGTCTGGGCTAACTCCCTGATACTCCCTGGGAAATCCTTTTATCCCCACAAGTGTATTTCTCACAGATACTTTGCTGAAAGCTGTCCCTAGTAACAGTGTCTATATAGCATACCCTTGATCTAATGGTTTAATAACTGTGTTCAAAAAAAGAAAGGAAGGAGGGAAAAAAGAAAGGAAAGAAAAAAGTAAGGAAGAATAAAATAAAAATAATATTCTATTCTGAATACCTCTGGAGACTTAGAGGGAGGGATTAAAAGTGTAATGATTCTTTATATGTTGAAAGTAATGATTCTAAATGCGACATTTTAAAAGCAAGTATGATAATTGCTAGCATTTATCTAGTGCTTTAATGTTTGCAAAGCATTTTACAAATATTGTCTCATTTAAACCTCATAGTAACTCTGGGAAGTAGATATTATCCTTCTTTTTTAGAAAAAAAAATATTTTTAAATGAGGAAGCTGAGGCAAATAGAGGTTAAGGAACCTTCCGAGATTGTACAGTTAATAAGTGTCACATCCCAGATTTAAACTCAGGTCTTCCTGATTCCAGGTCTAGAACTCTATCTGTTGTACCACCTACAAACTATAGTTGTTTGTATCAAAATTTAATTTAGAATTTCCAATAAAACTATTAATTTCTAAAACTCTTCACAATTGAAAATAAAAACTGTACAGAACATTACTTTCAAATCTCTTAATTTTTTGGGAAATTATCTTACCCTCTAATTACCCTTGGGAAATTAGCTTACCCAAACAATTCCTCTGAATGTGATTGAATGTTGAATGGTAGGTTAGAAACCAGTGCTTCCTAGTTTAATTTTGAACATAGTTTGACCTGTGCTCTTTTCTGAACAGTGTGTTTCATATTTAGGCTTGGGATTATAGTACCTGGACAAGATTCATAAGTGTGTCTCTGAAGTGTCCAGAAGTCTCTGAATAAATGTCTTGCGGAAGGTCACTATTGTATTCTGGGGAAGAAAAATTCTGTGTTAAAAGGAATGATTTATTATAGACCTAGATGTGTGATGTGCTTGGAATACTCTAGATAATTCTCTAGAAGTGGTAGGTTCAAAGCTCAGGAAACGCATCCTCGCAGTTGACAATTATGTCTTTTAATACCTTCTCCTCAAAAGTCATCATTAAGGATCACAGTAAAGAAACAACCAGCTGACTTTTCCTGCTCACTCATAATCTTTTCACAAGCACTGATAAACACCACTGACAGCTATTTTGTAATGGCTTATTTCAGACTTAAAAGGAACCCAGATTTTTGAAATATAAGGAAACAGAAGCCATTGCCTCCCAGATGATCTCTCTGCAAATACTTGGAATGTTTTGTATTATTTTAAATTTTCCAAGTGTTGTGCCTCCTAGAAATTTCAAGGATGATGGAGCAGGTTCCATGGCATTCAAGCTTATTGGAAAGAAAAATAGCTCACATTTTCTATGATGAAAGTTTGTAGAAAATCTGATCTTTGGGTGCATTGAGGTATCATATAGATTATTACTGTATAAATAAAGCAAAGTAATGAGTTGAGGCAATTGTGCAGATAACTATTAAATATCATAAGGAAATGTTATTCATTGATACGAATCATTTTATTCATTGTCTGTCATTATAGTGACTTCCATTATGTAAAATTGCTAAATTTCCCTCTATTTTGTCTATACAGAAACCATCCCTTTTACCTTTAGGTAGCATGTGAACACATGCTTTATTTTTTTATTTGTAGCAATGTCTGACATGTACATGTAATCACACATGTGATTCACACATATATAAGATCATAGAACTATAGATTTAAAGTTGAAAGGATCTTAGATATTTTCTAGTCTCTTATCTCTACTTTGCAAATGACTAAAATGAGGTCACATGATTTGCCCATTGTCACAGATGGTAAGGAGCAGAATCAGAATCTGAACTCAATTTGATTACTTCTAAATCTGTTGTACTACTCTGCCTCCCAAGGCAAAAGAGCCTCTGGATATCAGAAACTGATAAGTGTCCGGACCTGGGAAGAGTTTGCTTATTAGGCACTAGCTAATCCCAAAGAATTTTTTATTTAGCCTACTTCTCTATGGAAACAAGTCAGGTTCATGTCATTACCACACATTAATTTTGTTTGAAAGGCCACTTTCAAAGACACTTAAAGGAGTCATATATTTCCATGAAACACTCCATGCACTTAGCACATAGTAGGTGCTTAATAAATACTTGTTGACTAGACCTAAACTGGAGTTTCTATTTGCTTTATTTATAGCAATGTCTGGCATGTGCATATAGTCACACATGTACATATTCACACATACATGAATATATGCAAACATGTATACATACACACATATGCACATATTCATACAACAAGCATTACGCAAATAGTATGCTTCTTTCATCTGGAAAATTTCTCCATTTGTTCTTGATGATAATATATCAATGAGACAGTTCTCTTCTGTGCCTGCTCCCTAGAAGGAAAAAAAAACCAAAAGAGAGACACATACGGTGTATTAATAGTTCAGAAGGTATTTAAATAAGGAGAAATTTATGTAGAACTGAATGACAAATATTTATCACTCCAACTACATTATAAGGGTTCTTCTTGACTGATACTAGAAGAGGCATGCTGAGATCATTGAGGCGCTGAGACATTTGTAGTGTGGAGATGTAGGTCAATCAATTCTAGCAGTGGAATAAATTTAATTTATAAGGGTGGAATTCTGAGAACCAGCTCCTAGAGAGAGACTAAGTAGCTTCTGACCCAGTGTCTGGTGACCTCCAAGATTACGTGTGTTTCTCTGATAGATTCAATTCAACTTAGTTCAATTCTATAAGCATTTATCCAGTTCTGACAGCCGTCAGTCACTACAATAAAAGTCACTGTAGTAGGTGGTGGGCATTCAAAGCAAAAATAAATAAATAACATCCAATAAAACTGGAATAGTCATAGGATCAAAAATTTAGAGTTGGAAGGGACTTAGAGGTCATTAAGCCCCAACCTCCTTATCTTATAGGTTAGGAACTGGGTCCCAGAGGGTTTAAGTACCTTGCCTACTCTAAGTCGACTACTCAGTTATTAAGTATCTGAGTCAGGCTTCAAACTCATTTTTTTCTGACTCCAAGTAGAGTGCTTTACCACTACCCACGTCTATCTCAATGAACTTACATCCTATTCTAATTTTGACAGAGCCCAGATAATTTTATCTATGATTCCATGATTAACATGAGAAGTCAGAAAATATACTTTCTTCCCCCTTACATTGTCTATCACAATGCCTGCCACTAAATATTTACAAAGTGCTTATTGATTATCAGGGACAGAAACATTTACATTTTTCAGGGTGTTGTTTTCTCTTCACCTCTCACTTGGAGGTGGATCACTATTTCTCAGACAGACAAGCTGAAATAGAAAAATCTGCTGGGTCAGAAAACTGTACAAAAAACCCCACAGAATCTTATAGAATCACAGAATTTAGAGTGATAAGAGGCAACATTAGAGATTATTTAGCCCAGTGGTGTCCAACTCAAATAGAAATGGTGTCACTCATCTATACATAAAGATTTGGACAGATACATATTGATTTAGTTGAAAATCTGATATTACCTATATTTTTATTTACTGTGTTAAATACTTCCTAATTATATTTTAATCTTGTTTGGGCTGCACACTAAAGTGTTGTGGACTATGTGTCAGCCACCTCTCTTCTAGCCTAACTCTCTCTTTTTTTAAACATTTGAGTAAATTGAGCTCCAGAGTAATCTAAACTTGTCTAAGATAATGCAAGCAGTAAGAAGAACAGAAGGAATTTAAACCTAGTCTTCTTGTTCTAAAGCAGCAACCTAAAATAGAACAGTGGGTAACAGTTACTGAAACTAGGATCTGACTGTATTTTGAGTCCAGGGAGCAACTGAGTTAGAATAATTCTGGTTTAGGCCTTCTGCAGGGTATAGATCAAAGGAGATGTAATAATGCTCCTTGGTCCAAGTAAAGGGTTTAATCCTTTGGAGGAAAACATAAACTGTATTTTCTTCTGTGGTCTGCTTAGGATAAACAGCTTTCTAGTATCCAGGTGAGTTATTTCCTTTTAATGTTATCACTGGGGCCTAGATAGTTTATCTTAAAATAAAATGGAGTTGAACAGCAATATTTCCTATAAAAAGTCTTTCCATCTTTGCCATTGAAATTTTAGTACATGAACTTTAAAAAAAAATTGAACAGAACTATAACTAAGGTCTCTAGGACTGGGTGTTAAAAAAAATCAGTCCTAGCCATACTTTACTCCCAATTCATTATGTTCAATCTATGAGAGTAATAATAATGATAACAATAATAGCAATATTTAACATTTTCAAAATCCAACTCAGATTCCAAATTTAAAACGAATGGGTTCATTTTCTGTACCTACTGTATATGAATGGCTCTATATTAGTCCCCTCTTAGGTCTAAGAGTTTTTTTTTACCATATTTTGTAAATAAGAGGATCTGAGGTCCTATTGTTGTAAGAAATTCCTTTCTTTCCTGCAGATCATTAAAAAAAAATACAATCCAAGGAGTCATCCGTGGCTCTCAGGACTTGACTTCCCCAGGGTTACAGTAAGTAATAGTATGAGAAATAGATATGTGAACCAAGAGTCTCTTATATAGCAATCTAACCAACACTTATTACCTTTTTTATCTTGTTTAACTAATTTTTTTAAAGAAAATATCTAACAATGCTTTCTGTTCCTTGGAATCCATTCCTCATTATTACAATCCATTAAATTGTGAGCTCCTTGAGGGTAGGAACTTTTTGCCTCTTTATTTTTTCAAATCTCCAGAGCTATGTGCCATAGCTTAGCACATAATAGGTGCTTAATAAATGTTTATTAATTGATTGATTGGAATAGTGATCAATGAAAACTAGAAAACATGGCATAAGCATTTCATTTCTGATTCTATTTCTTATTTGTACTTGATATGCTAAAGTGATTACCAGCTTTTTAAAGAGTAAAATATTACTTCTGCCCTCCTTAATGTAACAAAAAATATAAATCACATTGCTTAATGCATTTCTCATTTTTCATTATGGCTCACTTAGAAATGGCTTTTACAATTGAAGATCCTGTTGAATGTCAGAGAGCAAGAGAAATAAATGTGATTACAGGCAAATAGTATCTGAGGGTAGTTCCCAGGTTTTGGGGTTTTGGAGAAGTACCTTCATGGCGTGCCAGAGCTCATGAGCATCATAAGATGGTAGTGGATACATCAGACCAACCATAACATCCTTAAAATGCCCTGAAAGATTCTCCTTCAGGTCTGCAATCAAATCCTACAGAGGAAAACAAATCAGTAAATCCATAAGCAATCCACATCATGACACATCAATGTCAGAGGCATCATGGCTTTAGGGGTCCAGAAGACATAGGTTTAAGTCCTGCCTCTGACATTGTGTGACTTTGGGTAGTTAATTATATATTAATTATATCAAATCAAGCTCTTAGGGCACCAAGCAAAACCCTAAGACTGTAAATTGCAGAAAAATTGCTGATAAACATTGAGCATGGATCTTACGTTTGTTGGCACATAGATTTAGAACTAGAAAGAACTTAAGGTACCAATTAGTCTAACTCACTCATTTTACAGATGAGGAAACTGAGGCCCAAAGAAATTAAAGTGACTTATATGTCCAACACAGGATTTAAAATAATTATTTTGTCTCTAAATACAAAGTCTTTCAACTGTAGCATGTGCCTTCCTCATTAGACCAAAAATCTGTGACCTTATCTCTACCTGTACAAATCATGGAATAGTGGAGAATACATTTTATAGTCTGCAATAATACCTCATCTCCAATCCTTCCACAAACCAGCTACCTTCCTGTTGAAAAATGAGTGATTTGGGAACAAACTAATTAGTGAATCTTGTTAGACTGAAAACTTCAAAACACCTGCTCACTGAATTTTATCCCATTTCCCCATGAACAAATATCTTAGCATATGCAGCAGTATATAGACAGGATAATGTTGCACCCTCCTCTATCCAACCCTCCGAACACACACACTGCCTTGATCTCACTGTAAAAATGAATAGCAATTGAAAACGAAGTACACTTTACCTGGGCTTGTTTACCCAGTGCCTTTGATTGCCTGGTGTGGGCTTTAGGAAACATTTTTCTTCAATAAAAATAATTTTTTCCCCCATTGTGGTAATAATGACCCTAAAAGGGAAGGAACTGATTCCTCCATTGCTCAAAAGCTTGTGTTATCTATTCTAACTTTAAAAAAATAATAGCAACAATCTTTTAGGCATTTCTTTATGCATTGTAATGCATAAAAGAGTTATAGAAAGTGGAAATAAGTCAAGCATACTAGGTTTTCTTTGTTAAAACATGAGAATCTTAAAAAAAATCAATGCTTGCCAAATTACAAAAGTATAAAAATTGATAAAAAAGGACATTTCATTCTCAATCTTTTAAATTATATTGAAAATAAAAATATATGTACATAACACATATATGATATATATATATAACATAGATGCATATATATACATACATATATATGTGTGTATATATATATATATATATATATATAAAATCTTTTGCAGAAAAATGTTTACTAGAAAAAAGGTTTTCTAGAATAAGGTTTGTAAATCAATTTCACCTGCTTCAAAGACTAGTAAAAATGTGTGGATAATATTCCATCTTCTTTAATGTATCCAATGTATTAGTTCAAATTTGTTCTGATCATATATTAAGATATCTTAGACACACAGAAAGACATAAAATTTTAAGAATGAAGAAAGAGTAATCATAAGTTGAATTTTCAATGTCACATAGGTTCTTTTATGTTTCTTTTTAAGTAAAAAACCATTTATCTGCTGAGTACTACAGATATGAGGACCATATGGCTTATATTTTCCTGTACAATAGCTACGTCAGTATTTTTATCCTGTTATCCTTGCAAACCATCAAAATAGCTTAGAAATTACACTATGTCAACAACTAGAGATTGAAAGAATCAAGACAATAAGCATTACCAAAAAAAAAGCCACCCGTAATGTATAATATTGAGAACTACAAAAGATAAAGAAAATAGCGACTGAAGAAGTGTTGAAATTACTAGTTAAAATCAAGAACCTTACCCTTTTAAGTGTTGTGTAAGATACTTGTTGGTAGTGGCTATGTTTTAATTTTTTCTTTGTATCTCTAGTGAATAGCAGAGAACTTTGAATAATATTAAGCATATCAGTGGTTCTTAATAAATGCTTATTGAAAGAATGAAAAATCAAAAAAAAGTTATGCTTTCTGTGTTAAGGAGCAGATTATCAAACTGAGAAAATATGGCATGTACCCATGAAATAATGAAGTATTAATATAAAATAATAAATGTTTAACAGTTTGTTTTTCCTTTCAATATTACTTTTATACATTATCAGATACTAAATAAATGGTAGACAGTAGGTACAGTAAAAAGTTACAATGCTGGGCCAGATCTAATAAAGATGAATTGAAAAGAAATGAATAAAGTCTTACCCTTTCATTGGGGGGGGGGTAGGAAACCAATTAACTTTACCAATGTAAGACTGAGGAGGTATGACTAGAAAAGAGTTTTGACATTTCAGTGGGCTAGAATTTGTACACAAATCAAAAGTTTGGTTGTGACAGCCAAAAAAAAAAAAGAATTCAAACTTAACCTGTGTTAAGAGAAGCATTGTTGTGCAGGAACAGTGAGATGATAGCCAGCTGTACTCTGCCAGATCCCACATCTACAGCATTGAGTTCAGTTCTGGGCATCACTTTTTAGGGGACTCATTGATATACTGGTGTGTGGGATATGGTAAACTCTTAGGCTGGGGGGCTCTCATAGAATTTAAGGCTGGGTTTTCAATTCAGTTTTTCTGTAAAGACAAGCTGCTGACCCTGAAGTATTCTAGGAGAAGAGGATGGGAACACAGGTTGCACACACATCTGCATGTTTACCCAGGTCAGGAGACTAACAAGGATGGGAGTTGTACAAGAATTCTTAAAATACTTAATCTGCAGGATAATCATATCTGCTTGGCTCCTTGCCTAGTTATACTATAAGGGCAAACTGACCGTGAAGTATTTCAGGAACAAGGACAAGGACACAAGCTTTGTTCATGTCTATACATTAATCTGAAAAAAAGGTGCCCAGAAAAATTTAGGAGCTGTGCCAAAGTTAACAGACTTGTAAAACTTAAAAAATAATCACACCTGCCTATTTCATCACCGTCATCGGAGTAGATTTATCGCATTTAGATTATACCCTCAAAACTCATGATAATGGGCCAAGAGGAATTGGATTAGGGAGGGTGATTGTGATCAGGGTGTATAAAAGAATTTGTCTTCTATGCGTCTGGTGCGGTCTGACACTGAGAATGTATTGAATGCATTCGGTGTGAGTCGCCCTTTCTTGTGAGGTCATAATAAATTCCTTTCTACTTTCTTCCTTGAGAAGCCTCTGAGTTTAATTTGGGTAGGGCCTTTGTATGTCCCAGGCACTGGGGAATATAAAGAAGAGTCCAAACATGATTGTAAAAGCCCTGTAGATCTTGCCAAAATAAAGAGGGGTTGTATGGCACATAGAAGACTTAGGCATGGGGAGGTATAATAGTTATTTAGACCTATTTGCAAAGTTATAGAAAAGAATTAGACTTCTATTTGTCCTCAGGGGAAAAGAACTAAGATCTGTGAGGAAAGTCAGAAAGATTAAAATTTAGGTTTGTAGTAAGGGAAAGAAAACCCAACTTCCTCACAATTAATACTCCTCTAAAGAGGAAAGGTCTTCCTGGTGAAGTTGTGCATTCCTCTTCATGGCATTCTTAGAACAAAAACTGGATATTTACTTGTCCAACCTTTTTCAGAGAGGATTTTTATTCTGGTTTACTTTGTATTCAAAAACATTTTGAAATTCTTCCCCATTCTGAGATGATGTGCTTACAGTTTCAGAAAAGAGCACGAGTGTGTTAGAAAAATGCATCCTTTATGGAACAAGTAAGGTTTTAGCCAGGCGCTGAAGGATGAGTGTGATTTGCAGAATCCGAAAGTATAGATAGGAAGGCATTGCATATGGTAGGGATCAGCTAGAGCAAGGATAACGGAAAGCAATAAGGTGACCAACCTTGATAGACAGGACATCTTGTGTGGGAAACTAATGGGACACAAAATTGGAGAAGTAAGGAACTGAGAGCAGTTTGTGGAGGACTGTAAATGCCTGGCTGAGGAATACAGATTATATCTTATTGATACTGGGGAGATCAGAAGAGATAGTACCATGAAAGTTATATGCATTGATGTTACAGCTGAAACTCTGAGCATCTATAACCACTCTAAGAAGAGCAGAAAACCAGAAGAGAAAGCCTAAGTGAAGTTGGGATATGGAAACAGTGAAGGAAGGATAAGAGAAGCAGAGGCAGTGAGGTGGCATAGTGGAGAGAGCCTTGGGCCAGGAATCAGGAAGATCTGAAGTCAAATTTGACCTCAGTTACTTACTAGCTGTGTGACCCTGGGCAAGTCTCAGGGAATTCCCTGTGAGAAAGCCTTTTACCAATGCACGTTTGCATGAACTCTGAAAATTTTGATGTTAGAATTACTGGGAGTACTGACATGTTCGACAACCACAAGGTGTCACTCAGTCAGTATGTATCTGAGGCAGGACTTCCAACTTAGTGCTTTCTGACTGTTTAAGACCACTAGTTCTCTGCTGGTAGGACCTGGTACCACTTTCAACAAACATTTATTTCCTCCTACCCCTCCACCCTCAGCTTCCATTCTCATCCTCAATTTCATGTTCTTGCTGGTAGTCATTAATTGTTTTCTGTAGGCATAAATTCCAAATGGGAGGTACTACCTCTCCCCCACCCCCCTGTTGTGAAATGATCTGGGGTGGGGTGGATAGTAGCCTCAGGTGCAATTGGGGGGGGTGTTGAATAAAAATAAGGGAGTGGTGGAAGCATAAGGAAAGAAAAGATGATAACAAAATTTTGAAAAAAACATTTGCATATGTTTCATCTGTTGTGTAACAGAATTAAAGTCATAGTGATTACATCATTTTCCAAATAAATGCACAAAATGCAAGTTATAACCCTCAGTGGTCAAGTCCACTGAGAGGTCTTAATAAGCAAGTGTCAGCAGGCAAATGTGTGGAGTATTGTAGGGAAGTTCAGTATGCATCAGCGAAAATATGCGTGTGTAATAATTTACTTATCATACTATATGGTTACATGACAAAATATTGAATCATCAAATTTTCAGTGCAGAAAAAAGATAAATTTACAATAAATTATTAAATTTAAGATGTCATTCTTTAAAATATTTTATATTTTTTTGAAATGACACAATTTTTTTTTCTTTTTGAAGGGCAGTTGGGGTTAAGTGACTTGCCCAAGGTCACATGGCTAGTTTTCTGTGTTAAGTGTCTGAGGCCAGATTTGAACTCAGGTACTCCTGACTCCAGGGCCGGTGCTCTATTCACTGTGCCACCTAGCCACCCCCACAATTTTTTTTAAGTTAAAAGGTTAAAGAAAATAGATTTCCAGGGAACACTGAGTAATTTATTGTTTTGAAAAGGGAGTGGTAAGCTAAATAAGTTTGGGAACATCTGTTCTAGTGTAAGGGTTCTTAATTTGGGGTTTGTGAATTTTTGAAAACAAGATTTTGAAAATTATATCTCAACATACTTGGCTTACTTTGTAATCCTTTGAATTTTATATTATGCATTTAAAAGCATTATTGTGAAAGATGACCTGTAGGCTTGGGAAAAGGTCCATGACACAAAAAAAGACTAGAGCAAAATTGTAAGCTTAATCTATGATTATCCATTTTATGGATGTGGCCTCAAAAGTTCTAGGGCAGGAAGTATTTTGCAAGGGAAAAAGTGTTGGATTTAGAATTAGAGGACCTATGAGTGAATTTCAGTATTGTTCCTTATGATCTATGTGACCTTGGGCAACTCACTTAACTTTTAAGTGCCTTAGTTTCTTCATCTGAAAAATGAGAGAATTGGACTAGAAGATTTCTAAACTGCTTTGTAACTCTAAATCTATGTACAACGTGGAGCCAAGATGGCAGCACAGAAGCAACAAAGTTCCACAGCTCACACACAGCCACCCTAAATACCCATAAAATACGACTCTAAACAAATTCTAGGGCTCCCAAACTCACAAAAATACAGAAAACACATCTCTCACTGAAGGCAGCTAGGCAGGAGGGACTCAATGTGGCAGGCCAGGAGCCAAGGCCAGCCCAGCCTGAAACTGAAACTGCGGCCAGGCCCCAGGGCAGAGCCTCCCAAGCCACAGCCTGAGTCTACCCCAGGGAGCAGACCTACAGCACCTGGAGCAATCTCCACATCTAGCAAGTCAGGAACAATAAGGATTAGAGAAAGGTCAGTGAAAGTGAAGCTTTCAAGCTAATTTTGGGGAAGGAAAAGCAGTCTGGCCAATTTGCCCCCAGAGCAAAGAAGCAGTGGGGGAAGAGCAGAATCTGCTGTAACTGGCAACTGCCCCCGCTGGGCTGCTTCAGAACTACTGGCCTACAGATCCCACAGAGGGGCTGAATCAACTGATCAGGGCCAAGGGCTCTTGCCTTGAGCAGCCTGGATCTGGATTGTGGTCTTGGGTGGTGGTCCTGGGTTGTGCTTTCAGCAAGCCAAAGCTGTTGGGGGCTGCAGCACCCCCCTAAGAGCTCTGGCAACTGTGAAAACCCCAGCGATTTGGGACAGAGCTTTCCCCCCTGGAACCAGAGTTCCACAAAGCTAAAAAAACCAACCAATTAATTGACTGGCCAACATGAGGAAAAGAAAGCAAAATAAAAACAGCAATAAAACTCTAGAGTCCTTTTTTGTGGACAAAAAGGATCAAAGCATGGAATGGGAGGAAGACAACATAGTCAGAACTACCACAACAAATGCTTCCAAGACACTCAAAGAATGCCTACAAGCTATAGATGCATGGAAAAAGGACTTTGAAAACCCAATAAGAGAAGTGGAGGAAAAATTGGAAAGAGAAATGAGAATGATGCGAGAAAATCATGAAAAGAGATTTAACAACCTGACTGAAGAAAACAACACTTTTACAAATTGATTAACTCAAATGGCAAGAGGTCCAGAAAGCCAATGAGGAGAAGAATGCCTTAAAAAGTTGAATTTTCCAGATGGAAAAAGAATCTCAAACACATTCTGAAGAGAACAATTCCTTCAGAATTAGAGTGGAGCAAGTGGAAGCTAATGACTTTATGAGAAACCAAGATACTATTAAACAAATACAAACAAATGAAAAAATAGAAAGCACTGTGAAATATCTCCTTGAAAAAACCACTGACCTGGAAAAT
>CM053601.1:90773382-90787831 GCA_028646575.1 Pseudocheirus occidentalis
ACAAATGTATATATATGTATACTTACACATATGTCTATATTGGAGGTTATATATGTGTAGGAATACATATCTGAGCATGTGTGTATATAGAGGGTATAGGATCAATTGAATACAAAGGGATGATATCTTAAAAGGTGAAATTCTGAGGTGGGAGAGGACTAGAATGAGAGGAGACAGGGAGAAACAAAATGGGGTAAATCATCCCACATAGAAGAGGCAAGGGATAACTTTACAACTTTATTCTCAATTACTCTCATTGAATTTGGCTTAGGGAAGGAACGACATAAACTCCAAACTTGGCATCATGCCACAGAAGAGAGTAGGGGGCATGGGGATGAGAGGCAGGATGATGGAGGGGAGGGCAGGGTCTGGGGGAAGGATGCTGAAAACACACACTTCAGTAAAGGGACAGGGACAGGGTAGAGAACAGAACATGGTGGGGGGAGGGATAGGAAGGAGGGGTATATGCTCACTGTCACAATATGTCCACTATGAAGATGACCTGTGTAATTACACATCCACAGCCTGTATTGAATTGCTTGTCCTTCCAGTGGGGGTGGGTGACAAGGGAGGAACTGAAAGAATCTAGAATTTAAAGCTCTGCAATACATGCAAGTAGGAATTAAGATATACAGGGGCTGGTACGGAGACCCTCCCCACCCTACCAGAAAATTAGAGAGCAGATTGGGGGAGGGGCTACACAGTGGGATAGCTGTTTTGGGGTTGGGGTAGGGGAAAGATAGGGAGAAAATTTGTAATTCAAAAATCTCATGGAAATGAATGATGTAAACAAGAAAACAAATTTAAAAATTTATTTAAAAAATCTATGTACATAAAACGCAGTAGGAAAAGAACATAGATCTATAACAAATTTCATGGAGAAATTCAGATAGCGTTTTGAATAATTTTTGATAGAGAATGCGAACATAGATTAAAGAAATGATGCTTTTAACAGGAAAGAAGTTTTGCCAGAGTGGTAGGAATGAAAACCAGATTGCAATGGATTTTAAAAAGAATAGATATTTAGAAAATACAGAAAAATGTATGTTATTCACTTATAAAATATGGGAATGAAATGAAGAAAAGGACAAAAAAGGGCGGAGGTAAGGGAACAACAGGACGAAACAAAGTGTGTTTTTCTAAATGAATAAAACCTGTGCAAGCTTGCTTTGCAAACCAGGAAAAGCCAACTGCTTCAGAACTTTGGATAAGGGGGTGTGGCGGGGAGAAGGAAGGAGAGAAAGGGGGAGAGACAGAGAGAGACAGAGAGCGAGACAGAGAGAGAGAGAGAGAGAGAATAAGAATATGATAGACAACTAGGCCATGTCATACTATGGACAAATTCCTGGCTCAGGAATTAGAGAAACTATACTTGGCAATAAGGACTAGTCAGAGAGGGCAGGGTTTGGAGTCAGAAAGACCTGAGTTCAAATTCCAACTGAGACACTAGCTATGTGACTATTGGCTAAGTCGCTTAACCTCCCTGTGCCTCAGTTTCCCCATGTGCAGAATGAAGGATTTGAACTTGATGGTCTCTAAGGTCCCTTTTAGTTTTTTGTCCAAGATCCCGAAATCTCAGCTGAAATGCTTGCTACGTGTGTGACCTTGGACAAATCACTTGTTTGTTTTGCTTTGTTTTTATAAAACAAGAGGGTTGGATTAGATGGTCTTTGAGTTTCCCTCTGGTTCTGGATCAATGATTTTATGGTACTTTTGCTTTTCTAAAAAATAAAAAAAAGCTTATGGGAGAGAAAAGAAGGAATTCTGTTTCTACAGGAATGAAAGTACTCTCAGCTTTGAGTGATAACAGGATATAAGTCAGAGGTAACTGGTTTTAATCAGAGCTGTGACCTAGCAGAGGTCAGAAGCTTGTATGTACACTTAAGGAGTTGTTTGAGTGGGAACATATCGAGGAAGAGAAGACAAAGTGGGTGGTTCAGGAGGTTGTATCTAGCCAATGGAGAAATGGAGAATAAATTCTAATTGGGAACAGAGGATAAATAACTTTGCATTTATCTGAGCAAGTGGATCCTATTCACAATGAATGTGAAATAAATGTAATGAGAACTGTCCCAGCTTCATGACTATTTTCTTTCTACAGTGAGTGTGTTTCTCATAAGCTTTATTAAAATAGTATTTAAATTGTTAGAGCTAGGAGGGACTTTAGACATCATCCAGAATCACATTAAGAAGAAAAGTCCTTTTCCTCTTTATTTTATAGATCAAGAAACTGAGACAGACTGTGGTCAATTGATTTGTCTAAAGTTGCAGGGCTGTTGTCAGTATTAGAACCCATTTTTTTTCCTACCCAGGCCAGTATTCTTACTACTAGAGCATGATAAAGCAAAAATATTACTTAATCACTAATTGTTAAACTGTGGAACACATTTTCAATAACAAACAGAGTAAGATTCAAGGAAATAAACATTTAAATGAAATTTGGAAATTTTATCACCAAACTATAATTAATAATCATTAACTAATGGAAAAATATATGATCCTTTATGAAAGGTTCAATAATCATCATTCACTCCAATCTTTTCTTATACTTCTAACACACACACATAAAACATACATGTTTTATTCCTTTCACTATTGCATCTGACCCACCCCAGGCTATCTATCTATTCCAGATCGTTTCACTGTCCCTTTTTTTGTATGCAAGTGTCACTCTTACCCCCTTTAAGTTTTAGATTCATTAGGAATTTAGCCTGCACTATTGACTGGTGTTACAATAAACCTTGCCACCTTGACTGAAAGTTAAGTGCATGTATTCATTCCAAGCAGACATCACCCAGTACCCTGACATTTTGGGGTTCCCAGGAATCCCAAACAGCATCAGAACCAGCTCCAACATGTTTGATTGTTAAATTTTCAGAGAATTTTCACCTCAGAAATCAACCATTCATACAAATTAGTGCTTGAATTATGTTTTGTTGATTGTCTAACTTAAGAAAGTGTTATTAATGCAAACTAAATTTTAAAATGTATTTGCATATATTCCCCCTCCACCACCATCCCGCACCCCTCCAGTTGGCTTGCCAAACAGCCTTCGCATTGCTATATAGAGATTGTTTGAGTTTAGCAAGACAGCAGCAGAAGGTTCACAAAATTAAGTCATCACCAGACTGGAAACTGCTGCTGTTGTTTCCGCTGCTAATTACTGATATTTAATTGTGCTGGAAGGTTTATAAAATGCTCTCTGGATATAACAACAGCTTTTTGAGAGTTTTTGTATTTGTGTCAAAATCCTAGTTTTCCTCTAATTTGTAAACCTTCTGTAATAGATGGCAACTTTCATTGTTTCTTATAATATGCCAGAGAGAGAGAAGTTAAACATTTAAGCAATTAAAAAGATATTGACTATCTTATGTTTATCAGTTTTGAAACTGCTTTCAATGAATCATCACCATTGGTCCCAACACCTACCCTATGGGAAATTTAGGGCAAATATATTGCCATTTTGCACATGAAGACATTAAAGTTCAGGAAGCCTGATTTGTCAATGACATAGTCAACTGATGATGAAGACAGAAAATTTATGAGTATGGATCATGATTTAGTTTAGTTCTCAATGTATGTGCCATGTATTGTGTATGTATGTATTGTGTATTGTGTTGTGCCTATGTATTGTGCTATGCCAGTATCTTCTTTGTGACCAAGACAACTCTTTGTTCCATGTGACTTATCCTAAACTTTAAAAAATCTAGCCAACTACATTGTGTAGTGAACAGGATGCTGGATTTGGAGTTAGGAAGACCTCAGTTCAAATCCTTACTCAGACACTTCTTAGTTGTTGGACTATGGGCAAGTCATTTAACCTCCATGAACCTCTGTTTCCCAATCTGTAAAATGGGAATAATAACAGGACCTAACGACAGGATTGTTGTTGTGAGGGTCAAAAGAAATAACAAATACAAAATACTTTGCAATCCTTAAAGTTTTTTTTTGTACTTTTGGATACCAACAATCCCCTAGACTAACATTTTTTCTAAGCATAAAAAGGGTTCCTTGCAAACCAGCTTCCCTAATATTTCCAATTTGTTCTTGTAATCCAATCTAATAGGAACTCTAGATGGTACTTTTGTGGGGGCCATTTTGTTCCATGTCGAGTTGAAAGGAGGCAGAGAAACAGATACAAAGTGTAATTAACTGAAAGTCCAGTTTCTGTTCTCTAAAAAGAAAGGCATTGGGAGGAGTTTGGAACTCAGTCTTCCAGCCCTCCAAACAGAGTGGAGGTTCAGGGAGGTGATATCAATCAAGATTTGATTTAAAGATTCCAGCTCCTTTTGGGCAGAGGACTTACACTTTCCCGTCTCTTTCTTTCCCCACCTGCAGTCAGTTCACTGCATATAACAGATGCACTGGAAAAGTTGTTGAATCAAATTGAACTGAATGTTCTCTTCTGATCAATTCCTAAAGGATTTCTTACTTAATCCTTAATCTCCATTTACAAGGAAACACTTAAAACAAGTTATACCTGAGTTCACTGAGCAGTAATTTCTGACTTTGAGCATAGAAGGTGCTAAATGATGGATAGCCCTAGGACAAAGCAAGCTAGCAGGTAAATCAGAATATTTACAAATAATCGCTTAATAACCTGCAGACTTGTACCAGTTGTTTTCTTAATCTGCCTTCTTAAGGTAGTTTTTTTTTCTTACAGAATTCTGTATAATACTTTTATGGAAATAGTTTATAAAAAATGGCTTTCCTCACTTTAGAGAAAAATAAGTTCCTTAGAGAACTAGAATGTAAAGGAAAGAGGACAAACTTGGAGTCAGAAACCTGGGTTCAAATCTCACCTCTGACACTTATTAGCTATATTACCAAACTCAAGACATTGCCTCTTTTAGTCTCTGTTTCCTTATCTGTAAATTGGGTATAAAAACTTATTCTACCTGCCTCACAGGGTGGCTTGGAGACAGGGGATAGAGAATGGATTTGTTATTTCATTGGTATAAGGAATTTCCAGGTGAGGAAACCCTCTCTCACAAGGATGGTAGGCATTTTTTTCTTCGATTGTCTTAGAGAGCTGCCTAAAACACTGAGAGGTTGAGGGAAGTTCCTAGGATTACAGAACAACTGTGTGTCAGAGGTGGGACCTAGGTCTTTCTCTCCAATGCATCTCAAAGTATAGTCTGGGGATCTCTTCCAGTCACTGAGATCCTTTCAGGGGTACATGATGTTGAAACTATGTTTATAGTAATACTAAGATGTTTAAGTTTTAATATATTAAACATCAATAGATATAACCCACAAAAACAAAAACAAAACTCTTTGGAGTCCTCAAATAGTTTTTAAGAGCATAAGGGATTTTTGAGACCCAAAAATTTAAGAACTGCTGCAATGTGCTATGCTGCCTTTATTTCTTGTGAAGCAAATCATTAACAACTTTATGGTACACTAGAAATAAAATTATTGCTATTGTTCATAGATTTTTCTGAAGTTGTGAGGGAACCATCTCTTTCAGCTGATCATTCACCTTTGATCTCTTAACATACTTGCTATCTTTGGTCATGCTACTAACATTTTCTTTTTCGACCAGAACTGCAAATGTTATTAGTTTAATCAGTCAATAAACATTTATTAAACATCTACTACTTGTTAGGCACAGTATTAATTGGTAAGGATACAAAGAAAAGTAGAAAATAATTTAAAGAAATCCAATAGGCAAACAACTACATACAAATAAACTATATACAGGATAAAAAGGAAATAGTAGAAGGAAGGGACTGTAATTAAGAGGAATTGGGCATGGCTTCCCATAGAAAGTAGAATTCTAGTTGTGATTTGAAAGAAGTCAAGGAAGCTAGGAGAGAGAGACAGGGGAACTCATGCTAAGAAAACTCTTTACCAATTCAGATCAGTCCATATTCTCCAAGTCTTAAGACAGTTGCTTAGAGCATTAAGAGATGCAGTTATTTGCCCAGGGTCATACTGGCACCATATGTCAGGGGAGGGGTTTGAACTCAGGCCTTCTTGATTCTAAAACTGACTCTTTGTTCACCATGTCATAATGCCTCTCTTCCTGTTAACATAGGTAGCACTTAATTACAAGTTAGGTTTTATAAAGCAAATTAAATTTTATTCAAAAAAATTTTAAACTGCCTACTATGTTCTAAGTACTGTTCTAGGCTTTCAAGGAAACTCCATCTTATATATACATAACTTGTAAACAAGTAAATAAATACATATACAAGATATGCAAGGAAACATTAAATAATATCAAGTGTGAAAAACACTAACAATCAGTTTCATGTAAGAGATGTCACTTAAACTATAGTTGGAAGGAAGTCAGAGATTCTATAATTTTGAAGCAAGGTAGAAAGGTTATTTCAGATCCCATTGTGAGAAATCTACCAGGGCAGCTGGTAGAATTAGAATTAGGTTATATAACTTCTTTGAGGGGCCCAGGCAATGGGCACTGGATGCCCGTGATTGGGTTGTAGGGAAGAATGTTGAACTGGATATAGTAGTTGTATGGGAGGTAAGTCCCCATTTAGGGGAGAGTAATGGAGAGGGTAGGAACTGACCTGTTTTCCTACCCCTCTACTCCCTTAAGGGTTGATAATCCTTTAATATCATATTTTAGCTAAAGTCTGATTTAATCAAACAAACTGCTTTTCCCTGTGTCTGTAACTTCAAAGACCAGAGTTGAAATTTCCCTTTTCTTGAAACTTACTCCACATGAGAACAGAACAGACATCCTGAGACCATAAAATGTAAATAGACCCTGCTCTTGTCCTTGTTAATTTGCATTTACAACCAAGGAACTCTGTATAGATGGTAACAAATGGAAGTCATAAAGTTTTCTGACATGGTCATCCTGAACTGGGATGGTTCTGAAATGTATAAAGAGTCTTATGATTTCTCTGTTCAGTCAGTTAGGACTTTAGTCCTGCACTCAGAGCAAGTAATTATAGCCTTAAGGGAATAATAAGGAATAAGGTAATTTTTATATTAATATATGTTTGTCTCTTTTACCAAATTTTTTCTAGTGGTCAACAGGGTTAATTACAAAGTCTCTGGGGCCAAGGGCCCACTTTGGAGACCACTGCATTAGAGGACTCACATCTCTCCTACAATCCCCAGCACCCTTCAGAACCTTCTCTGAGACAGGAAGTAGCTCACATCTCCTGGTTCTTACCCAATCACATGAGGGATGCTCCCTCACCAAGGCTTAGGGCAGGCTTCGCCCTAGGAGAATCATTTTAGCTGTTCTGTCGTAATTCACTGAGATGCTATTCTCTACTCCCTGTCTATTCTTTACTGACCAAATTGTGTCTCAAAATGCTTTCTTGCTTGTCTTGAGACTGGACCTAAACTCCACATCTTTTCTACTTTCTCCAATTTGGTTTATTGATCTTGACTTTGCCCTCAACTTTGCCTTTAAGATTTACAGCAAATTTATCTCATACAAGCTAGCATATATCTCTGGCCATAATTCCTACCTTTAATGCTACTCTAGTCATTCTCTCTAATAGCATGGTCCAGTTTCCTGTCCTGACCCGTCATAGTCCCAGAGTCAGTCCTTACCCAGAGCTGAAAGTTTAGTAGCTTACATGGTGTACATCAGAAGTAGTTCTTCAATTACAATTTGTATTATGAGCTTAATTGTGAATTAGGGAAAGTTTCATTTCTAAGAGAGATAGCAGTGAATGGAGATAAACTTATAAACTCAACAACAGCTCAGTTTCAATAAAAACCTGATTCCGTGAAGGAAAAAAAATAATTGAAGGTATCCACAGGATACTGAGTATAATTAATGTGGTAGATAGAACAACAGCAGGAAAGAAGTCATAGAAATTTTGTAAAAAATGCCAATAAAAAAATCAAGAAACAATTAGTAATTTTGACCAAATGCACATTAGCTACTTCTGACAACTACTAAATCACAAATGAAAAATAAATTAATTCATTAAGACATTTTAGTACTGACACCATACCAGTGGGAAAACTGATTATAGTTTGAATGAAGACTAGTTAAAAATTAGCCCCTGTGATCTGAAACAAGATTAATGGCAAGTACTGAGAAAGAAGGAACTAAATTGTCATTTAAATTGATTTTTTTCCCCTAAAATTGTTTTTTTTCCCTAATTGCCTCGTCATATAATTGGAAGAAGGCATTTTAGACTCCATATATATCTAACCAACTTACTAAGAATTTTCTTTTTTTTTTCCTTTTTTTTCTTTTTTGTTTTTTGGAGGGCAGTTGGGGTTAAGTGACTTGCCCAAAGTCACATGGCTAGTTTTTGTGTTTAAGTGTCTGAGGCTGGATTTGAACTCAGGTCCTCCTGACTCCAGGGCCAGTGCTCTATTCACTGCGCCACCTAGCCACCCCTAAGAATTTTTTTGAGTTCTTTTTCCCCATGTCTTTGTTTTTTTCTTCCTACTCCCATATCCAATTTCATATTTCTATAGAAACCAGGCTAAGCATGTTTCTGAGTTAAAATTTATTTTAATTTTCTTTTACATTTATACTACATGCTAAGTGTTGACTAATAATAAGAATTCATGAAAGATTTCATCTCATAATTATATTATTCTGTTCTGAGATTTGACTAAATTATCAGAGATGATAGTCTTTTTTATCCTTAAATAAATCTGAAACGAAATACCTCTATAATTTGGACTTATTCCTGAAATAATTAATTAACAAGCCATATTTATTGTAAATTAAAAGTGGATTGATGCCAGTGTCTTAGAGTTGGTGTAATTTGTGCTGCAATGATTTTAGGATGATCATGTAGGTAGGGAGATTTACAGCACAAGAACCATCTTATGAAAATCCATTGTCTCTTTCACCTGGTCTTTGTGTTTTTCTTTCCACTAACATTGTATCTTTTCTGATGGTAAAGATGGGCTAATTTTCAAAACTGGGCAAGAGGTTGCCATATACATTCCCTCTCAAGCTGTCCTGATCAGCAATTCAATTTTTTTTTTTACATCTTGGGACTTCAGTATTTTTTTTTTGCATGCTGGTTACTTTGATATCAATTAACTTGCTTCCTAGTGTTTCTAAACCATGAGAATTGAACTTTTGCCACATCATGGTAGCTCACCATCATTGTTTCACCTAAAAAACTTGAGGTATTTGGTGAGTTTATGAGGTTATTAAAGCATATGTGTGTGTGTGTGTGTGTGTGTGTGTGTGTATCTGGGTAAGTCACTTAACCTCTACCTGCTTCAGGTTTCTCAAGCATAAAATGGGGATAATAATAGCACCTACTTCCCAGAGTTGGTGAGGGAATCAAATGAGATAAAGTGTTTAGCATGGTACCTGGTATGTAGTACGTGCTTAGTAACAGTTTATTTCCTTTCCCCTAATTTTGAAATTGTGCTTATTGATTTTGTTCTCTTTCATTAGTTATTAATTGTTTGTTTCCTCTTTTTTTCACCTTGTTGGTTAAGTAGTTAATTAAAAATCCACCCCTTCTCCTACTTTATAATTTATTGTGTTTCCTACTCTTTAAAAAAAACCTTTTTTGAACGCTTTCCTAAAAATGATATTTTTAACCTTGTTCTCTTCATTAATTCTCTTCCAGTCCTGTCTATTCCATTTAGAAATTTTATTCTTTAATTTTTGTTCTTTCATTCATGGTGTGTATACTTATTTGTTGCTTCTTTATCTTCATGGTGGTCTTCAAAGAATATATGCTTCCTTTTTTAACCAACTTCTATGGCTATTGCTTTCATAACCTACTCCCCTCATCTAAAAGGCCTCTACCTTTGGTGCACAATTCCTCTTTTTCTTTTGAGGGTAACTGTGGATTAGATAAAATGTCTAGTCTTCTTCTTATTGATTACATTAACCAGAAGTAATCGTTGTTTGCAAATTTTTATTTGAATGGAACCAGTAGCTTGAAGATATTATTGCTTACAGTATAGAATATAGCATCTGTTATTACATTGCTGTCTGGGGAGAAATTTTTAGATTACAGGTTTATGGAGTTCATGACGAAATTCTGAAAAGGAACATGCCTAGTGACCAAATTAGATTTACCATTTATAATTCTTAGACAATATCAGAGACAGCAGGAAAGGAGTGAAAAAAGCCTTGGCCTTGGAGTCAGTACGACCAGGGTTTAAATCTTTGGTTACTGATTTGGTTACTGATCAGATGACTCTTCACAATCAATACATTCTTAATAACCCAGACAATTCTATAAGAATGAAGAAATGGGTTAATAAAGCATTTATTAAGCACTTACGATGTTCAAAACATTGAGTTGAGGGTTAGACTTTCAAATAAGGACTGAAACGAAAACCCTTCCTGTTCACAAAGAGCTCACAATCTAATGAGGAAGAATGATTATAAATTATAGAGGCAAAATCTAAGCCTGATTTTAGGGGAAAACATTCTAATAATTAGAACTGTCTAATGGTATAATAGTCTGCTTCAAGAGTTAATGGGTTCCCTTTCCTTGGATATCTTCAACCAAAAATTGGGTGGCCATTTGTTTGAGAGTATACCATATTTGTTTGTGGTTTTGGGGTTGTTTTTTTTTATTACTGTTGAACTATGGGTTGTACTAGATGGCCTCTTTCTATTATAACAGAGATTCTGTGATTCTGAATATTTGTTCTATTAGGAGAAAGGTTGTCTTGATGAGACTATGAGGTTCACAAGTCAGCAGAATAAAGCCCATGAGCTATTAAAGCAATTTGTATCACTTTATTTCAAGTAATCTTGATTAACAGCTGTCAGAAGATAGTGAAATCTGGGAGTTAAATGATTTCCAAAAGGCTTCATGAAAAGTTTCCTCAGTGTATTGCAGTATTTACTGTGAACCTCATAAATAACCACGAATTTAAGTACAAAGCCATGGAAATTGACTGTAGTTCTGATACATTAATAACTGATAAGGATATCTTCCACAATATATCTTTATTTCAGAAGGGGAAACAAACAAGGTAATTTTCTTTTCTTTCTTTTGAAATTAGCAAGCATTTATTAAACATCTTTTATGTGTCATGCACTGGTATAATAAGTAGTGGACATACAAAGTCATTTTTTTTTAAGTCTCTGCTTTTAGATTGGTGCACATTGGGAGAGAGAGGTACTCTCATGGGAATGTGGTTGAAAATAGAGGGAAAAAAATCTAAAGATCAACAGTGGGTCCATAAAAGAATGAATGATTGAACACATCTTGCCTAGAGGTCCTTCCTTAAAGTGTTATTTCCAATTGGCCAATCAGAGGAAGGTGCTGAAGAGTAGAAGAATCTTCTAGAATGAGAAAGCTACTGACACATGATGGAAAAAGAAGTTCATGGAGTCAGGAGGAGGACCAGAAAAGAATGAAGGCATTCCACTTTTGTAAAGCTCTTTCCTAATACTAAGACAGATTTTTACTGAAGAATTTGAATTTTCCTTTTTGCAAACACCAGTACTTATTCTCAATGTTATACTCTGTGTAACTCTGACTATAGGGCATGTCCAGTTCTGAAATAAAAATTTCCCTGAGGGGACCTTTTGAGGCACCTTTTGAGCCTGCCAATTTTGCCTAAATGGAGGCCACTGCAGAGGGCAAACAAAACAATAGAACAGAAACAAACACCACCAGACCTATTGTAGGGAGATAGTGTAATGAAAGGTAAATAGGGAATGGCAAATACTTTCTTTCTCACTGGTACATTTCATGTCTTCCACACTGTGCAGAAGATGAGTCACCAAAAGTCACTCCCCCAATATGCTTTGTATCTGACTATGGGCGTTTTCACTGGCTACCTTCCATGCCTGAAATGTCCTTCCTTTTCCTTTCCATTTCCTGGCTTCATTCTTTGACTTCTTGTTAATGTCCTGCCTTCTACAAGAAATCTTTGAAGATCCATTTCATTGTTAATGCCTTACCTCTGTTGATTATCTCTAATTTGTCCTATAAATACCTTGTTTATGTATAGTCATTTTCATGTTTCTCCATTAGACTGTGGACTCCTTGAGAACAGGGACTATCTTTTGCCTTTCTTTGTATCCCTAGCAATTATCACAGTGTCTTGCGCATAGTAGTTGTTTAATATATTCTTGTTGACTTGACAAGGAATCATAATAATAATTACAGCAATAATGGCAATGATGACAATAATACCATTTTAATATAGCACTTTAAGGATTGCAAAGTACTGTACGTGTTTCAGGGCCTTTTGACTTGACAAGTTTCTATTCTGAATTATTGGCTTAGATTAATTATAAGATAGACTATTTGGTGAGACATATTTTGAATATTGAATGTGATTGCTTTAAAATGTTATTGATAATATTTACTATATCTTGAGCAATTTTTAAGCTGCAGAAAAAGACTCTACTTCTTAATGATCTTTAATAATACTCTTACATAAGGAGAAAGCCAGGAAGGCATTTACTCTGGCTGAGGTGAAAATGGCAAGGCGGGTGATAGTATTGGAACAAAAATAAACATTATTTCTCAACCTGGTGATTATTAGTGCAGTTCTATACCTGCCCCCAAACTCTACAAATGTATATTTCTAGTGCAATATTTTTTAATTTAGTTTTTTATTTAAACTTAAATCTTAAAAGTTAAATACACAATAAAAGAAAAAAATACACACTTATATATTAAAACCTAAGTACAAAATAAGAAAAAAAATAGCATTGCCATGTGCACAGCAGAATGTAAGAGAAGATTCAAAACATAGAGCAACAAATTTCCATTTCAAGAAAGCCTATGTAATAAATACTATGCATTTTCTTCAGAACTGTCCTTTTTATTTTCTGCTGTGCACTTTTTAACTTTATTCTTTTGTCCCTATTCTCCCTCTTCCGCCATACACACACATACATACAACATACATATATATTCCCATATATAAAAAACATATATACCTAAACATACATACATACACATGTATACATACATATACTTAGATATCTATAATCATACTCATATATAGACATATATATTCATATGCATCTATGTGAATAGAATAAAAGTGAAAAGTCATCAGGTAACATTCCAGAAATCTAAACCAAATTGTAATAAAGTACCAAAGACCTAGTTACCTGGGCTGGGAGCATGGGACCCTTCCCTTACTTCCCTGCTTAGAAGTTGAAGTTTTTGCTAAGCTTAGCTAATGTGTAGGAGGGCAAAGCATAGACCCTGCAAATTTAACCACAGGCCTGATTGTCCCAGGCTTATTTCCACTGACCATCATCTGACCTGTACAAATATAAAATTGGAAATCCTGTTGTGGAACTCTGGGCAGGTCACCATGTCTTAAAATCCCCATGATTCATAAAACATTGTCTGCTTTCATATCTATATTGATACTGTTAGAACATTTATCTTCTGCTTTCATATCTAAGTTGATACTGATGACATATTTGTCTGTTTTCATGTCCATTAGACATGTACTTTCAGCTTTTTGATGTTAAAGGCATTTTACCTGCAGGGCCAGCAGATTTTTGTTGTTAAGATTGTGGCCTTCATTCCTAATTAACAGGAACAGGACAGAAAAAGGAAGATGGGAAAAGGGTGGTATTTTAGGTATATAACCAAGCTTTGCATTTTGTATTTTGCCTCTCCTACTAGACTGCCTCTGGTAGTGAGACCACCCTTCTTGCAAGAAGAAATTAAATAAATCTTTCCTGTCTCTACTTGGAGATACCTCTGCTTATTTTATTTTGGGCAAGGGTTGTCTTGACCCACATATATGTAAGACTGTGCAATAGATGCTTGTCCTCTGTTTTTCTGATGGGGGATGTTTTCTTCCTTCATAAATCCAAGTCTTTCCATAATCTCCTAAGCACAGCAACTTGTCATTTCCTATACCACAGTAATATTCCAAATGTACAGTGTTCAGCTATTTCAAATAATCCAAAATAATATTGATTAATATGGCTGAAATATAGTGTAGTTCCTTTATTTTCTTATGATTAAATCTGTTTTAACTTCCACTTTGTCTAAGATCATGATTACTACACCTGTTTTTTTCTCTAATAACCTCTACTCCTGATCTTTATTTTATGTTTGTATGTTTCTCTTACTTCCTGTCCCTCCTGACTACTCTACTTAACTTCTACCCACTATCCTGCCTTCTTATTACTTAGCCTACCCCCCCTTTAAGAATCCTTCCCTTATTTTCCCATTCTCATTAATCCCAACACCTTTCAGTAGTCCCCTGTAGTGGACCAGATTTTCAGGGGTCCTGGCCCCATTAAGAAAACACTCCCCACTTCTACAAGGTCACTAGACAGATATGCAGGAGGAGTATAATCTTGTTGGGTGGATGCTTTCATTGGTTCTATGAATATCTAAAGAAAGTACAGGGTAGCTAATTTGCAAGTCTTGTTTGTGCCTCTGGACCTGGTCCTAGGATAAAATCTTAATGAATGATTAACCTTGAGCTGGGGTAGGGAAAGGTCACCTAGGGTGAGTCCTTGCATTCTGGTGTAAAGCATCTCTGCAATAGGGAATACAAGCCCTATGATTTT
>CM053601.1:90787931-90804749 GCA_028646575.1 Pseudocheirus occidentalis
TCTCTCTCTCTCTCTCTCTCTCTCTCTCTCTCTCTCTCTCTCTCTCTCTCTCTCTCTCTCTCTCTCTCTCTCTCTCTCTCTTTCTTTTATTCACCTGGTAGCTAGGCCATACAATTGTGCTGGCCACAGCAGTCGCCTATAACCTATTCCCTCATTCTCCTCTTTAGAGATACTTCCCTTGTCCTCTCCCCCCACCCTATCCCCTTACCATTTTATTTCTTCTGAATTTAGAAACTTTTATACTTTTCTAGATATATATGTATTGTCTCCTCTTAAACCCATTCCTGATGATAGTAGGTAACCAGAAATACCAGCCCTCCCCCCCGTCTAATTTCTCTGTAGTGATTCTTCCTCTTGTACCAAATTTGTATAAAAATAATTACTCTTTTTAGCTGTTCCTAAATGGTTTTACTTTTTAAAGTCATATCAAGTCTGCCCCAATCTTTCTTATGAACTATGCAATTACTAAGGACAATCTTAGACAGAAGTTTTACATTTTACATATGTAGAAAGTAAATGGCCTGTCCTTATTGAATCTTTCGTAATTTGTCTTTTGTAAGTACCTTACGTTTCTCTTGTCTCTTCTATGTCAAAACTTCTATTAAGTTCAGTTTTTTTTAACAAATTCTTGAAAGCGTGGCAGTTGATCAAATGTTGATTTTTTTTTCCATTCAGAATTATACTTAACTTTGCTGGCTATGATATTTTCGACCAGAGCCTAGTTCTTCTGCACTTTGATAAATAGGGTTCCAAGACCTGTGGTCCTTTAGTGTTTCTGCTGTAGGTCTTGAGTGATTCTAATTGTGGCACCATCATATTTAAACTGATTTTTTCTTGTTGCTTTTACTATTTCTATCCTTGTGATGGGGTTTTGGAATTTGACTATGATATTCCTATGTGTTTTCCTCATAGAATCTCTTTTAAGTGGTATTCAACAGATTTTTTTTCTATTTCTACTTTCCCCCTTGTTCTAATGCTTCAAGACATTTTCTTTAATTATTTATTATGTTAATATTTTTTAAAAAGTATAACTTTCAGGTAGTCTGATTATTCTTATGTTTTCTCTTCTTGATCTGTTCTCTAATTTTTCTTGTTTTACTTTCTTTTCTAGTTTTTCATTCTTCACACTTTGTTTAATTATTTCTTCATGTCTTATAACTTCACTGGCTTTGCCTTGCCCAATTCTAATTTTCAAAGTGTCATTTTCATCAAGATCCTGATATCCTTTTCTAAATGATTGTCTTCTTTTCATGATCTTGTCTTTCCTGGATTATTTTTATTCTTATTTTTTTAAAATAAGTTTTCCCTCCATCTCTCTCATTTGACTTTTAAATTATTTTGTAAGGTTTTTTTAAAGTTCTTCTGTGAATTCTTTTTGTCCAGGTAACCATTTGACACTACTTTTGGAGGTAGAAGAGGATTTCTCTGCCTCAGTATCCTCCTCTGAATATGAATCCCCATCTTCTATATTCTCGTAATAATTTCCTATGGTTGGATTCTTTCTCCTTTGCCTGCGCATTTGTTTTTTGCAGTAATAACTTAGTTTTTGTAATCGCCTTTAACCCTGGAGTATGGGATGAGGGGTCTCTTGCCCTACATCTTCAGTTCTCCCCTCTACCTTGGAACCAAAGCTATACCTCCAGGCTCCTGTAAGTGCCCACAAGCAGAGCATTCTGTCCCACTGCTTCTGCACTCCCAGGGAATTTGTTGGTTCTTCTCTCCCCTGCTGCTCTTAGCATCACAGCTGTGTCTGGAGTTCCTTGTCAGCAGAGGTTCCCTCCATCTTCCCTGGCTCAGACACCCAACTCCTCTCATATTCCCTGGGGGTAAAAGTTCGGGTGGACGAGACCTTCTCAGTCTCCCAAATCAGCTAACCCCAAGGATTGCTGCTTGTCATTAATAGGGATCCTAGCCTGGATGTGTATACCCTTTACAGGGACCAAACTTCATCCTAGAATTTTTCTTCTGATCTTCTGGAAGTATCCCAGGAAGACAGACCCCTGTTCTGTCCCTATTCTTATTTATTTTTTACCACCTACCCCCACTTTGTTAGCCCTAAGGTGCTATTTTATCTCTTTGAGGGGAAAATGTCTGGAATTTTCTGACCTATTTCACTATCTTCCCCAAATCCACTCCCACATTAGTCATGTTGTAAAGAAGAATGAAAGTAAGAGAATTAATATAATACAATATAATTGATATAATAATAAAAGAATTAAAAGAATTAAAACCAAGAAAGAAGGGGGGGGAAGGATCCTGGGATTTTCCTTTGGATCTTCTCCTGATTGTCCGAGGAGGACCAGGAGGACTCTCCAACTCTTGTTTATTTTTATGGTTCTATGTTTGCTTAGAGGAACTATTTTATCTTGTCGGAGAAATCTAGGGAACTTGAAATTTTCTGATCTATTCCTCTATCTTCCCAGAATACTCTGTAGTACAATATTTTAAATATAATTATAATATAATCAATACAATAATTAAATAAATGATATAATATAATTGGACCAGCTTGAAATATGTAGCTGTCAAAGTGAAATGAATCTTTCTAAGAGAAAACATTCCTCATCTCCTAGAACAGGTTAGTTAATATGTATAGTTGACACTTAATAAAGGTTTGTTAGCTTGAATAGTATTGCTAAGAGTACTGAGGAAACTTCTGTGATGGTGGAGACACTGAAAGTGTTTCCCCACATAATGAAGCTCATGTTCTATGTAATTAAGTAAAGGGTTTTCACTATGACTGATTTCAGATAGGTACTGGCTGACTAACATTTCAGAGATCATTAGCATCCATATGGTGGGAAAACTCTTTTGTTATCCTCCTCATTTATTTTCTCTAGAAATCTGGCTGGTAAAGAGAAAGAAAATCATGATAAACTGATAGGCTTGGTAATAGGAGAACTAAAAGGACAAAGATAGAGTTTGTACCTTGCCATACATGCTTTGATATGCCTCTGCGATCATAATCCTTTGTGCATTACAGCGCTGAGTCAGAATATCAATCAACATGTCTTTGTTGCAATCTAAAAAAGAGGCAAAACAATAGTCCAAGATTAAGACTACCATCAATCTATATGAATATAGAATCTTTATTATACTTTGTAGAACCTAATACTTTGTAAAAACTAATCCTTATATTTCCTTTAAAAAAGAGAAAAAAATATAAAGTAGATCCTGAATTCACAAGGACATATTGAAGTTCATTAAAATAATATAAAATTAAAAATCCCTGCTTCTTATTTCCATATTTTTGTTATTGCTTGAATCTTTCCCTTAAAAGAGGTTCATGAGCAGTTGCTTACATGCTTATGTGTTTCCTTGGGTTAGTTGTAAGCAAAATTGTGCAATAGATAACATGTCTTCAGTAATCCCAAACTCTCCCTTTGTGTGACATTTTTTTCTACTTCTCTGGCCATTTTGGTATCCAGTGCCCCTCAGATATGCCCCCAGTCTATACACAAATGCTATTAAAATCAGGCTCAGAGAAAAATTTAATACTTATCTTTAAACATTCATTTTAATTAAACTTCTTCCATATTTGAAGAATAGCAAGTTACTGCTTTTTGTTAAAATTATTTTGATCTGCAAGTAGATAAAGCAAGCATTTTTAGGGAATGTGGGTGGACAAAATGGTTCCTCTTAGTACTAGTCGGTAGCCACTCACTGAGTTGTAAGTGCTGACCTTTGGGGCCACATGGAACAACTATTATTCTTTTCTGGTGTGAAAGACTTTCAAATACATGAAAACAGTCATTTTGTTCCTAGCTAAATCCTCAAATCTATAGACTAATTAACCCATTTGCTTCGAATGATCTTCACACGACTTCTACTCCTCACCAAGTTTTCCCCCTCTCTATTTCTACTTTCATTCCTGTCATAACCTCATATAGCCATTCATTTCATTTTAGATTATCATAAGGTCTCAGTTACTCAGATAGGAGTGGTTATGAAGGGATATGGGGTCTGGACCCCTCTCCACCTTGAACTTTCCCACAGATACCTAGCCCCTGAGCCCAGATCCCTAGCATTTATGTGAGGAATTAGGCTCATCCCAGTATAATCCTTTCAATTGTCCTTTAAATGTGACCCCCCCCCCCCACCCAACACAACCCTCACTGTCTACATCTGACTCGCTTGCCCATCCCAGGCACTGCCCCACCCCCAGTCTCTCCTTTGCCCCTTCTCCCTTTTTGACTGCAAGCTGATCTTTCCCCTCGCTGGACAGATCCCCCAGCCTTGCAGTCAAATCCAGTTTAGCTTGCACTCCCCAGCACCTCTCTCACAATAAATGGTATTTCCTATCTCCATTCCACCATGTCTTCAGGACTTCTTCCTCTAAGGGATGTAGTCGCCTCACCCAGTGAGACAACTAGAATGCATGTCCCATTCTCCATTTCAAACCTCAATCAGGTTAAAGAGAAACTGTTGTATACACTGAAGATGCTGCTAAATATACTGAGGATTTTAGGGATGTGTCTCTTCAATTTGAGCTTTCTTTGGGAGACTTGCATATGCTCTTCTCCACCTGTTGTACCATTGAGGAGAAAAGGAGAATCCGGGAACAGGCCCAGAAGTTTGAGGACCATGTGGCTATCTCTGACCCCACAAAATAGCACCCTATTCCCCTCCATGGCTTCTGTTCCTATTAGTGACCCAGGATGGGATTATCAAAAGAGTAAGGATAAGGGAAAGAGAGACCATAAGGTGATTTGCCTGTTAGAAAACCTAAGAACAGGATTTCAGAAGCAAACAACTTTTCAAAAAATTAAGGAAAATTAATTCCCTCAGGGAGGAAAGAAAAATCCTGCCCTTTCCCAGAATTAGCTGGTAGAAGCTATTAAGAGGTACACTAATTTGATCCTGACTCTGTAGAAGGGGCAGCAGTCCTTGGCATGTATTTCCTTAATCAGTTTGCTTCAAATATTCAGAGGACACTGCAGAAATTGGCAATGTGACCTCAAACACCCCTTAGGCCCAATTTCTGGAGACAGCTCTTGGAGTCTTTAACAATAGAGAGCTGTTTGTCACAAAGAAGAGAGAATACAGAGACAGGGTTAGAGACAGAGAACAGGCTCAATTCTTGGTCACTGTTATGTTTGGGAAGAGACCCAATGGCACTCTTGGAGACTCAGATAGTGGAGAAATCTGCTTTCAATGCCATAAGGAGGGCCACTGGCCCAAGGAGTGTGCCTCCATGGCACACCACCTCCTCCCTACCTCAAGAAGACCCAAGGACTGTTACCTCCAGGACAGTGCCCAAGATATGACCAGGAGGAACATTGGAGGAAGGATTGTCTCTGAGGTTGGAAAAGTGGTGGAGCTGCCTCCCAGTACCCTGTCCTCCAATCTTCTCAAAACTTGGAATGATGGGAGAGCCTGGGACTTGACCTTCCTGACCCTTTCTCAATCTCTCTTTCTGAGCCCTGCCCAACAATTGAGGTTGAAGTTAAGGTTAACTGCTTTATTGTTGATATGGGGGCTACATTCTCACTTTTAACTGACTACTCTGGTCCTACTCACCCCTTGACCCAATGGGTCAGGGACATTGAAGAGAAAATTAAGGGAAGTTGTGAGATATACCCCCCCCCCACACACACACCTATTTGGGGATCTGTTGTTTGAACACTCCTTTCTTATCCTCACCTCTTGACTCACCCCCTCATTGGAAAGCTATCTGATGGTGAAATTGGGCCAATTTTCTCCAGTTAAGCCTCCCATCTCCCTTTTTTTCTCTGTTCAGCAGACCTCCCCATGTAGCACTGGAAGTTTGGGAGACAGTTGAGTCAATTGTTTAGGATCCAGGAATTCCTGGGTGAGCCACCTCAGCCATTGTTTACCCCATAGACCATAATGTGTTTCCCCATTATCACCCATATCCAATTAAGCCTGAGGCCAGGAAAGGACTGCAACTATTGATTAAATTTTCTTAAACATAAAATCCTCACCTCTTGCCAGTCCCCATGTAATATCCCTATTCTTCCCATTAAAAAGCCTAAATGGAGAATACTGAATAGTTCAAGATCTTAGGGCTTTAAATGAAGCTGTTATTACCACACACCCCATGGTATCTAACCCTTGTACTATACCCACTCAGATCTCTGGGTATACCTAATGGTTTTCCACCCTGGATCTCAAAGATGACTTTTTCAGTGTATCTCTTCACACAATTTATTTTTGCCTTTGAATAGACACCTCTGGAGAAATCAAATCCATATCAGCTAACATGGACAGTGTTGTCCCAAGGTTTTTGGGATAGTCCCCATTTATTTGACTATGTCTTGTAGCTTAATTCAGCAGATTGTAGCTTAATTCAACATGTGGACAATATTCTCATTTATAGTCCCATTGGGGAAGTTTCTTCATCTACTGACACAGGACCTCTTAATTTTGGGGGCACTTGAATCTGTGGTGTCTCTTTGAACACAATCTCAATAGCATGTCAAACTATTAAGTATCTGGGCCATGAATTATAATGCCCATCTCTTGCTTCTTAACCTCAAAGAGGAAAAGGGCAATCCTGTCTATTTCTGTTCAGCTACTAAGAAACATTTTTCTAGTCATGGCTGGATTTTATAGACTCTGAATCCTTAATTTTGATCTTATTGCTAAGCTCCTTTATGATTCTACTCAAGGTCCTCACTCACTACCTCCTAAGTGGGACACCAACCAGTCTAAAGTTTTTGAGACTCTGAAAACTACCACTACTACCCAATCTAGAAAAACTTTTCACTCTGTATGTTGATGAAAGGAGAAGAAAGACTTTGGGAGTCCTAACTAAGTCTTTAGGACCTTACCATAGGCCAGTTGCTTATTTCTCTAAACAATTAGACTCTGTTTTCCAAGTGGCCTTCTTGCCTCTAGGCAGCACAGCCATTCTATTTGAGGAAGACATTAAACTTACATTTGATCAACTCTTGGATGCTTTGATTCCCCACTGAGTTCAGAGTATCCTGGAAGCAAAGGGCCATCATTGGCTGGCTAGTGGTAGACTCAACAAATATCCAGCCTTGCCCCTGATCTAATTCTTTAGGCATGCTACATACTCAACCTGGCAATCCTCCTCCCAGACAGTGCCTGCTGAGATGCCCTGTTTCGTGATTGTGGGGAGACCTTAGACTGCATTTATGGCAGTTGATCTGATCTAAAAGATTCTCCTTTCCCAAAACCTGAAGCAGTGTGATACACAGATAGGTCAAGTTTTATTGAACAAGGGGTTAGGAGAGCTGGGTATTCAGTCGTTGGCCTCTGCAACACCATTAGAGCTAGAAGAAAATAAGAGTAAATATTTTTACTGACTCAAAATATGCTTTCCCTGTTCTACCTTCCCATGGAGCAATTTGGAAAGGAAGAGAAAATCTGTCAGCAAATATCTCCCTTATCAAACATACCCAGGAGGTTACACATCTCCTCCAAGCTGTTCAAAAGCCATCTGAGACAGTTGTAATTTTTTGCAAGGACCATCAGAAAGGGGAAACAGATCAGGCTGTGGGAAATCTCATAGCAGACACTGCAGCAAAGAATGCTGCCTAACAGTTAGCTATACTGACTCCTTTACTCCCACAGCATTCTGATCCCTTCACACCTTCCTACAGCCTCCAAGAACAGGCCCTTCATAAAGAAAGGGGATACTCTGTCTCCCCCTCTGGGTGGTTTCAGACACCCTCAGGCCAATTTCCTATCCCAGAGAAAAGCCAATGGAAGTTTCTTTTTGGTTAAATAACACACCTGGGGAAGAATGTCCTCCAGTTTCAGATGTAGCCTATTTTTTATTGGCAGTAAGCTAGAAGAAACCATCCCACAAGGGTCAGGCATCCCCAACTTGTGACCAGGTGAATCCTGAAGGAGCAGTCAACCCCTCCCTTCACCATCACCAACCCCACCCCCCCTTTTAAAACCTGCTCAGAAGAGGTATACCTACCGAGGTGACTTCTTGCAGAACTGAAAAAGTATTAATGTTCCTATTAAAGGAAATTATACCTTGTTTGGCCTTTCCTACCTCCTTACAGAGCAACAATGGCCTGATTTTTATTTCCCACACAACCCAGACTAAAGAATTCTGATTGATGCAAAGACCATCCATGATTTTAAAGGACTAATTATGTAAAATGTAAACTGCCTCCTGACTGAGAGGTGCAGAATGATATGCACATGTTTGGAAGTAGCCACTATGGACTCCTGTTTTATTTAACTATTCATATCTGATATAAGAGTAATTTTTCTCTCTTTGAATTTGGGAAGAAAGAATTTGGAAAGAGGCAGTACAGTTAGCACAATAAACAAACAAAAAAACAGAAAGAAAGTAAGCAAAAAGAGAGTCATTGAAACATTTAAAATGCATAGATAACCAATGGAACAAAGGTCAGTAGGAAAGACACACATAGTCCTCTTTTTCTGTTCTTCTTTGTATAAAAAAACCAAACACCTCATTTTATTTGGTGTTAAAGTTCAAAATTCTTTTTTTAAAAAAGGGGAGAATAACAATTGATAATTGGTTTACTTTTGTATACTTACTTTGGTTGAATGCAAATACATTCTATTTAATTCCAACCTACCCCCATCCACAGTTGTCACTTCATTCACCCCCTCAGGCACATCTTATTGTCACTATTCAAACTGGAAGCAATTATCAGAAGATTAAGGACCAAAAGCTTTTCTGGGACCTCTGACTCTCAAAAGTTCTAGGAGAAGCAAATGAGTGTGGCAGTCAAAAAAAGTCCATAAGCCGACCCCTATCCTCAATATCAGGTAGAGTGGAAACTGGTAAAGTGTGGAAATTGCTTCATGAAAAAAAAATAGATATTTCTGATCTATAGTCTGAAATTATGGCATTCCTGGGGTGGGGAGAAGTCTATAACTTTTTGTCATTTTGTCTTTATAATTTTTCTAATAATAGGTATTTTGAAAAAAAAAAAAACCAAACAGGTTTGCGGGGTGGCTAGGTGGGGCAGTGAATAGAGCACCAGCCCTGGAGTCAGGAGTACCTGAGTTCAAATCCGGCCTCAGACACTTAACACGCACACACACACACACACACAAAAACTAGCCGTGTGACCTTCGGCAAGTCACTTAACCCCAACTGCCCTCCAAAAAAACCAAAAAAAACCAAAAAAAACCCCAAACAAACAAAAAAACAGGTTTGCAGGGGCGGCTAGGTGGCACAGTGAATAGAGCACCGGCCCTGGAGTCAGGAGTACCTGAGTTCAAATCCGGCCTCAGACACTTAACACAAAAAACTAGCCTTGTGACCTTGGGCAAGTCACTTAACCCCAACTGCCCTCCAAAAAGCAAAAAAAAAAAACAGGTTTGCAAATTTCTAAGATAGATTGGATTTTAGAAGGCACAATTAAAGTCATCTTTGTTGTCACTTAATATGAGAGATGACTGTATGGGATAAGTGAAAACTCAGTTTGAGATGATTAACTTCCCTTTTCCCCCTCTATTGCTGCTGTCAATCACTTTCATTTTCCTTTGTCTGCTTTCCTGCCTGGGTGGGCCCCTCCTCCTGGCCAGTGGGAGACAGGGACAGCCCAGGCTCACTCTTCCTCCCTTGCTTTGGGACCTTCCCCCTCTTTTTCTTGCTGTCCCATTTGGGGAAATATTTGGTGGTCTGCCTCTCAAATCAACGAGAGAAGAGACAAGTCGGGAGGGGGCAGGGCTTAACTGCATGAGAGTATAAATTCTTGCACTGTCTTTTGTAACATGCATCTTCTCTGTGATGTCTCCATGATGCCTCTTCTCCCGGGGAAGAGAATAACTCTTGTTCTTATCCTAAGAGATCTCTGTGTTTATTTTTTCACTAAATTAAGGATGAGGGTTATTTTTCTTCCCAAACATGACTCACAGTGAAGTTTTCTCATTTTTTTTAAATTCCCTGTTACATTCCTATATTTTTTCCATACTTTCCCTGAAATTTGAAAGAAAACCATACTAGTTCACTTCTGATTGGGTGCTTCTAAATTTGGTGAAAAGAAATGCATAATGAAGGATCATAAAAACAACTTTTCTTTCTTTCTTTTTTTTTTTTTTTTGCTTTTTGGAGGGCAATTGGGGTTAAGCAACTTGCCCAAAGACACAGGGATAGTAAGTGTGTCAAGTGTCTGAGACCAGATTTGAACTCAGGTCCTCCCGACTCCACGGCCAGTGCTCTATTCACTACCCCACCTAGCCACCCCCATAAAACAACTTTCTGATAAGGTAGAGATTAACTATGAGTAATTAGGATAGTGAAGGATTGAAACTGCTTTGCAACTAGCTAACACTAGTGCAAGATTGTGAGCTTGCCTCACCAGCCAAACTTTTTCATCTCACACACTTAAGATAGATACAGCAAAAACTGACTTCTTCCTAAGGCCTCTTATTCTTTAAAGAGATAGAGCTCACTTTCTTGGGAAAGCTTTTATAGGTTTTTAAGCAAATTTTTCTTTTACGGTTATTGATTAACAGTTTTACCAAGAGACCTCATAAAATAACTGGATTCATTTCAAGGAGTACATAGGTACATAAAAGCTACTTTAGTTAAAATTTATTTCAGTATTTAGATGACATTTAATTTTTTTTAAATTCTTTTTTCATAGTTTCCTTTAACCATCTATTTTATACCTCACCCTCTCCCCACTTAGGGGGTCCATGCAATGATTTCAGTAGACCGTGAACTTGAATAGGAAGAAAAATACATCTTTATTTTCACTAATCTTTAACTGAAATTTAGCATTTCCTTCAATTATTTAAAATCATTTTTTTTTTCTTGAGAAGGATCCATAAACTTCAAACTCCCGAAAGGGTCTAAGACATAAAAAGGTTAAGAATTTATGTCTACCAATAGAGGGTGCTGACCTACTCTGGTAGAGAGAGTTTTCTCATCTTAGAATTCCATATACCATGGAATCACAGATCCAGTACCTATCCCAATACTATATTTTAAAACTCTGAACCTGCCAGTGTACTAGAAAGATTACTGGATCTAAAATCAGAGGAGTTACATTTGAGTCCTACACAGATTATCTTAGACAAACCTCTTAGTTTCGATAATCTGGAGTACATGGTCTTTAGTTATTGTTCAGCTATATCTGACACCATTTGGGGTTTTCTTGGAAAAGATACTGTAGTGGTTTGCCTTTTCTTTCTCCAGTTTATTTTATGGATAAGGAAACTGAAGCAAACAGCACAAAGTGACTTGCCTAGGGTCAGACAGCTAGTAAATAACAGACCAGATTGGAATTCAGGAAGAGAAATCTTACTGACTGCAGTTCGTGCACTCTATTCACTGTACCACTTAACCAGGAACATGATCTTTAAAAACTTTAAAAACCTGATTATCCTGTGGACTCTACATTCTCCTCTGTTGCCGACTCCCTTGCTTTTTCTTCTCACTCAATTTTGATCTCTCTTCTCTTTTTGTCTTTATTTAGCTTCTTCTCCCCATATCTTTCCTGATCCACTTTCTCTAGACTTTTTTTTGCAAGTATTCACACTATTTCACCTTTAAAAATACTTAGAAAGAAATAACTTTGAAAGAAAAAGGCTAAAGTCAATATATAACGCTTACCAAATCCTTGAAGGGCCCCCCCTATCATTTGAGCATCCATGAGAGGATTGAAGTTTGGAGCTGGAAAGATGGTTCCCTGTACCTGGTTGGAAGGGAAACCATAGAGTTTGTCATTATTGTTATCAAGGTTGTCTTCCAAATAACTTAGTGAGACAAAGTTTAAGAGGACCTCAAATGACAGAATTTTCTATGTGCATCAACAACTGTAAAGTAAATACATCTCACTATATCAGAGTCCCAAATTTACTTGTCCTACTACCCTCTTTATTTAAAAAAAAACTCAGCATCCCCTGGAAATCTACTTTCCTTAAAGTATTTTTTAACAAATTTCCACAATTTAAAAATGTATATAATTTTAAATGACTCATTTAAAATTTAACAATTTATTGTAAATTTATGGGTTTTTTCCTGCATTGAAATATCGATGATGCAATATCGCATTATGTAACCATATAGTATCACATTGTAAACAAGTCATTGTGTGCACATATTCTTCCCAATGCATGCTGGACTTCCCTAAGATATGTTTATGTGCCAATACTTTCCTGTTAAGACCTGTGCTTGGACTTTTGTGTTTATTTGGAAAATAATGTAATCATTATGACTTTTACTCCGTTACACTACAGATGAAACATGTATGAAAGGTTTTTCAAAGTTTTCTTCTCTTCTTTCCTTGGGCTTCCGCTGATCCCTTATTTTTATTCAACACCCTCCAATTGTTTCCGAGGCTACTGCTACCCCCCTGGATCATTCCAATGCCCCCTAGGAGGTTGTATCAACCAGTTTGGGAACCTATGGATGAGACTGTGAAAGTATAGTCACATGATCTCCAGTGTTTGTATTCAACTGCTAATCTTGTTTCCTGGCTTTGCATAAAAGACAAAGATAGCTTCCAGATTCCAGTATCTACTATCTAGCTAAAACATCTTCTCTATGGTACTTAAGACTTTAAGCATCATAACTAGTATTTAAAAAGTATAAGAAGTATTTGATTTCAGTCAAGTGTTGTTTTCCTTTTTTTTTCTTCAGAAGAATTTTGACAGCCTGAAAATGAACTTGTGTATAGAACAAGGTGAGTATTTTATATGAATAATAAGTAAGACTTCCTTCAAAATAATTTGCATGCTGATAAAATCATTTAGGAAAACTGTGATTGCTTAAGTGGATTATGGGAGACTATGCATGGCAGTTTATAGAAATAGGTTATAGGAGTCTCTAGCAAAAGTAACATGACAATTCTGCCACTTCAAAGAAAGAAAGACATTTAGGTAGTAGGCATAGTTAGGTGAAACTCACCAGTGACAGAAGAATACCAAGACTTTACAGTCATTTTCTAAATTACATTTTAGGCTAACAATAAAATGATAAACTATTTGAAAAAGGCATTTGGTTGATATGGTTTATTATTTCATAGAGGTGGTGAAAATTAAATATTTCATAATTGATCTGTCAGTAAATAATCATTTGTTAATGCAAAGACAAAAATTCAATAGTTCCTGCCCTCAGGAGCTGATGTTTTATTAGGAGAGACAAATGTTACATTAATACGAATATCTACAACTTTTATAATATAAATACAAGGTTAAAAAAACTGGGGGGATAGGCACTAGAAGTTAGAGACATTGAAAAAGTCTTCATTCGTAAAGTGGTGCTTGAGTAGAATTTTGTGGGAAACAAAGTCCACAAGAATGAAGTGAATTGGGAATGAATTCCATTTACGGAGAAGGGCGATAATCATTGCATATCATTTTTTTAACCTCAATAAGATACAAAGCCTGAACTAATTAATCAGACTGGTTTGCTTTGCTCTAAAAATGTCATTTCCTGTGTCAGGAACTCCAGAGACCAAATAAGGCTGAATAGTGGGATTTTTCTTATCTTGAGGACATACTCCATGTGGGGAAAACGGAGACATCCTGAGTTTGTAAATTCCAGTTGCAATCTGTAAATTCCAATTGCAATCCAATTGCAAATCCAATTTACAACTAAGAAACTTATTTTCCCATGGTATGGATAGAAAACATATGGAGACCATAAATCTGAGGGACACAGATATGTCTTGGGATTATCCAAAAACATATAAAATAACGTTGTCATTCTTGTATCAGGCAGTCAGAACTTAGCTTATGGCTCCACACAACATGTAGTAGCTGCTAGCTTTAAGGGAATAAATGATATAAATGTACATCACCTTGCCTATTTGTCTCCTTTAACCAAACTTTCAGGTTAACATGGGTCAGTGCAAAGTGGAGGAGATGGTGTATGCACGTGAGTGTGTTTAAAAACTGGCCTTGTTTGGTTGCATTGTAGCATGGGAGAAGGGGAAGAATGAATGATAAAGTTGGAAAGGAAGGTTAGGGACAGACTTTGAAGGACTTTCAAACCCAAACTAAGTAGCTTATATTTAATCATAGTGACAATAAAAAGTTATTGGAGTTTCTTGAGGAGGGTGGTGACATGGAAAATAATCACCTTGATAACTGTGTAGGATGGTCTAGAGTGGGGAAAAGACTTGATGTGAAGAAACCAATTAGGAAGCTATAGCAATCAAACTTGTGAAAGATGAAATAAGAGCAGTGACTGCTTAAGTAGAGAGAGGGGATCAGATATGAGAAATATTGCAGTGACAAAATTTGGGAACTGGATGGACATGTCAGGTAAGGGAGGTGGAGGAGTGAAGAAAGAAACAACCAGATTGGAATCTGAATGACTAGATAGTGTTATCCTTGACCAAAACAAGAGGATTTAGAAGAGAACTGTTTTATTTATTTATTACTTATTCATTTATTCATTCATTCACATATATACACATATAGAGAGAGATATATAAATTCATTCATATTTATATTCATATATATTTATTCATATATAAATGAATGAATAAGTAAATGAATAAATTATTTGGGGGGGAGACAAAATGAATTCAGATTTGGACTGAGAGGATATTTAGAGTTGTTATAGTTTAATCACCTCATTTTACAACAGAGGAAACTTGAGGCTTGAGTGGTAAAGTGTTCAGGGTCCCAAAGGTATAAAATGCAGAACAGGGATTTGAGTACCAGTCTTTGATGTCAAACTGAGTACATTTTTTTCCCATACCATAATGCTTTCTTTATATGTCTGCCTATAGGAAATTTAGACCCATGCACAAAATGTAATATTGGCATGACCAGTGCTCTCCTAAGAAGAAGGTTAAGTTATTTAAGAAGAATTTAATAGTTGCTTATTATGTTCTAAGTACCGAAGTAAGCAATGAGAATGCAAAGAAATGCAAAAGCACAGTCCCTGCTCTTGAGCTTATACAGTTATCCTTTCCACATTGATACTTTCCCCATTGCAGTTTTGATATATCATGGATTGGCATAAGAAATTAATTTGGAATTTTGGGGGGAATTTTGTAGAAGCTGCAGATGACACATGAAGTTCAGTAGTTGACTAAAAAAGTTTTGAAACTGAGAAATGTATGAAATATATGTATAGTATTGTATAATATCAGTGTGTTTTATCTTTTAATACCATAAATGTACACAATTTCTTTTGTCTTATACAAAGGGAGGGCAAAAATATGTGCATTTTCCAGATCCCAGGGAACACTGTGCCCTATCCCCCAGGATGTGGAAGTGAAAATTGTATTCTAAAAGGTGTTACTGAATGATATCTTGGTGGCTTGAGTGAGTCAACCCTATTTTAATATCCAGGAGTGATTCAAGTATGATTCCATTATTTCCATACTATGCACTTCTTACAGGCTTCCTCATCCTCATCCCTTTAGATCTTTCCACTAGGCACTGGGAAACTTGGTTTTAATAGGTTTTATCTGTCCTGGAACCAGGAATTCAAGTGCTTTCCTGACCATTTCCATGAAATGCCACTGTACAAATATCCTGCACATTCCTCTTTCTATATCCCCTTTTGTATTGTGTTCCCCTGCTAGAATATAAACTTGTTGGGGTCTGTGGTTCTCTTGTTTATATATATTTGTATCCCTAGCACTTAACATGGAGTCTGGCATATCATATGATTTAATAAGTTGTCATTTTTTCCTAAAAGTCATTAGAAACTGTCATGGACTTTTAGGGCTAGGTACTATTTTAAGCATCTCAAATAGGTGCTGTTTCATGATAGGGGATGTGTGAGATGTGGTGAAGACCCCTCATAAAACTTTTAGGCTAGGGGACCCTCATTCAATTAGAGGTTGGGTTTTCAATTCAGTTTTTCTGTAAAAAACAAGCTGCTGACCCTGAAGAGTGAGAGGAGGATAGGAACACAGGATACAAACACGCCTGCATGGTTGTGACTAACGAGGTCAAGAGACTAACGAGGATGGGAGTTGTACAAGAATTCTTAGATTACTAAATCTGCAGGATAATCATCTCTGCTTAGTTCCTTGCCTAGTTATACTGTAAGGGCAAGCTGACCATGAAGTGTTACAGGAACAAGGACAAGAACACAAGCTTTGACACGTCTGGTCATTTATCAAATGGAAAGGGGACCCTGAAAAATGTAAGAGCTGTGCCAAAGTCAAGGGACTAACCCCATCCTTGGGTTAGATTTATCATGTTTTAGATTGTGCCCTCAAAGCTCATGAAAATGAGCTGAGAGGAAGGGGGCTAGGGAGCAGAGGCTGTGATTAGGTAATGGGGCTGGGGCTATGAAAGCATGTATCTTCTCTATGCCTGGTATGGTCTGACACTGAGAATGTATTGAAGGCACTCAGTGTGAGTCGTCCTTTTCTCACAAGAATCATAATAAGCTCCTTTCTACTTTCTACCTTGAGAAGCCTCTGAGTTTAATTTGGGTAAGGGTCTTTGATATCCCACACAGAGACATTTCATAGGATTATTCAATTATAGATGTGGAGCTAAAAAGGACCTTGTAAAGCCAATCAACAATAGATTCCTGAGAGAATGCTACTGTGAAGAGCCTTTAAGATTCGGATTACACAGTATTAGTGAACACTGTTTATTCCACTACAAAATCAGATTCAGTACAATGTTCACAGTTTCAACAGTTCACAATATTATATACAATCTTCAGAACAAGGAAAGTCTCAATATTATATCTAATTACAGAAAGGAACAAGGAACAAGAGAAGAATCAGCTGGTTTCCCTAAGGGAGAAACTAGCTCCACATTTTAAGATTCAATCAATCAATTGACAAAAGGAATGACCTAGTTTCCCTAAGAGGGAGTTGATTCAATCAACAATTCACAATATACTGATCTTCCACTCCTGGGGTAACCATTAACTTTAGTTTCCAAATAAAGTTCTTA
>CM053601.1:90805249-90820351 GCA_028646575.1 Pseudocheirus occidentalis
CAATTCCAACCACCAAATAAACTGTATAAAATAAAGAAAAGACTAGAAATCCTTGTGATTAGATGTTTTGTTTTTTGATCATTCCTTTAAAAATATTTGTAATGGCTTTACTGACAAAGAAAAGTTAATTTTCTCTGTTGATTCCTTAGTCACAACTTCTAGGTCTTTACGACATCAAGATTATATTTTTTATTCAAGACTATACTACATTTACTGAAGCTACACACCATCAGTTGAGCATATTATTACTTTGTCAGTGCCTTGTTAGCATTGTTTATTTGGAAAGTGTAATGGTGGCAACATCACTAAATATACTGACAAGATCTTTAGTATTTCTAAAAAGACTAATAGGTCTCTAATGACTACATAATGATACTGTACAAATGGGACTATATCGGCCCTAGAAAAATTAACTTTAAGTTAATGTCTATCACAGTACTTTAGAAATACTTAATGATTAGTTGCAATAGATATTTTATGCTATATTCAGCAGCTGCCTTTTACAATTTATCAGATCATTACATGGATTCTACATCCTGTGTCAATGGTCATATAACAAAACCACACTATTTGCTTATTGAATTTCCAAAATCAATTCTTTTTTTTTTTGCTTTTTAGAGGGCAGTTGGGGTTAAGTGACTTGCCCAAGGTCACACGGCTAGTTTTTTTTGTGTGTGTGTTAAGTGTCTGAGGCCGGATTTGAACTCAGGTACTCCTGACTCCAGGGCCGGTGCTCTATTCATTGCACCACCTAGCTGCCCCCAAAATCAATTCTTTAAATACAGTTTTTGGCTGATCATTTTTAAAAACCAAAATGATTGTTAATACCATAAAACATTTGATGAAATAGGTCACAGAGTTTAACCAATTCTTTGACTGAACCTATTGGCAGTTGTAGCGTGTTACTTCAATAGAACAATGAAGCCATTATCTCACTGATGTTGATATTGTCTTTGGTTATTTAGCTCATAATCAGCCATGCCTTCTAGACCCATGGGAAACTTGTCCGTTTCCTGCCTTCACATTCTAAAGGAGAGTCACTTTTCTTTCTAGGAATTCTCCTCAATGAACTATTTAAAGAACTTCTTTCCTAAAGACCTTTTAACATGGCTAAAATGCCAGGTAAGCCCTTGAGTTGTTGCATGATTTTTCTCCTTTAAGACTTAACTCAAATAATATGCTAGAATGGCATAGTAGAAAGTATGCTAGACTTGGGGTTAACAAACCCTGGCTTTGAATTACAGCTCTAGACATGGGACCTTTGGTGAATCATAACCTTTCTAAGCCTCAATTTTTATTACTATGTTACAATATTTATTATTTAATATTATTTATATATAATATAATTTAAATATAATTGTAATTTATAAATTACAACTTATTATGCTACAATATTTTGTTACAAAATTATAATATCTGCAAGATTTAACTTATAAAGTTGTGAGGTTTAAATGAAAACATACATATATGTATATATTAAATACATTCATACATGTATACATAAATGTATACACACATAAATATATCATAAAAGCACATATATCTAGTATTTTGCAATATTTAAAGCACTATATAGACATCAGGTATTATTTTGAGGATTATTGATATTGAAATCTAAAGAACCTTAGAAGTTATTGGCTTAATTTTACAAATGAAGATATTAATATATATTCATTCTTTGTTTTCCTTTAGTCTAAATATGTTTGTGCTTTTTATCCATACTGTTATTTTTTTCTTTCTATTTATGCGTATCCTACACATCTTTCAAGGTCCAGATCAGGATCAAGCTCCTCTGTGAATCTGTAACCTACATTGATATTGTTTTTCTAAGTCTTTTTTTTTAAACTTAACCCTTTCTTACCTTTCTAGCCTTTTTGTACCCTAACTTTCAATCTGGTACACTGGCCTTCTTGTTCTTCACACAAGGCATTCCATATCTAGAATCTGAACACTTTCACTGTCCTTTCTGTCTTTCTCTTGTTCCCTGATTTCTTTCAAATCCCAGATAAAAATCATATTGTCAAGGTGAAACCTTTGATGATCCCTCTTGAAGGAATCCTCCCTTTACTGATTATCTCAAATTTATCCTTTACATGCTTTGTTTGTGCATAACTGTGTGATGCTTCCCTCAATATACTGTGAGCTCCTTGAAAATAGAGGCTGTCTTTTGTTTTTTTTTTCTAATCCCCAGAATTTAGCATAGTGCCTAGCATTTAGAAGGCACTTGTTGACTGACTGTTGTATGTATTGATAACTATCTTATTCAATTTAGTTCTCTAATGGCCTGTAGCCCAAAATGAGTACTTAAACTAGATAATCAATAAGTTTTATTACATGCCTACTGTGCATTAGGTATTGGGCATTTAAATATAGAATATTTTAAATACAGAAAAATACAAGGAGCTTGTAGTCAACTAATACACATGTAAATATGTAGAACATAAAAATGAAGGAATAAATACATAGAAGTTCATAGAAGGTAGTCTTGGAGGAAGGATACATGTAGTTATGGGATCAGGAAAAACACTGAAGATAGTGCTTGCAATATCTTGCTTGTTTACTAGAAAACTATAGTGCTTGCTTACTATAAAACGGTAGTTTTCAACCTTCCTAATGCTGTGACCCTTTAATACAGTTCCTAATGTTGTGGTGACCCCCAACCATAAAATTATTTTCATTGCTTCTTCATAACTGTAATTTTGTTACTATTATGAATTGTAATGTAAGTATCTGATATGCAGAATGTATTTTCATTGTTACAAATTGAACCCACAGGTTGAGAACTGCTGTCATAAAAGAAGCCTGAGAAATAAGGAGGGAATAAATTTCAGGTATGTGGGATAGCCAAAAGGCATAGAAATGAGAGTTTAAAATGTGGTTCATGAGGAACCACAAGAGAAGGTTTGGCTAGATTGTGAAGGACAGGAAAGAGAATAACATCAGAAGAAATTAATGCTCTAAATCACTATTGATTAGAGAAATGAAAAACCGAAACAGCTCTGAGGTACGATCTCACACCTATTAGATAGGCTAATATGACAAAATAGAAAAATGATAAATGTTGGGGAAGATGTGAGAAAACTGGAACACTAATGCATTGTTGATGGAGTTATTAACTGATCCAACCATTCACTAGAGCAACTTGGAATTATACTCAAAGGGCTATCTAATGGTGCATGCCCTTTGACCCAGCAGTACAACTACTAGGTCTGTATTCTGAAGAGATCATAAAAAAGGGAAAAAGACCCATGTGTACAAAAATATTTATAGCAGCTCTTTTTGTGGTAGCCAAGAATTGGAAATTGCTGTGATAACCATCAATTGGGGAATAGCCAAATAAGTTGTTGTATATGAATGAAATGGAATACTATTATGCTATAAGAAATGATGAGCAGGTGAACTTCAGAAAAACCTGGAAAGACTTGCATGAAGTGATGCTGAACAAAGTGAGCAGAGCCAGGAGAAGACTGTAAACAGTAACAGCAACATTGTGCTATGACTAGCTTTGATAGATGACCAACTTTTCTCAGCAATTCAATGATCCAAGACAGTTCCAAAAGACACATGATGGAAAATGCTATCTACATCCAGAGAAAGAGCAATGGAGTCTGAATGTAGATTGAAGCATACTGTTTTCTCTTTTTTCCTTTCTCATGGCTTTTCCCTTTTGTTCAGATTCTTCTTTTACCACATGACTAACGTGGAAACATGTTTAACATGATTGTAAATGTATAGCTTATATCAGATTGCTTGCCATCTTTGGGAGGAGTTAGGGAAGGGGAAGAAAAAAATTTGGAATTCAAAATCTTAAAAAAAAGTGAATGTTGCAAACTAAAAATAAATAAAATAAAAGGAAAAGGTGAAGAATATTCAGCAAGGCTGGGAAGATAAGTTGGGGACAAGCTTTGAAGGGCTTTAAAAACTAAAAAGAGTTTACAACTTATAGGAAATAGAAAACCTCTGGAAGTGGTTGATTCACACGGTCAGATTTGTACCCAAGGAAATTTGTTTTGTTATCAGCGTGGAGGGTGGATACCACAGTGAGATACTTGAGGAAGGGAGACCAGTTAGAAAGTTTGTAAGCGAAAGATGATGAGGACATAAACTAACATGAATGGAGAGAAAGGATTGTTTGCAAGAGATAGGGGTAGAAATGGCAAGATTTAGTACCTGATTGAATATTTGGAATCAGAGAGAGGAATGAATCTAAAATACTGTCAAAAGATTGATCTACTTGAAAGACTGAAGGGATGATGATGCCTTTGACTGAAATAGAAAAGTTTGTAAGAAAAGGGGTTGTGTGTGTGTGTGTGTTTCTTTTTTTGGGGAGGGGAAGATAATTAGTTCAATTTTCATACCACTTGTATGAGTTGAGAGTCACCAGTTCTCTTCGTGGTGTATTTGAGATATCTTTGATACATTCATTTTAAATATTCAATAGGCAGCTGGTGATGTGCATCTGAAACTTAAGGGAGAGGTTGAGACTGTATAAATACATTTATCCATCTCTCTCTCTCTCTGTATATATATATATATGTATATCTACATCTAATATTTATATCTAATATCTATATATCATCTATCTATCCATCATCCATTTATCTATCATACATTTATATGTAATTGGCATGAGGATGATAGTTAGCTCTATGGGAGCTGATGAGGCTACCGAAAAAGAGTTTAATGGAAGAAGAGGGCCTGAAACAGAATCTTGGTGAAGACCCACAGTTATGAAGTGTGATGTGGATGATGAGCCAGCAGAGGAGACGAGAAAGAGTGGTCTGAGAGAGACAGTAGTATCAGAAAAAAACGGAGAGAAGATGGAATGTTCAGATGGGGAGGATGGTTAACACTGCCAAACATAGCAGATAGGTGGAGCTGAGTGAGGACTGATGAAATCAGCATATAATGTTTTATTTGATATTCTCTTCCCACCCCCTTCCTTGTCTCTTCTACCTTCTCCTGACCAGATCCTGTCATAGTCACTTGACAACTTACACCAGTTGTGTGAGGTGGGAGTGACCAACTCTCTTCGTTCTATTGAGTTTGAGGCCTTATCATTTGCCTTGCCTCTGCCTCTTAAGCTTTATAATATTTATTGCCTCTAAGTCTTCCAGAATTTCATCTATGACTAAACATGAAAAATGAATAGAATAGACACAATATTTATCCAATTAGTTGATCATATGCCATCGTTAATTTGCACAAATATTCTTGACTAGTATAATTAATGAGATGAAGGGAAATGGGGGGAGTCATGAACAATGATAATTCTCCTGAAATTATTCTTTCCCCACTGGAGAACTGGGTATTAGCAAGGAAAGGTTTACAAATGAGAATTAACTTTTATTCATTTAAGAAATTTCTTTTTAAAATTCAGTGCTTTTTTTTTCAATTTGAATGATAGTTTCTTCCTCAAAAATTTTTTTTTCTGAAAAAAGTTTTTTTTTCATATAGCCTCTATTAAAAGGTGGTCCATGGTCCAGAAAATATACTATAAGATTTTAAATGCTCTGTAGTGAATGAAACATTCAACAGTGGTCTGAATAATTCAGGTAGCAATACCTCATTGATCCAGAATGAATTATTTGAAAAAAAAAATAACACTGGTTTTATCATCCAAGTCTAGCAGCTCTGAGACAGCAATCCCATTACACTGACTCCTTCTGTGAATTAGTCTGAAAAATTTCTTAGGATGTGAGAGCACATCAAATCAGTGTGAATAAGAAGCCTGTAGGGTCCTCCCCACAAATAGAAAGCATGTGGTTGCAGCTGTTATGGGCAGATCATTGACTCTGCTGTGCTTGGTATTTTTACTGAAGCTTAGTGGGCATTAAAGCACTATTTGATAGAAGATATGGCTTGGAGTTTTACCAGTTAAATGTAGGATGTGGATCAGTTGTTATATCTCAGAATCTCTGAGTTACAAAGGATTCCCAAAGGTCATCCAGTTCAATTTACATACCTCAATAGAAATTCATCCACTGCAGAGTTTCTTAATCTGGGGTATGTGAACTTTTAAATAATGTTTTGATAATAATATTTTAATGTAACTGGTTTTCTTGGTATTACTATAAATTTTATTATATTAAAAAACTTTATTTTGAGAAGGAGGTCACAGGATACACCAATCTGCCTGCAGGGACCAGAGCACAGTAATATCATATCCTATGTAATTATAGTTAACATATACTACTAGCATTTAGTATGTGTCGGGCACTGATACTAAAGGCTTTACAATTATTATCTCATTTGATCTTCACAATAAGCTTGGGAGGTGGGTACATTATTATCTCCATTTTACAGATGAGGAAACTAAGGTTATTAATATTTTGTCGTTGGATTAATTTAGGCTGAATTTAATAGGATTTCATTAGTTTTAAATTTTGGGCACTAAAAAGTTCTGTCCTTCTAATTGGATGAGTTATTTATGAGAAGATAGCATATATTTAGATTTAGAAAAACCAGTTACTTTTTATATTTTCTTGATCACTCATAGATGTTATGAGTGTCTTTGAGTCTTCTACAAATAAAAGATAACATATGATCATAAATTACTTTTGAGAAAATCAGGGCCATAGTCAGAATCATGAACATATCCCTCAAACTCAAAGCATCAGATTGGGGAAAATGTGCATTAGCCTCTTCACACTTTAACACAGGAACTTCCAAGAGTGATACATGTAATATTTCATATTTTAATACAGTTTGCAAAGAAGTTTTCTCACAATATTCTCAGGTAGCACAAATATTGAATCCTATTTTACAGATAAGGACACCAAATCTTACAGAGTTTTAAGCAATTGCACAAGGACAAATGGACAAATATGGGACTGAAGCTATCTGCTTTTGATTATAAGTTCAGGGCTCTAACCACTCTCCTAGAAGCACTGAAGGAAGTGAACTGTAGCAATTGTATTGGCATCTTACTGTACTATGGTGATACATTCATTCAAGATCTATTGGGCTAAGACCTTTATTTGTTTTGACTGGTGATATGTTCCATAATGCACACATTACAAAACAATGTTATTTTGTCATTTTTCCCTAATAAAAAACACCAGAGACTCACAGTCAGGAGAGCTAGTTAGAGAGGTGATGAAATATATAACAGCTCCTATGAGGAAAGTAGTAAAAGAAGTAAATTCAATACATGACTGGGATGGTGTTCATGCTGAAAGTATAACATGCAGTTTTAAATTTCACACTTATACTCTACTATGCTGACATTTTATGTGTGAAATATTGCATTTTATGGAGTTATTAAATTTACTCCAGGAAAATGATATTGTCCTTAGATGAAGGGTGATTCCACAAATTCAGCAGATGACTTCATAACTTTCTTTGAAATAGGTCATTAAACAGCTCTTCTCAAAACTTAAGCAATGGAACCAATGTCACAGACCATGGTGTTTGTCATCTCTATCCCCAGCACCGTGCACAGTGGGTGCTCAATAAATGTCGGTCCACGTGGATGCTATTAATTTATGATTAAAGTGTTAGTTTTTCCATGGTTAATGGTGATTAAGATATTTGGTAGATTAACCTTTGTTACATTTATTTAAAATTAGACCTGTGATTCTCTCAGTATAGGGAGCTAGCTCCCTATGAGGAACTCCTTCTAACAAAGCTATGACTTATAATTTCCAAGATTTATTTGGTGGTAATAATAGGTTAAGTTGTTGAGGGTTACAAAAGTACTTTGTGTGATAAATGTGTCTAGAACCTTGGTCTTCCTTACCTTAAGGCCACACCTCTTTCCTCTGTACCATGTTGTAAGATTCCAATCAGCTTCTCTGCTTGTTTTTTTCTCCAAGAGTACATCATGCCTTTCCCAGAGTAAGGTTATAATTTGAAATCTTACCACTTTAGAGATTGATTAAACCTTGATATTCAATACCTCCTTATCTCTCTCATTTGCCTCTCCCTTCTGATTGGGGGTGGGGCAGGACAATATTAGCCTTTCTGAAAGACTCCCTTTATAGAGAGCTTTGATTTTTTCCATTTAACTTCATTTTCTACCAGCTGTTCTCTGGGGACATCACTGCTTTTTTAGGTTTCTTTTTTTTGGTATATTGTCTTTCCCTATTAGATTGTATCTCTTTGGGGACATGGACTTCTTTTTCTTATTTGTATTCCCACTCCTTTTCATAGCACTTGCACATTGTAAGCACTTAATAAATATTTGTTGGCTATTAACCAATGAGAATAAAATGGTCCCAGTTAGGTATTTCTGATTTCCTATCAATTCAAGAAATATTAAATTTGGAATTGGAGATACTGAATGGTGATCTGAATTCTGCACCTATCCTCTACATGTCATTGGACAAGTTACTTCCCCTTAGTTTTCTTAGCTGTTAAAAAAAAGTTACTTTAAGGTCCTTTCCACCTCTAAATTCTATGGGAGTGGGTTGTAGGGGGAAACCAATTTGGAATTGACAGTTTGATAATCCCCAGAGAGAAAAAAAATGACTTCAAGGTACAATTAAAGATACATTATTCTTAGATCAAAATCATGTGACTATATGGGTCAAACATGAATTAGGCACTCTGAGGTAAATCCCAGGTTGGTTAAAGCTACTTACTGTTTTCAGTGAATACTTGGTATAACCTTCACTCTAGGGAGGATCATAAGCACATAGATTGGGGCAGCTAGGTGGTGCAGTGAGTAGAGCACCGGCCCTGGAGTCAGGAATACCTGAGTTCAAATCCGGCCTCAGACACTTAACACAAAAACTAGCCATGTGACCTTGGGCAAGTCACTTAACCCCAACTGCCCTCCAGAAAGTAAAAAAAAAAATAAGCACATAGATCTAGGGCAGGAAGAGTCATCTAGTCCAACTCCTTCATTTTACAGATGTAGGAACTGAAGCTTGGGAAGTTAACTCACTTGCCCCATGTTACACAGGTAGTAAATAAAAAGACTAGATTCAAACGCAGTTCCTGTCATTCCAAATTCACCACTATTTCCTCTACACTACATTGGCTTGGATAAATTCAGATATGATTTATATTGAATTACATCTTTGTGGATTTTCATCTTGGTAGTTTTCAAAGGTCATGCAGAAGGAGAGTCATTGACATTGGTAGGATCTGTTTTATTCATGAAGTATTATTTACAGATAACAGGTAGGCATCTGATCATAATTTATGGTTCTATTTATTTTTACCTGATTAAGATAAATTTTGTTAACTAGATTTCAACCTTTTTGGGGAAAACACGTACTGATAGCAATCCTATGAAGAAGACAAGAAAAGTAAGATATTTTAGGTAACTTTGCAAATAGGTGAAAGAAGCTAAAATATTTACACTATCTAAAGGTAGTTGCCAATTTCCTAAAGGTACCTTGATTTATGAAAACCCTATATTCAAAACTGCAAATATATGACACCAGATCAATGATATGACACAGATTCATTATATGGTGATTTCATGGTATAATAAATGTTGCTGTATCAAAATTTTGAGAAGCCACAGGGAGGGAAAAAAAGACTCAGAAAATATTATGTTATAGAATAGTGAAAGCAGTGTTAGACTCATAAGACAGAGAAAGGGCACTAACAGCTGTCCAGTGCTTGCCAATAGATGGGATTACATAGCTTGAGATTCTATAGAAAGAGTCAGTGAGTCAGCCAATCAATCAATCAATCAGTATTTATTAAGTGTAATGTGACAGCTTTTGAAACATAAAGACAATGATGAAACAGTGTCACTGTTTAAAGAGCTTACAACATATGAAAGAAACATTTATAAACACAACTATATACATTCTCTTTATAAAATAAATACAAGATAACTTTGAGAAGGAAGGCACGAACAGTTAGGATGGGAGAAATCAGGAAAGACCTCATGTAGAAGGTTCTTGAGCTGCAAAAGGAATAGGAATTCTAAGAAGTAACATAAGGAGGAAGTACATTCTAGGCATAGGAAACAAACTTTGTAAAGGCATGGAGATGGGAAAGAATATGTTCTATGTGAGGAACAGATAGACTGTAGAACTCTATAGATGATATAGAACTCTGTAGAACATAAACGGGGTTAATATAAGAAGGCTGAAAAAGTAAATTGAAGCAAGGTTAAATGCTAAGCAGAGAAATGTATATTTCACTATAGAGGTAGTGGGGAGCCATCTGAGTTTATTGAGGAGAGTGATATGGTCAGTCCTATGCTTTAAGAAAATCACTTCAGTAGCTCTGCAGAGGGTCGGTGGGAGAGAAAGACTTAGTGCAGAGAAAATTATTAGGAGACTACTGCAATAATTCAGGTGGGAGGTGATGAAGTTTGAAAAGAAGGTACATAACTATATAGGTAGAGAAGGAATGGATGCAAAATACAGTTTGGAGGTAAAATCAATAAGACTTGGCAATTGAGGCATCACAAGAGGATGTTCAGGTTGTTCTTCTTTTAAGGAATTCTAATGATACAAGCAATATAGATAAAGAAATATGGGGAAGAACTATCCAAAGAGACCATAGTAGATGAAGAGGGGACTCCTCAAACAACTTGGATGTTTGAAGGGCATATATAGAAGATAGAAGGGAACAAGTAGCAGAACCAAAAATGTATAATGGAGGATTTTTTAAAAGCATGGGATTGTTCTTTAATAATGATTTCTGAACCTCATACAGTCATATGCTCAATGTATACTTGTATGTTGAGTTAATTCTGACAAAGAATATTGAAGACTTCAAATGAAACTTTTACAGCTAGTTTTGGGACAAAGGGAAATAAAAACTGAAGACAGAATGGATGCCAATGTGGGGGAGAAGGGAAAACTTTAATTTACTGACTTTTTTTTCTTTAAAGGAGAATGACCTCCTGATTGGGGAGGATAGAAAATAATCTTTTGAAATATAGCAAGACAACGCTCCTCCCCCCACCTACTTTAAGAGTGCACTACCTAGAAACATTAGCATTAGTTTTAAGAGAAGAAAGAGCAATTGAACAAATTGGAATAGGCAAAGAAGAAACAAAGCTATTACTCTTTGCAGATGATATGATGATATACTTAGAAAACATTGGAGAATCAAGTAAAAAAACTACTCGAAATAATAAACAACTTTAACAAAGGTGTTGGATATAAAATAAGTTCACATAAATCCTCAACATTTCTATTTATTACAAAAAAAGCCCAACATCAGGAGATAGAAGGAGAAATTCCATTTAAAGTCACTGCAGACATTATAAAATATTTGGGAGTCTACCTGCTGAAACAAACTCAGGAATGAAATGAACACTGTTACAAAAAGCTTGTCACACAAATAAAGTCAGATCTAAATAACTGTAAAAACATCAGTTGCTCATGGGTAGGCTGAACTAATGGAATAAAAATGACAATTCTACCTAAATTAATTTACTTATTCAATGTCATACCAATCAAACTATCAAAAAATTATTTTATAGAGCTAGATAACAACATTCATCAGGAAGAACAAAAGATCCAGAATAGCAAGGGAATTAATGAAAAGAAATGCTATAGAAAGCGGTCTAGCTGTACCAGATCTCAAATTATATTATAAAACAGCAATCATCAAAACTAATGGGTACTGGCTAAGAAGTAGAGTGAGGAATGAATGGAATAGGTTAGGTATGCAAGACACAGTAGTCAATGGCTATGGTAATCTACTATTTGAAAAACTCAAAGACTCTGATTTCTTGGGATAAGAACTCACTATTTGACAAAAAGTGCTGGGAAAACTCTAAAATAGTATGGCAGAAACTGGGCATAGACCAGTATCTTACATCATATACCAAAGAAAAGTCCTAATGGATACATTGTTTAGATATAAAGGCTGATACTAAAAGCACACTGGGAGAGTAAGGGATAGTTTACCTGTCAAATTTGTGGAGAATGGAAGAATTTATGACCAGCCAAGAGAGAACATTATGAAAAGCAAAATGCATAATTTTCATTACATTAAATTGAAAAGTTTTTGTACAAACAAGATTAGGAAAGAAGCAGGAAATGGGGAAATGATTTTTATAGCCAGTGTCTCTGATTAAGGCTGCAAAAATATAGAGAACTAAGTCAAGTTTATAAAAATACATGTTATCCCACAATTGATAAATAGCCAAAGGATATGAACAGGCAGTTTTCAGAGGAAGAAATTAAGGCTATCTATAGTTACAAGAAAAAGAATGCCCTAAATTGTATTGATTCAAGAAATGCCCATCAAAACTTTTAGGTACCTCATTACACCTGTCAGATTGGCTAACATGACAAGAGGAAAATGCTAAATGTTGGAGAAGATGTGGGAAAATTGGAACAGTAATGGATTGGTGGTGGAGTTGTGAACTGATTCAGCCATTCTATAGAGCAATTTGGAACTATGCCTATGGGGCTATCAAACTAAATACCTTTTGACCCAGCAAAACCATTTCTATGACTATATCCCAAAAAGATCATAAAAATTGGAAAAGGACTCACAAGTACTTTTTATACTTTGTATTTATAGTAGCTCATTTTGTGGTGGTCAAGAACTGGAAATGGAGGGGATGCCCATTAATTGGGGAATGACTGAAGAAGTTGTGGTATATGAATTTAATAGAACACTATTGTGCTATAAGAAATGATGAATAGGCAGACTTCAGAAAAACCTGGAAAAACACATATGAACTGATGCTGAGTAAGGGAATTAGAACCAGGAAAACATGGTACGTAGTTACACCCACATTGTATTATGACTAACTTTGATAGACTTGGGAAGGTTCTAAGACAACTCAAAAAGGCTCATGATGGAAAATGCTATCAACAACCAGAGAAAGAATTACGGAGTCTGAATACAGATTGAAGCATATTATTTGCTCTCTTTCTTTTTTGTTTTGTTTTATTTCTTCTTTCTCATGGTTCATTCCATTGGTTATAATTTATCTTTACATGTGAAAATATGTTTACTATGAATGTATATGCAGAGTCTATATCAGATTGCACACCATCTTGGGGAAGAATGAGGGGAGGGAAGAGGAGAAAATTTAAAATTCAAAAGCTTGTGGAACTGAATGTTTGCCAAATCAAATGAAGTGAAATTATTAGGAATTAATTAGTAATCCTTTATCTGGATTCAAAAAGCAAACTCTCACAATACTATAGAAGGAAGAGAGAGATATCTAACAGTCCTGTGAAAATGATCTGGACTTCTTAAATGATCAACAATGACACATGGCAGCCTAAAATGCTAAAGATAGCCTAGGTTACTATAAAAGAGGAATAATGTACTGAATGAAGGAAGTTGTCTAAACATGGGGTTCTTCCCTGATTACACCACAGACTGATATCATCAGTCTGGGCTTCTATTCTAGGAAGAATAGACAGTATCTAGAAATACATGCAATAATCAAGAACCCAATTAATACATTATAAGAATGTTGCAAATTTGAAGTGAGCTCTAAAATGTTATCATAGCCCAGGACTATCTAGTCCATGTGTACATGATACAGTTATTGTTTTTGTTTTTGTTTTTAAATTTTTTTATTTATTTTCTTGTTTACATCATTCATTTCCACGAGATCTTGAGTTACAAATTTTTTCTCCGTCTTTCCCCTACCCCCAACCCTAAAACAGTGATCCCACAGTGAAGCCCCTCCCCCAATCTGCTCTCTTTTGTGCCCTCCTCCAACGCCCCTCTAACTTTCTGGTAGGGCAGGGACAGTCTCCCTACCCCAGTCCCCGTATATCTTAATTCCCAATTGCACATAGTTAATAATAATAATAATAATTATTATTATTATTATATATGTGGTTTTTAAAAACATTTGATTGTAGAGCTTTAAATTCTAGATTCTTTCGGTTCCTCCCTTGTCACCCACCTCCACTGGAAGGACAAGCAATTCAATACAGGCTGTGCATGTGTAATTACACAGGACATCTTCACAGTGGACATATTATGAGAGGCTGATTGTATGTCCAATACAGTTATTCTTTAGCTCATCCATCCTGCCTCAGAAAGTATGTTTGATCCCCATACAAACTCCTCTTTGCTGTGAGAATGCCTACATATTGACAGGTATGAAGGAGGCAGGAGTTGTTCATGGCTGTGCCCAGGTTATAACCCATGTTCTATTAGATATAACAAAGTTATGTACCCCAAGGATTTAGGATTTGATAGTGATAATCATGTGAACTACTGGCTTGTCTAGATCATGTTTGTATTTAATACCAGTATCAGACCATATTCTTTTATACTGAAAAATTGGGAAAGTGCTCAGTACTATGAAAAGGGGATTTGTACTCTCAGCTGGAAGTACAGACCAGGGCTACCACAAGACCAGTCACCATCAGACACAACCCCCTTCAACCACTTCAAAAACATCTGGAAGATAATGGGATTCTGCAATGTCCTTACTACATATTCCTGGAAGGTGTTTTGAGGAAACAGGTAGTTACCTCTGTCCAACACAAAGCTAGGCCTTAAAGATGAGAGAAATCTGAGATTTAAACAAGCTAGTAGTTAGTTACTTATAGATTCTATGTCTGCTACCTCTATAGAATTGTTCCCTCCAGAGGAAAGAATCATCTTCAATGTCCTAATATGAAGACAAGATCTTATAAAGTAAAAGTGAATGCTGGATGTATAAAAACTTGCTCAGGTCAAGACATCTGGCCACAGAATAGAATATTTTATTTTATGTGTTTACTGAGAATGTTTTCCCAGAACTGAGCATAACTTGGAACCTAGTAAGTATTTAATAAATGATTACTGATCAATACATTCTTCATCTGGATAACTCAGGTGGTGAAGGATACAAAGATACTGTGTGTACCCCCAGATAGAAATCCTTTTTTCAGCTTAACATGTTTGCTTTTTAAATTAACCTTTAGAAAAATGACATTTCAAGACTGGCAACTGAACAGATGCCTTAGAGAACATGTAAATAGGCTCAAATTCTCCAAAACTTGTACAATAATTTAAGAATATCCTATTTGGAATGATGGCAGCAGTATGAGAATGAGTGATAACTTTATCTAGCTTTACCACTGAGTGACTTTCATTAAAAAACTTTGTAGCTCTTACTTGTGTGTGGTACCAAGAACAATGAATTTTCTGCATGGAGAAGTTTCTCTTCTTTTCTTGTGAATCCTCCAACTCCAACTTTAGTTTTCT
>CM053601.1:90820451-90832073 GCA_028646575.1 Pseudocheirus occidentalis
ATTAGAAGTTGCCATTGATATCTGCATATTTAAATGTACTTTTCTGGTAATCAATAGACATGATTATTTGAGAGATAACATGACATAGGAGATAAAGTGTTAGCTTCCAAATAATGAAAATATAGATTCAAATTCTGCATCCGGAATCTACTGACTGAGTATTAGGTGAGCGAGTCACCTAATATCACTTCCTATCTGGCTACACTGCTCTGGACATCATCACTGCTCTATAAAATTCCCTCTTCTATTATTTTCAAATTAGTTGTATAAGTCACACATCTTCAGAACCCCTGCCCCTGGACTCTTCCCTCCATCTGATTGGAGAGATTGGAGGACAATAGTGAGGTCCTCCTAAATTCTCTATTTTTAAGAAGGGCTCCCAGGGCAGATATTTCATCTTCTCTGGCATGGCTGCAGTCCTTAGGATTTCATCATGCCCATGTGCTGTGTACTTTCTCCTATTTATCCAACCTTCACACCTTTTAGGTTCTAAGACCTACATTATATTGTCAATTCCTTGAGGACAGGAACTCTATTTTTTTAATTTGTTGTCTCCCTAGCACTTTGCACAATCTGTGACACATAGCAGGTAATTAATGCGTGTTTAACAACTGACTAATTAACAACATATCAGTACTCGAGGCAACTCTCCAAAACTCTAAATTGTATAGTAGGTACTAAATTGGATTGGTAGGAATTCCCTTACTGACAGTTCCCTATGTCAATAGAGTCAATTTAGTTCCCTTCTGTACAAAAATGATTAAACATAAAAAGGGAAACTAAATCGTAAAATTTCCTGTTGATTATGGGACTCTTTTTATCAAGTACCTTCCAATTGATGTCTAAAATAGGGGTGTTAAACTTGCTGTCATGATCCCATTTGGCCCATAACATTTTTGAGGGCTGCCTGCTTACATGTAATTGGGAAATAGCTAATAAAATAAATAAAAAAACAAAACGCGATAAAATACAATAATACATGTTAATATTTGGTTTTCTAAGTCAGTAAGTGTCCCCAGGGTCCATATGTATGATTCAGTAGTCCTCGTTTCTATTTGAGTTTGACTCTGTTGGCATCCAGAATAAAGTCTGGTATTTACCTTCTTCATATCTAGCCTCCCCCTATCTGTCTTATCAATGAGTCCTTGTTGATTGACTGACATTGACCACTTTAAGGAACTAACATTTCTCATGCCAGGTCAGGTAGAGTATGTATAATCATGAGATACATAAAGAGTCTTTATTACTTCTCAAATGTTATCTTAAAATTTGAGGAATGTTTCCCTTTCCATGCTTGTTTTTCCATTAGTCATATCTTTTCTATTACTTACTATGGTTGCAAAGACTGACCCAAAATCCTCTCCCTAATTTTTCCCCCAACTCTGAGACAACTTTCTTAAAAAGTTTTTTCTTAAAAAAAATCCTAATTATAATCATGTAAGTCAGAACAGGGAAAAAATGGCAACTTTATGGTTTCTTCTTTCTGAGGTTAAAGGAGTTCAATAGAAGCGTCATGAAAGGTTGAAGCTATAACTAGCTTAATTCTCAACTTAATTCTCAACTGAATCTGGGTGTTTAAAGATCAGGCAGTGAAGGCTTGTGATTTTAAAAAGCAATCTGGAGTGTGAACAATCTTTTCATAATATTTGTTCAGTAAGTCATAGTGCTGATAAAAAAATCAAAGTCAGATCTCATGGTCAGAACTGTTTTTGTGGGAATGACTCCACCTCTTTAAAAAAGCCTCCTCCCCCCCCCAAAAGCCCCCAAAACCATGTTTTCAAAATCAAGCTATGGGCTACCTTCCTTTATGAATTGACTTTTCTCCTCCAAAGATCTACTGTAGGGAATGCTTATTTCTAAATAAAAGGCTTTAGGATAGTTTGGATTTACTGAGTGAAATTTTTTTTCTGTTTTCTCCATTCATAATGCATGTGTATATATCTCTTTGTGTGTACTTTTATGTTTTCAAACCTATGATTTCAAATATAGAGGGAATTTTAAGTGAGCAGCTTTCCCTATGAATTCAGATGATACCTATTCTGCCATTAGTCTGAAAGAAGGATTTCTTAAACTTTCTTGCATCATGGACTCATTTTGGCAGTCAGAGAAAACCTATGGGTCCTTTCTCAGAGTAATATTTTTAAATACATGAAATAAAATGCATAGAATTAAAAAGAAAACCAATAATATTGAAATAAAGATGAATTTTTTTTCCTCATTCAAGTTCACAGACATTTTGAAATCTATTAACAAACCCCATGGGGTCCGTGAACCATCAGTTTAAGAATTCTTATCTTAGAGAATTGTTTTAAGGATGGGGGAGTCTGGGTGGGAATTGAAAAATAGCATGGTGCAGTGGACAGAGAGACCTGGCCTCAGAGCCAGGAAAGGCTGGCTCAAGATTTACCTCTGTCAACATAAGGTCTGGGGGTTAGCCCAGTCAAGTTTAAGACAACTAGACAGATTAATAGCTAGATATCATTGAACATTTATTAAATATCTCCTATTTGTCAGGTACCATGTTAAGTGCCAATAGAAAGATAGACAGAATAGAATATAATAGAATATAAAACAAATAGAAATGCAAACTTTGTTTGCTGAAAATACCCAACGATCCCTTCCCTAGAGACATAGTACTGTCACTGAGTCTGCAACGGGAGCCTTCTTCACCTTATCACCACTATACTATGATGTATCACACAATTTCCTAGATTGAGAAAAAGTGATTTGCTTTATTATGTGCCTTCTACAGTTTTAATTTTTGCTAGATTAAGGCATCTACCAATTTGGGTATCTCCTCTATGAAGAATTTATATGAACATATAGACAAAAATTGCACAAGATGACCTTTATCCCTTGGAGGGAGAAGCAACGTCAATAATCTCATGGATTCATGGTTATAAAACAAAGCTTTATCTGAAATCTTATCTATTTAAAGTCTTGAAAATCAGTTGAATAGTTATTACAAACAAAGTGTTATATAGATGTTAGCAGCTAAAGCACTGGTAGATTCTATTAGAACAATCTTATTGGTTACCGTATTGAGACTTAGTTTAAACATTATCTGAATTTTTTTAATTGGCACACAAATACGAATCTAATGCTATACTAGATTATAATTATTAATGTTAGCCACTCAGCCTATTTATAAGCTGCTATTAAGAACTTACTATATGGTATGCTCTGGAAATTACAAAGAAAGGCAAAAATAAGGCCCATGATGATTTATAATTATCATCGCCATTATTAACTTTTAAAGTATTCACCTCAAATGTTTGAATGAGAAAGTTAGACATCATCTAATCTCACATTGAAGTTTTCCATTTTGGTGGGGTTTGCTTTAGAAAGGCATGCAAACCTTTGTCTAAGTCATACAAAAATGGGAAAAGAACTGAATTAGAAATTAGGGCACTTATGTTTAAAATTCCAGCTTGGCTGCTAATAATTATAATAATAATAGCTAACATTTATACAGTAGTTTCTGTGTAATAGACACTTTAATATACATTTTGTAATAATTACATTATTTGGTCCTTGCAACAATTCTGGGAGGTAGGTATTATTATTATCTCCTTTTTACAGATGAAGCAAATGGAGGCTACACAATCTAACCAGGGTCACATAGCCAGTGAGTTTTTGAGACCAGATTTGAATTCAGGTCTTCCTGACCTCAGGTCCTTTGCCCTGTCTATTGTACCACTTAGCTGCTCCCTAATTAATTTTGTGATCTTACCTTTCTAGCTTTAGTTTTCTTCTTTATAACAGTGTTTGACTAAATGACATCTAAGGGACCATCCAGCTTAAAAATCGATGAGCCAATGAACTATACTTCTAACAGATTCTGTTAGCAAGATTCCTTTGTAACTATCATTGGGATGTAGTTTCAAAATTATCTGAAGGGTTCTTTTGATAAATTGGCATGCTAATATAAATCTAGTTCTATGTGGTACTGAATATGCAGTATGAATTATCCACAAATAATTAGGCTTGACTAGTCAGACACAAGACAAAAAACAATGTTCTTCTTTAAATTGAATTAATTCTGAAGCTGGCAGAAAAGATCTAATACTCTCTTTTGTTTTCTAATGAACCACAATGACCACAGAATTAACAAAATAGCAATGAAAAATGCAATGCATATCTGGAAATGTGAAGTCTAGAAATGGACTCAAGTTTCCTAAACCCACACTACTGGAAAATCAAATTACTACAGACATCTCTTTAATGTCAGTTTGTCTTGAGAAATAAAGATGATTAAGAAAGTTCTATAGGGATAAGTGCTTTGTAAGTACATTGAGATGACTCAATGCAGCAATAACAACTCTTCACACAAATGGTTTAAAAATCTGATGTTAAGACATAGTATTGGAATAATCCTACTTCCCCCAAAAAACATTCCTAAAAGGTTAGGTTTTTTTTTTTTGGTCAACATCAAAATGTACTACAAATAACGTGAAACACTTGTGGAAATATCATGGCGAAATGAGTTTCTTTTTTGGAAGATCTGTGTTCAAATTCTGTTTCTGGCCCTTCCACATAGGAAGTGCCTTATAGGCTTACCTCTTAGCCTCTCTGATTCTCAGTGTCCTCATCTATGAAATGAGTAAACTAATACTTTTAGGGCCCATCTCACAGAACTGTGAGGCTCAAATGTAGGAATGTATGGGAATCAGGCTAGTAACCTTAATCCATGATATAAATGTTGGTTATTATCAAATTATCTATTTTAATTGCTTCTTAAATGTATACATGTCCAATTTTAGATTGATAAATTTATGATTGCATATTAGAGCCAAGTAAAGAGGTTCACATTTCTTACACTGCTCAAATTTATCAGATAAGTTTTCAATTGTTTATGGGCAAAGGATTTTACATTTTTCAGCTATTTTAAATAATAATATCTTAATACTGTATATCTTTACTAAAGGGTATTCATAAAGATATTGCAGCTCTTACTTCAAATGTACTTATTCTTCCATAATAGTTCTAATCATTATAATAATATATTATGAAGTTAGTAACATTTGCCTTATCCTCATCATCCTCATTGGGCAATACCTCAACTTTAAAAAAGGTTTGAGTTACAATAAAATTATCTTCTGGCTAATGTACACTAGCATATTGAATTTATGTTACTCAGATAGGTAAAAAGATTGGACTAGATGTCTCTTCCAACTCTAGGTTGTTTATGACATTCCTACACCATGTACTTTTATGGATGTTCTGAATATAATAGGTATTTAATAAATCTGATATATCTTTAATGAGAAAACTCAACTCCAGATAGGCATGGCAGAACTGAGATTTGAATTTTATTCCTCTGGCTCCAAATTTAGCATATTTTCTATCACATTTAAGCAAAATAATAACAAATACATTACAATCTAGAACTGAAAAGCTATAGTTTAACAATACTTTTCTGTTGAAATTTTACATGGAAGCCCCATTTTTATACATCATTCATAGCTAGTGACTCGGATCTCAAAAAGCTTTAAAATATTCCATTGAAATACCATACATTTATATATACCACATAATTATACTTTACTGTATATTATCTATTATATCTTATATGTGATAATATTATACAATAATATATACTTTGATAAATTTACATGTATAATATAGTATATAAAATGTATTGCTATATACTTACATAGTCCCCAGAAAACATTTTGATGTTGGAGGCTAGATTCCTTCTAGATCAGAGAATAAGCTTGAAGTAAAATGATCAGTTGCTGTATCAAGAACTTACTTCACTAATGCTGGTGTTAAAAGGAACTGACATGTTAGAGCAGCCAATCAAATTTAAATGTTCCTATTATTCAAATTTGTCTCTGGGGTAAAAAGAAAGCCCTGGTACAATGTCCCCTGGTTCAATATTTATAATACGCCACTAATCATAAACCAGTAGGTGGAATTATTACCAAAAACAAACAGAACCATTGATTTCACATCCGCATACATATTGATTCAAGAAAAGTGAGCTAACCAGCCAACAGAAGAAGCAAAATCCTTTGAAAAATGATGCTTTAGTCAAAGGTTAGATGATTAATCAATAGGTTAATGATTTACCTTCTGCCTTAAAATAATCAGCACTTGGGCTCTGTAGAGCATATAATCTCAAAATACCATAGTTAAAATGCCAGCTATTCGTTTGTAGATTGTGAGGTAAGATGATGTGTAAATCTATCATTTGCTAATGATGACTCTCAGGGAGAATGAGAGGGAGGGATACTGGAGCAAAATATAATGATATAAAAAGGCACTAATAAAAACACATTAAAAAAAATTAAAAACATTACCGAAAGTACCTCCATCAGCAAGCATTAATGAATGCTGACTCTGAGTTTCAATCATTGTAGTTCCTGATCAGTGATCTCTTCTTCCTCATACATTACGGCTTCAAATATCATCACTGTACAGATGACTTCCACATCTATGTATTCAGCTCTAATATCTGTCTTGAACTGTTGTTCTAACAGTTGACTATTGGACATCTTTGCTGTCCTTTTCTTCTCATTATCTTCATATTCTTTACCCTACTTCTCCAAAATTCCCTCTTTCCAAAAATGGAAGCACAATTCTTCTATTCATCTATCTTTACACTGTTGGAGTCATTCTTGACTTTTAAATAATGATATCTTATACTATGTATCTTTACTAAAGGACATTCATACAGATATTTTTTCTTTTCTTTCTTTTCTTTTTTGACTTTTCTTTCTTCCATGACAAATTTTGTCTCTCTGTTCCACTATCTTTTCTCCATTGCCACTATTTTTATTCAGATCTTTTGAACAGTTATAATAGGTCTCAATGCTTTTTAATCCATTCTCCACACAGCTTTAGTCACTCTATTCTATAGCCAAACTTTTTCTTGTTCCTTCATTCCTTTGTTCTTTTCTTCCTTCCTTCCTTCCTTCCTTCCTTCCTTCCTTCCTTCCTTCCTTCCTTCCTTCCTTCCTTCCTTCCTTCCTTCCTTCCTTCCTTCTTTCCTTCCTTCCTTTCTTTCCTCCTTCAATCTGTGTGGGATGAAAAACCCCATTTAAAATTTAATTGAGAACATAGAAATTTCTCAGGATAAAACTAGGAAATTTTATTCTTTTCCACAGGGAGAAGAAGGCGGTCCTCCCCATGACTGATCATGGAGAGGAGGAGAGACAAAAGACAGAACAAGAATTTATACCTTATTGCAGTCAATCACCTTCCCCCTAGCTGTCACTTCTCCCATTGGCTGATAGGCCTGTTCAGTCTCCACAAGAAAATCTTCCCCAATGGCAAATAATAGGGAAGCTGGGCACTATTCCTCAGTGGATGGGAGGTGGGCTTACAAAGAACAAGGATATAGGGGATAATCAATTCAAATATACCTATACTTATTTGGCAAATGCTAAAGTGAAGAAGGGAGGGCTAAGAGCTTAATGCTGATTGACAGCAAGGGAAAAGGAGAAGGGTCTTGAAGTAAGGGTGGGAGAAGGAAAAAGGTGGCCATCAAGATTGGAGGTAGAAAGACTCCTAAAAGGGCTTGCTGCTGATTGATAGCAGCAATGAAGGCAGAAGGGGGAAGTCAACCATCAAAACTGACACCAAATTCTTAAATACATCCTGAGAACTTTTCACTCCTCACACACTTCTATTGGGGTTAAGTGACTTGCCCAGGGTCAAACAGTTGGTAGGTATCTGAGTCAGATTTAGACTCAGGTCCTCCTGACTCCAGGGCTCTAGCCACTGTACCACCTAGTTGCCATTATTTATTTCATTTTCTTTCCTTTTCTTGTCAATCTTTCTTAACTCTTAAATTTTATTTTATCATTATTCCTTTTCAAAATTGTGCCTTGTACCTGAAATGCACTGTCTCATCACCTCTGACTCTTAAAATGTCCAACCCACTTTAAAGTTCAGTAGACATGACATCTATTTTAAGTCTGTCCTGATTTTCCTCAGTTGTTATCATTTTCTCTGTCCTTCATTTTTCTTGTATTTACTTCCTAACTCCCTCTTTCTCTCTCCCAAGATACATAGGTAGATAGGTGGCACAGTGGATATATCCATGAATTTGAAAACAAGAAAAAACTGAATTCAAATTCAGCTTCAGAGACTTAATAGCTTTATGACCCTGGTTAATTCACTTAACATCTGGCTGCCTCAGTTTCCTTATTCGTAAAAATGTGCATAATAGTAGCTTCCACATCCCAAGGTTGTTGTGAGGATAAAATCTGTTCATCTGTAAAGCACTTTGCAAACCTTAAAGAGATTTAAAAACATTATTACTATTATTCATTTATATGTTACAACCAATTAGTAGAATATAAATGCTTTGAAGGAAGGAACTGTCTCCTTCTGATCTTTGTATCCCCAGTGCAGTGGGTATTTGTTATGAGAATGGGAATCTGAAGATCTTCCCTGCCCCTAGGCCTTTTGATAGGCTTAAGTGACTCTGAGAACCTTCCCTAATTTGAAAATATACTCTGCCTCCTAATAGGCTAAATGTGGTCACATGGAGCCTTTCTCAGGAGGCTTGTTCTTCAGGAATGCCCGTGCCATATTACGTTGTGATTGGGCAGTGGGTCAGGATTGTTGTGACATTCTCTAATCCAGGAAATGTGAATTTTTGCTTTGGGGCTCAGTTTGGAGAGAGTTGTTCAATTTGGTCAGACCATACTCTGGGCAGCTGTTGAGCCCCCTGGCTTTGAAAACCCAAATGTTGGTGTTTCCCTCTCTGGTAACTAACTAGGTATGGATGTAATGGTCAGACAGCTGGAAGACCTTCTGCTGATCTGTTTCTTTGTCTGCTTTTAGCTTCTGCTTCTAACTTCTGTTTGTATTCTCTGATGAACTAAGTAAATGATACATGGTTGATTGAGTAAAGTAAGATTGTTAACCTATTTTGAGTTGTTTTCCTTTAGAAAAGCAGATCTAAGAACCTGTGCTAGTGACCATCCTGAGTATGCTAGAGTGCTTGTTGATTTTACCTTATCCTGTCTGGTTTCAGACCCACCACTCCACTATGCTATCTCCATGCTATACTAGCTCCTTGCTAGTCTTCATTACCTTCCAAAACTGAATGTTGCATCCTGTGAATCTGGACTGTGGTAAGTATTTAATTTTGTTTTGACTACTATCAGGTCCACCATGCATATTTATACCATATTTCTGTGATGCCATTCTTCCTGAATATCCCCAAGTTTTCTTGGACCCCTCCCCCTTTCCAACTCCAGTTCTAAGAACAGTCATCAATTCCACACTAGTATGCCTTACAAGGCTGTCAATCAATTGCACCAGCTAACATTCTCCATCCAAAATACTCCTTCTTGGACAGGAATGCCCTAATAAAATGTAAATCCCTTCAGGGTATGGCATATCGTGTATCCTCGATGCTACACTGTATGACACAGGTTAAGTATTTAAGAAACACTTTTTTCATTCATATAAGACACTTTATAAATAGCCTTTGGTTTTGAGTGAATTATTCGGCATTCTAAATGGCCACATCCTATGTGTATTTAATAGGAAAATTAATATTGACATCAAGAGTAGATTTTCCATGTGAAACAACACAGGATACAAGACAGAAATCAACTATGTGTCTAAAAGGCAGCAATGTTCATTGGAAGCTATTTAGACATAGCTTCCTTAAAAACCATAACTCCATGTTAAATGAGAATGCTAATCTTCCCCCTTGTGCATCAATAGAAGCTATGAAGAAAAATGACTCAGTTTAATTATTTTCCCAACAAATAGGCATATTCTTGTGAAAGGGCAGCTTAATTAAAATGTAAAATAAAGAGGGAGTTGTCATTAAATTATTCTCTTTACTTCCTTGAAAATGAGATTCCAGCAAGTCAGTTACTTTTATTAAGTTAAAACAATTACACTTTGTTGAAATAAGTTTCAGATATTTCTTAGAGAAGGTCCATGACTGAAATATTAAAATTAGAGATTAAGAAAGAAATCCAAGCATCACCACTGCTGAATACTAGGAATTAAATTTAAGCATTGCAGTAGAAGAGAAATTACATATGGTAGAATCTTTCTGCCTATCAAGACATGTGTTGCAATAGCACAATGCTCATCAAAAATTATTAAGGCACAAAATAAATTGAAAAGCTAAGGCAAGTGATTTTTCAGCCAACACAAAAGGAATGGAGAGAACCTTAAAGAGAAAATGCTTCTAAAATGAAAATAAAAGTGGAAACACTTTAGATGAATAAAGTAGCTAAGGAAATTGTACACAAAAAAATAAGAGATGATGAACATGAAAGACTGAGAGTAAATAGGAATTTTCTTGCTTCTGTGAAGCAATTCAGAATGAAATAGACAGAACTGAAGGAACAACAGTGATTAGAAAATAAATTAAAAGGAATTGACTTCCAGGAGCCAAGATGGTGGAATAAGCAGTAAGTCACTCCCATTCTCCCTTATTACCTTCTAAAAACCTAGAAAATAGACCCTGGAGAATCCCTGGAACAGCAGAGTCAGCAAGCAGAAAGATGGGGCAGCAGTCTTTTTTCCCCTTTTCTATTAATTAATATATTTTAGTCTTCAACATTCATTTTTACACGATTTTAAGTTCTAAATTTTCTCTCCATCTCTCCCCTCCTTCCCACTCCCAGATGGCATGCATTCTGATGACTCTTTCTCTCAGTTTCCCCTCCCATCTATCACCCCACCTCTGAGCTTCTTCCCCTTCACTTTCTTATAGGGAAAGATAGATTTCTTTACCCCATTTTCTGTACATCTTGTTTCCCAATTGCATGCATTTGGGAAATGCATTCATGCATTTACCAATTTTTAACATTTGTCTTTAAAACACTGAGTTCCAAATTTTCTCCCTTTTTCTCTTCCCACCCACCCCTGTTGAGAAGGCAAGCAGTTCAATACAGGTTATACATGTATAGTAATACAAAACACTTTCATAATAGTAATATTGTGAAAGACTAACCATATTTCCCTTCATCCTACCCTGCCCCCACATTTATTCTATTTTCTCCTTTGATCCTATCCCTTTTCAAAAGTGTTTACTTCTGACTACCTCCTCCCCCAATCTTCCTTCACCCTCTATCTCCCTTTCCCCCTACTTTTCTGTAGAGTAAGATACCCAATTGAGTGTGTCTGTTATTTCCTCCTTAAACCAAATCTGATGAGAGTAAGGTTCACTCATGCCCTCTCACCTCACCCCTCTTCCTCTCCATTGTAAAACCCTTTTCTTGCCTCGTTCTTTTGTGAAATGATTTACCCCCATTCCATCTCTGCCTTTCTCCTTCTCCCAATATGTTCCTCTTTAGTCCCTTAATTTTATTTTTAGATATCATCCCTTCATATTCAACTCACTTTGTACCCTCTCTGTCTCTGTCTCTCTCTATTTATCTATCTATGTATCTGTATTCCCTCCAACTACCATAATGCTGAGAAAGATCACATGAGTTGCAAATATCCTCTTTTCATGTAGGAATATAAACAGTTCAAGTTTAATAAGTTCTTTATGATTTCTCTTTCCTGTTTACCTTTCCATAATTCTCTTCATTCTTTATTTTGAAAATCAAATTTTCTATTCAGCTCTGGTCTTTTCATCAAGAATGCTTTAAAGTCCTCTATTTCACTGTATGTCCATCCCCCCCCCCC
>CM053601.1:90832573-90858115 GCA_028646575.1 Pseudocheirus occidentalis
CTAGCCTACCCAACTGTGCTGGTCACAGCAGTCATTCAATTATCAGAGTTATCACCATATCTAGATCTCTAGTGACACTTTCTTTTGTTTAGTTCCTACAGCCATCATGAAATCCACCCAAAAGAAAATTGACCTACTCCAATCTTCCCTTATCTTGTTTATATAACTGACTTATACATTGGAATCTGGAAAACACTTTCCATCTGTGTCCAGGGGAATTGGACTGGCCAATTTGTCCATACTCTGTAGGAACTGACAATAAATATTTACGTGTTGTGGACTTTTTTTTTCTCTCAGTTGTATTCTAGAAAGGACCACTCTTCTGGGCGTGGAACCAGTTGAAGTGTCAATCTGAAGAATGAATCACTAAAGAGTACCTGAAAAATTGGTGAATTAGTTGAACTGAACTCCTCAAATAAGACAGCCTTTTTAATAGGTAGACCTTCAGATGGTTAGGGGGCAGAGTGAAAATAATAACAACATTTATCTAGTATTTTAACATTTGCAAAGTGCTTTGGGCATATTATCTGATTTGATCTTCAAAACAACTCTATGAAATAGCTTTTGTTATTAACCTCATTTTGCAGATGAATCAACTGGGCCTGAGAAATGCTGAAGGTCTCCCTGGACTCAACTAGTTAGTGAGTGATAGAGGCATGATTTAAACTAAGTATCACTCTATCCATTATCCCACTTAGCTGCCTCCAGGCATAACACAGAGCTTGGACTCAGGAAAATCTGAGTTCAAATACTCCCTGAAATAATCAGTTGCTATATGACCTTGAACCAATCACTTTTTTATCTATGGCTTTGGGGGATTGATTTATTTACTGAATTTCCTATAGGAGAGGATAAGGCAGGTGACAGAAGCTTGTTTCCTAATCTGAAAAATTAAAGGATTTGACTTGATTATACCAATAGTCCCTTCAAGCTCCCAATCTATAATCCTATGAACAATAATAAGGCCTTAATTCAAAGTCCAGGAGGAAATTTAGTCTTTGTTGTCATTTATGGTGAACAGTCAAGGTAAGGTAGCATCAAAGACAAGACAGTATCTACCATGGAGTCACATGGCCAGCAGGAATCAAAGAAAGACTACTGGAAGAGCTAGGTCCAGGTACTAAAACAAAATAGGGACAGAGCCAAGGTTGACCTAGCAGTTAAGCAGAAAGTACTAATTAGCGAATTTGCTTAGATCAAATAAAGTAGGACAGAAAGAAATGAGTGGAGAATATGGCAGGATTTCTCAGAGGTCAGAGACATCAAGAAAAATCTAGAGTGAGGGTAAAGGGGAGGGTGCTGGGACCCTAAAATAGCAGGTCATGCCCAAATGAATTCAACTTAAGCCAAAGAAAAACAAAGTTTATTAAAAAAGCTACCATATTGACTACACTCTTAAGGCATCTGGACATTTGTAACATTAAGGTAAGTGGGCCAGATTGAATGTGAGCACCATCATGGAAAGAAGATGGATCTTATATACAGAAAAACTATGGGAGGGATCTAGGCTTGGCCAAGTAGTATGGGATGATAGAAGGAGAGGGGTCTAGGAAAGACTTTGACGGGAATGACGAGTAGGCTGGGGTAGCCAATATAGTAGAAGGCTATCTGGAGATAACAAGACAATGAAGGGGTAGGCTAGGTTAAGGGTTACAGAGAATTGGACATAGAGATAACGAAAGGCTTATAGCCTCAGATGAATGCCAGATCAGGATTCAAGGGGGTTAACAGAGCCCCATCATTTATAGGGTTTTAGGAGGCCCTAAAGCCTCCTTCTAGGAGGATGAGGGCTCCCACTGAAAGATGACATTTAGAGTAATAATAATGGATATATTCTTTTATAACAAGATCCTCACAAAATGAGAGGGTAAATGAAATGAGGGGAGAAGAACAAGAGTGTGTGTGATATATGGGTCAAATTCAATGTTAAAAGTGAGGAGAAGGTGATACTAATGTTTTTTGGAGGAGAAAAGTCTATAGGGGAGGGGGCGAAGAGGTGGGGAGAGGTTTTGAAAAGAGGAGGCAAAGGAGGGCAATGTTGCTTTATTAGGGAGAAGGGTTTCCATTGGAAAGCTCCTATGGGTGAAGAGAGATATTCCTTGAAAGGAGATAAGAACTTTGTGCTGCATATTTTCTGGAAGATTTGGTATTTGAAAAGACCAATTGTCCTACCTTGATGGGGAGGAAGTTGGATATCCTGGGGGCAACTGGCACCTGGGAGAATCAGAAAGCAATGACCTAGGAAGGGGATTTTTAGGCAAATGGAAATAAAAAAGGGGGATGGTGGTGGGGTTAAGATCAATGGTGTGCTGCATAATCAGTGATATAGGGGGGGTTCCTACTTGGGGCAGTGTCTTCTGTCACCTCCAAGAATTGACTTTGTCCTTAGAGCCAGAGTCAAGATAGAGAAAAGGAATCCTCTGGGCATGGGTAGGAGTTGTCAAGAAAAGGGACTACAGAGAGGATACCTCAGAAGTTTTAATTCCATAAGGAATACAGAGAACAGAGAGGAAATGATAATTATGTAGTTCATGAATCAGAGACAATGAGGGGCTGGAGAAGATGGAAAGAAAAGACAGATAATGAAGAGAATAAGAGAAATCTGTTCTGGACAGCAGCACAACATCAAAAAAATGTTCTTTAAGGACAAACTAGTTCAGGGATGGGGAATCTGTGGCCTTGAGGCCACATGTGGCCTTCTAGGTCTTTGGATATGGCCTTTTGACTGAGTCCAAGTTTTATAGAACAAATCCTTTGTTCTGTGAAGTTTGGTTGCAGTCAAAGTGCTGCACTTGAAGACCTAGAGTGCCACATGTGGCCTTGAGACTGCAGGTTCCCCACTCCTGTACTAGCTGATGGGAGGAGAGGAAAGGACGGTATAATCTGCTTAACTGAGAGGAGGAAAAAAAAGAGGGAAAGAATTAAATAACCAGATAAAAACAGGAAAGAAAAAGGAACTAGTAAACTCCAAAGGAAAAGCAGTAACAAATGAGATAGGAGTAAAGGAAAAGAGTCAAGGGAAATAGGGTTATCTTTTTTAAAAGATTAAGCTAAAGTAACTGAAGAGGTATAGTATTGTGTTTACAGTAAAAATAAAAAGGGAAGATTCATAATTTTAAAAAATAAAAATGAATGGAAGAAAATAAATACAATTCTCATGACTTTAAATGTTAGTGGACTTTAAAAAAATTATAGATCAAATAAGAAAACAAAGCACTACACCTGTTGCTTACAAGAAACAGAATTAAGAAAACAAAGATATATACAAATTAAAACTGAGGGGACAGAAAAAAATTACTGTGCATCAAATGAATCCCAAAACATAGAAGTTATAATTATGCTATCTGACAAAACAAAAACGAACATCAAAAAATGAAAAGGGATGAGCAAAGAAACTATTAAAATAGACATAGACAAAAAACTAATATCAAGTAAAACAAAATAACAACAACAACAACAAAATCCTCACATGTTCCAGAAGCTTAGCATCCAAATTTATAATGAAAACATTAACTGAGCCACAGGAATACACATAGACAGTAACACAATAGTGACAGGAAACTTCAAAATTCCTCTCTTAGTTTTAGGTAAATCTAAGAGAAAGATTAAAAAATGGAAAATAAGGACTTGAACAAATTGCTTGAAAAACTAGAGTTAACAGACACATATCTTCTAAATGAGACTGCAAAAGAATACACATAATAGATCATCCCCCACTTCAAACTTTTATTAAAAATGGACCATGTATTAGGGCACAGAGATATTGCTAACAAATTGAAAAAGGCAGAAATAATAAATACATCTTTTACAAACTGCAAAGCAAGAAAAAAGTCATTGGTTTAGGAAGTGCAAATCAAAAACTCAGACCTAAATGAAGACTTAATAATGAAATCTTAAATAGTTGAATAAGGAACAAATCATTGGAACAAATAATTATGAGGAAGAAAATGACAAAAATACACGTACAAACGTTTTTGGGATTCAACTAACAGTTTTTGGAGGAAAAATATCTCTACAAACATATTACGAAAATAGAAAAAGAGAAGAGTAATGAACTGGTATGCATTTTAAATTAAAAATCCAATAAATAAATGAATTTGAAATAAACATAAGTGAGGAGATATTAAGCATCAAAGGAAAAATAGAAAGCAAAAATCTCACAGAAATGATAAAACTAAAAGCTAATTCTTTAAAAAGACTAATAATATTGATAAAACTTTAGCTAATCTGATTAAAAAGGAAAGGGCCAAATGCTAAATTAGGAGTTGTGAAAAGTATCAGTTATCTATGTGTCATCAGTGTGAAACCCCCTGACTTAGTAGTCAGATAATATAAATGGTAAAAGTAACATGTGACTAATTTAATTTTGTACATAGTAATTTGCATGTTGTCTTTCCTATTAGACTGTAAGCTTCTTGAGAATAAGAAGTATCTTTTACCTTTCTTTGTATACCCAGTATTTAGCACAGTACCTGGCACATAATAGTGCTCAATATATGTTTGATGATCAGCTAATTTTTTCCAAATTGACTTAAACATTTCATTTACCCTGAAGAATATCTATTTTTTAAATTATTTTTGGATGTACTAAGATACATACATGAATGTAATTTTCCAAACTTTGGATAGAATTTTATTTAAGGATCATTAACAAAAGTCTATCTTAGCTGTCACTTACAACTGGAGGTTTTTAAAAAAAAATACAAATAAATTGTAAATTATTTCTGTGACAGTTCACAGCAGTTTTAATTTATCATTTTGGCCTAAGGAGTTAGAATTTACGTTTCCCAGGACTTGTGAACTGGGAGTCAAGTTGTTACTGTTTAAGTCATTCACTGTCTCTTTAGTATCAGGGTCTGGGAAAGCCAGGCCACAATTTAGGGACTTAGGGTTCGTGTAGAAGTCATGTCATGGTACAAGCATATCCAGACACTTTGGTGAGCACCTTGGAAAAGCAGTCAAAAATGGAAAGCTGGAGTGAAGTTTAGGAAGGGATCTAGGGATCCACAAACAGCTCTAGACTGAAGAAAGATGGAAAATCTGATTGATTTGAGACAGGAAAATGTACACTTAAACATCTGTATGGCAAAAAGGCTATAAAGTCAAATCCTTGAGACCTCAGACAACATTTACAAGGAACACAAGCAAGTTGATCAATAATTCCAGTCCATAAAGGATTCACTTCCAAATAAACTCCCCTAAAAAACTTTCATGGTCCATCCTTCTCTGATGAGATGATGCTGGATTATTATTCTAGAACCACCTTCCCCAAATGCAAGGAAATGTCATAACTAATTAAAAGCCATTACTGGTTCCATGAGAGGCGGCTATGGCATAGTGGATGGGATAGTCAGACCTGAGTTCAAATTTTAGCCCCTACATATATTAGCTTCATGATTCTCAGCAAGTCACTTGACCTCTTAGTGACCTTTACAGTACGTCTTTAAGTCTATAAATTGAAGAGCAGGTGCTGATTCACATCTGTGAAAGGAATTTCCTCTATGGGAGTTCCTGGATGAAATAATAGATCTGGTCCCCACCAAAACAAACAAACAGAAAACCAGACTGATTTCATTAAATTACTTTATAGATTGATTATTCTAGAGAATGTTTTGTTGTTATTGTTGTTTGGTTCAGTCCAATTCTCTGTGACCCCATTTGGGGTTTTCTTAGCAGACATACTAGAGTGGTTTGCCATTGTCTTCTCCAGTTTATTTTACAGATGAGGTACTGTGAGCTTCTTTCTTTGTATACCCATGTTTAGCACAGTGCCTGGCACACAACAGGAGCTCAATATATGTTTGTTGATCAGCTAATTTTTCCAAATTGACTTAAACATTTCATTCACTCAGAAAGGTTGTAACAGAGGGTAACTTACCCGACAAAGTTAGGTACAATACTGAATTTAGAAAAAAGACATTTAATGAACTCAAAGACTTTGTGATAAAAATCTCAAGAACTTAAGAGAAAATTCAACACATACTATCTAAGAGAAATATAAGGTAAATGTTAAAGACCAATTATAAGGAACTCAATAAGGTCAAATTGTTTACTTCATACGTATGCTAATACTAGCAGTGCTCTTATGATTGTCATCATTATTTGGGTAGTTTGAAAGAAAGGCATGAGTTGACTATGATGGATTGATTCTAAAAAAATAAAACTGTGGGGAGAGATAAAAAGAAGCAGTTATTTCATACAAGTAGGGCATAAAAGGAATAACTGATGCAGAAGAAATTAGAAAGGGGGAGACTGGATAGTGCTGGAACCTTACTGTTACTGGGAATGAGTTAAAGAGGGAACAATATATCTGTCTAGAAGAGTATAAAAGTTCTAAATTCAGAAAGAAATAAAAGGGTAAGGAGATAGTATGGTGAAGGACTCTTAGACAGGGGGATAGATTAAAGAATAGTAGGGAAAGGTATAGTGAGAAGAAGTAAAGCCAAGGAATGAGGGTGAGGATAGTGAGAAAAAATAGGAAGGAGCAAAATAAACAAGTAGCTTAGAATGTGAATAGGACAAATTTACCCATAAAACAGTAATGGATAGCTTATTAAAATTTTGAATTCAACAATATGTTGCTTTCAAGGAAACTTTATAAAAATGAGATATACACACAAGATAAAATAAAGAGCAGAAGTAGAATTTAGTAGGTGTAGCACCAATGCAAAATTTACAGCACCCATGATCATGATAGAGACTGTAACTGTAACTATTGCATGATGCTCAATGGCAAAATATATCAGACTCTCCAGATAAAGGATAAAGTTGAAGGATTTATTTAAACATCAGAAAACTGAACGCCAAAACCAGTAAGCTGAAGTACCAAAGATATTCGGAAGTCAGAATAATGCTGAGAGCCATGCCATCTTTTAGCCTTCCCACAAACCAATACAAGATCAATATTTACTCACAGAACCCTCTATTTCCTTGCCTAACTGTCCTGTATCCCCAACTGTCTCCAACTGTCAGACTTGCTCTTGACCCAGCTGTCTATGGGTTCTGCTTCTCCTCAGCAAACTCTTTCCACCACAGGCTCCATGTGACTACATTCAGACTGTTAGGGGGCAGAATTTATCTTCACAGCAGGGAAACTTCAAACTTCCTCCAGGGAGGGAAGATCTTCAAATTCCCATTCCCATTAAATTTGGCCCCAAGATCTTTCATGTCCCTTACCTAGCAAAAATACCTTAACAATGAATGAGAGTTTAGGGATAACTGGTGGAAAAATTGGTGTCACCAGAACTTTTCAACAATATAACAGGGATAATAGAAAAACTTTACACATAAAACAATGGCTTAGGGTGGGGGCTTGGGCACAAGTACCCCATCTTTCCCCTCTCAAATGAATGGGGCTCAAAATCTTGGGTAAGGTCCAAAGGTCTCTTCTCTAAAGCTACTTCAAACTGATTGGATGTAGAGCTGTCTGCCCCAAGAGGTCCCATTCAAGAGTTCAGTTCTTTAGCTCTCATCTGGAGGCTGGTCAATGCCAGGTCCTGAAGGTCCCATTTGAAAGGTCAGTTCGTTAGTTGTCATCAGGAAATTGGTTGCTGCCAGGTCCATATGTGGCACATCACAATCATGGAGAGGGAATGATATCTGGCTTAAGCAATCAGGCATCTGCAGGTGGAGGGTACCAAACCTGCAGAAAACAAATCTCACAAACAAGCTTAACAGACAAAAAGCCAAAAAGTGACAAATATAGGGTCAGCCTTGCTTCTAGAGTCCATGGACTCACTATCATAACCTCATTCACAGTAGAACACATGAGTTAAGGGTACAATTTGATAATCATTTTCTCCTGAATAAACAACAGCTACAGTATTGTCTTTCCCGTGTGCTATATATAATCTCTGCAACCTTTGGAATATCATCTGGTTTCTACTTTACCCATACTTTAGCTCCTAATTTTATACTATTAGTAGAACCAAATTCTTTAGTTCCTCTGTCAGAAGGAGAGTCAGTTTTCACAAGTGGTATTGCTTTACAAGGAATAATAATCACTTGAACTATTCTATCATTTTTACTAAACTGCATGCGTTCTTCACCCATATTTTGCAATGTTACAACAATTTCTCCTTGATAATTAAAATCAATTACTCCAGCCAGTACAGGTATACCTTAAGCTGCTAAACTTGATTTAGGTAATATCTATCCAAAATGAATTTTAGGCATTCTCATACATATCCCAGTAGAGATGTATCTTATTTCTTTCCTATCAAATGAAAAGTCTTCTAAACAACGTAAGCAATGTATCTTGCTGAACCAGGTGTTCCTGGATATGGTGCTGGGACATCTTGCCTCACAGTCCAATACTCAATATTTGGGATCTTATGTGTCTGCTATTTTCTGATTTGCAGATTTGAGGTCATCATTCTGGCTAGAGGCATACTTTCTCCTAATGGTCTATTATTCAAATTACATAGAGCAGTGAACAAATTATCTTTCCAATGTTGATACAAATTATTAGAACTTAACTTTCTTAACTGTTCTTTCAATAATCAATTCATTCTTTCAAATAACCCAGATGCTTGTGGATAATATGGAATATGACATATCCATTCTATACTATTTAATATACAATATCTCTTCATTTCATTACCTTTGAAATATGACCTCTTATTACTTTGAATTTGCATTGGGTTTTCATAATATAGACTTATGAGATCTAGAGTTTTACAGGTGTTTTTCTGGGTTATATTCTTATAAGGACAAGGCACAAGTACACCTGAATAGGTGTCAACACAAGTACATATAAATTTGCATCCTTTATCTTGTGGTAGTGGACCAATATAATCTATCTGCCAGATTTGGGCTGGGACTTTTCCCCTTGCAATCTCCCCAGTTATCACCTGAGGAACAGTTTCTCCTTTTCCAATTGACATATATGACATTCTTCTGCTATCTGTTTTAAAAATCAATGAGAGATAAAAATGAATGAGAGATACTAATACCTCAATTTTGTGCCCACTGGTGTGTGGCCTGGACCCCTAAATGGCCAGCCTTTTGGTGGACCCACTTTGCTAATACCGACCAGATCATCAGTTGTTGTCAAAGTAGGGACAATATGTTCAGTAACAATCTTTGCTAGTCAATCAGCATGAGCATTATACTCATGTTCTGGCATGGTGAGGGCCATATGAGCATCTACATGAAAAACTGACAAATCAGTGACCAAAGACATGTCCCATATATCTTCCCATAATTCTTTGCCCCAGACTTGTTTACCATGAATTTTCCAATTTTGATTTTTACACATGGGCATCCATGCAGCTAACCATTAGCTATTGCCCATGAATCAGTGCATATATGACACTGTTCTCTTTTGATGGCTTGATGCACTGCCATAAGTTCAGCATATTGACTACTTCCACCCATCCCAGTACTTTCCAAATTTCTTCTAGTACATGGGTTATAGGATACTGCTTTCCAATGTCTTTTTTGGCCCAAATATTTTGCTGCCCCATCAGTAAACCATGTGTGTTTCTTCTCTTCTTCAGTTAGTCCATCATATCCATAATTCTTTTATACCAAGGATTACCAACTGTTGCCTTGTTTCAGATGATATATCATGTCCCTCAATATCAGTGTTAGCTATGGATTCATTTAGGGTAGAAACTCCACTTTTGCTAGTTTTAGCTCTATTTTGAATATACCACTTCCATTTAATTATGCTGGCTTCTTCGGCATGTCCAATTCTGTAAGAAGCTGGGGTACTCATTACCCAGGTCATCATTGGGATTCCAGGCCTTAATGTCACTGCATGGCCAGAGTCAATTGTTTAGTCTCTACCAAAGCCCAATATGCAGCTAACAACTGCTTTTCAAAAGGCATGTATTGGGGGCGGCTAGGTGGCACAGTGAATAGAGCACCGGCCCTGGAGTCAGGAGTACCTGAGTTCAAATCCGGCCTCAGACACTTAACTCAAAAAAAAACTAGCCCTGTGACCTTGGGCAAGTCACTTAATCCCAACTGCCCTCCAAAAAGCAAAAAAAAAAAAAAAAAAAGGCATATATTGCACTCCAGATGAAGTTTCCTGGACCAAAATCCTAAAGGTACATTTTTGGCGTTGTTGTTTCTGCCATAAACTCCACTTTGCATAATCATTCTGTCAGTCACTTGTAATTCCAATTGTGCATAGGCCATAAATCTAGAGCCAATTGCATAGCAGCTTTGGCTTCCTCAAATGCTTTACTCTGCTCAAGTCCCCCTTAAAATTGATATTACTTCCTGGCAACTTCATATAAGGGTTTCAAAATCTGTCCTAGGTGTGGAATGTGATGTTGCCAATATCCAAATAATCCTATTAACTTTGGGGCCTCTTTCCTATTGGTAGGGAAAGGAAAATCCTGAATCTTTTTTTGGACTTGCAGCAGAATCTCTCACAGTCCCATATTCCACTGTATTCCTGAAAATTTTACATTTTGAGCTGGTCCTTGAATCTTTGCAAGGTTAATTTCCCACCTTTCCCTTTTCATACGTTCTATCAAAAGTGTCAAACTCTTATACTTCTTTTACAGTTATTCCTTATATCATAATATCATCAATGTAGTGGGTAAGCTGTATACCAGGTAGCTTTAATTCATCCAAATGTTCAGCCACAATCCTATGACAAATAGTAGGACTATGCCGATCTCCTTGTGGCAAGCAGGTGACAGTATACTGTCTATCCTGCCAAGCGAAAGCAAACTGGTCCCACTGTTTAGAGTCTATTGGGATGTTGAAGAAGGCATTGGCCAAATCAATCACTGGATTCTAGAATACAAGGGAGGAGTTATCTTATTCAATTGTCTATAATCCATTGTCATTCTCCACATCCCATTTGATTTTTATACTGGCCAAACAGGATTACTCCTTCGTATGGGTGTAGTGACTAACACCCATGATTCAACATATTCCTTTATAGTATTGGCAATTTCATCTTGCCCACCATCTTGCTCATGATGCTGCTTTAAAGTAATTATTTCAGAAGGTTCAGGTAAAGTGATTGGGTTCATTTTTATTTTTCCCACTAAAACTGTAATTCATTCCTATCTTCCTTACTGTAAATTGGCATCTTCCTTCAGGTGAATTTAGAGTCATACCTCTCAATATATCTATTCCAATGATGTATTCAAGAATGGGTACAATGACCACAGTATATTCCTTCTTGGGTAAATGTCTAATTTTCATCATTAGTTTGACTTGTCTGGCTGATACTTCAGCTCCTCCCAGTCCTGTGATGGTAATAGGAGTTCCATGCTAGAACTTATCAGGGTTCCCATAAATGAGTGAAGTGAGGCCTCTGCCCCAGCATCTAACAAGTCCATGGTTACAGTATTTGATTCCTTTTTTCAATATATAGTCAGATTAATATGGGGTCATCAATCTTGTCTGTGTATGTCTTTAATCTGAGCTGGGGCTTGGCCAATTTCCTATTCTCCCTGAAGGTGTGATGAACTTGAATACAATGGTTCAGGAGCATCTGTAGTGGCAGCCCTTACTTCTCTATTTAGTCTGACATTAAACCCCTTATCACATTAGTTGGAATAACATCAATTTTTCCAAAATCAACTCCTGCTCTTAATAGAGCAGTAAACGCTTCTTTTCTTGGCAATTTATTATGACTTTGAATCTGCTGGCCATTTACTTTTTTCTCACGAGAAAATTTATCATTTTTCCACTCTCCTAAGTCCCTTGGCTATGAAATCTTATCCACACCTCAGAAAGAGGGTTCCCTATTTTACCAATTAATAGAGTCAGAAGCTTATGAGCAGGAGGAGCTGTCTTCACCATGATATTTCTATGAGGAACTGCTAAGGGGATTTCATAATGGGTATTTGCATTTCCAACCAGGATGGCAGTTTTCATTCCTTCTTCTTTCAACTTTCTCACACAATCTCTAAGTGAGTACCGGGGTCTATCTCCACTGTAGGCCACATAAAAGCAGTGAGATATGATCTGTTGCACCCATCAGCTGCCAAAGCTATCAGATTGGTTTTATTCTTACCTCCTGCCAAATGAAAATTTCTAAAAGCTTTCTAGACAAAAGATTCTTGTAAATCCTTATAAATTTCAAGCAGTCTACTTTATCTGGTACTATCTTCCCCATCAGTGATTTTTGGGGGGGGAGGGCAACTGGGGTTAAGTGACTTGCCCAAGGTCACACGGCTAAGTTTTTATGTTAAGTGTCTGAGGCCAGATTTGAACTCAGGTCCTCCTGACTCCAGGGCCGATGCTCTACTCACTGCACCACCTAGCTTCCCCCCATCAGTGATTCTTACCATCTAAGACACTAGGGATTCTCCCATCCTTTGGGTGAATGTGCTCAAAATAACAGTAATCTCCTGCTGACTGAAATCCTCAAGTATCTCTTTGAATACTGCTTGCCTTGCCTGATTCTCCTGCCTTCTCAGCATGGGGTGAGCTTCTGTTTCCCCATGAAATAATGTATCATTTAAGATAGTATCATTCTGTATAACACATAGATTTAGGAGGAAGTTGTTGTCATAGCAACTGCGCTCAGACTCTACCAAAACTATATGAACTTGCCTCCTGTTACTTTTTGGCTTCTTTTTCTGAGTCAAATTTACAACAACCCTTTCTTCTTCCACAGACTCAGCTTGCCCTTCTAAAGGACGTCTCCAATTCTGGCACTTAGCCAACAGTAACAACTTGTCTCTGCTTTTACACACAATAGGGTAACCTGTCAGCAAAACCCAGCCCCTTCTACTTGCTGCTTCCAGCTCTCTCCCAGGTTTTATTGGTATTCTTTGCAAACATGTTTCTAAATCTCTAGGTTCTCCCTTCTTCAGTCTCTGTTTCTAGTTTTCACAGAGCCCTGTACTTTTAGACCACTCCCTTGCTAGGGAGGCATAAGGCAAATCCTCCCATACTGAGATGGCCATTTTTTCTTCTAAATCCCTTCTGTTTCCAACTAGAGATCTGATATTTTACAGTCCCATCCTAGTCACCAAATGTAGCGCCAATGCAATATTTATAGCACCCATGATCATGATAAAGACCGTGACTATAAATATCACATCACATTTGATCGCAAAATATGTCAGACTCTCCAGGTAAAGGATAAAGTTGAAGGACTTATTTAGCCACCGGAAAACCAAATGCTAAAACTGGTAAGCTGAAGTACCAAAGATATTCAGAAGTCACAATAATGCTGAGAGCCATTCCATCCTTTAACCTTCTCACTAACCAATACAAGATCAATATTTACTCAAAGAACCCTCTATTTCCTTGGCTAAGCATCTGATCTAGTTGTCTGGGTTCTGCTTCTCCTCAGCAAACTCCTCCCACCACAGGCTCCATGTGACTACATTCAGCCTATCAGGGGGGCAGAGTGAGTTTGTCTTCACAGCAGGGAAGCTTTAACACCCCCCCCCCCAGGTCTATTAAGGGGTGGGTAAGATCTTCAGATTCCCATTCCCATTACACAAGGTTGAAAAAAAGTAGAGATAATAATCATGATCTCAGACAAAGTTGAAGTTAAAATCGATTTAATCAAAAATGAAAATAGAGAAACTACACTATTCAGCAATATTGTTCAATATTTTTTTGACCATTTAAAATACCTAGACAGTATAAAATACCTGAGTGTTTGCCTGCCAAAGCTGACACAGGAACTGTGAACATAAACACAAAACACTTTTTATATAAATAAACTCAAATCTAATTAATTGAAGTAATATTTATTGCTCATGAATAGGTAAAGTCAATATAATTTTTTAAATGAGAATTTTACCTAAGTAATCTATTTATTCAACATCATCCCAATTAAAGTACTAAACAAATATTTTATTGAGTTAGAAAAAAACAACAACAAAGTTCATTTGATAGAATGAAAGGTCAAGAACTTCAGAGAAACCAAGGAAAAAAGATCTAAAGGAAGTAGCTTAAGCAGTATCAGACCTTAAACTGTATTATAAGGTGAGAGCATTGTTGAAGTGTAAAAGGATAATTTTTATTATTGTAAATTAAATTTTTTTATTAATAAGATTTATGTAGCCAAGAACAGAAGGAATGCAGAAAATTGAGAAAAAGCTTTCATAGACAATCTCTCAGATAAGGTTGGAATACTGTTGTAGGAAATGATGAGTTGATTGATCTAGAAAAACATGGAAAGGCTTGGACTTATGAAGGAAGATGCTATCCACCTTCAGAGAAACAGATAATAGGAGGAAATAAGCATAATATGTATATGTATTATATGTATACATGTATATATGTATGTATGAGTGTATGTGTGTATATGTGTGTGTATCTTTAGAGTATATTTATATCCATGCCTAATTGTAGGCTTCTTGGGAAAGGTGGCTATACAGTAAAAAGTACACAGCAGAGAAAAAAACAACAGCAAGGAAGCAAAGAAAAGCTGAAATGCTTTGAAACAATGTATGGTATTTCTTATACAGGTTTTCTTGAAATAGAAATTTAGTGTTTTATACTGAATTCTCTCTAATGTCTCTGTATATGTACATGGCAATTCCCTACCCACCATTTTGTATTTAAGTTTAAAATTTTTAAAAATTATCCCCCAAAAAACATTTTTGAATCTTTACAAGTATAGCTTTGGTAAATTGATTTCCTGATACTTTATGCATTTTATAGTTATTTGGAATGAGATTTCACTTTATATTGTTACCTTGGATTTTGTTATTATTATATAGAAACTTTCTTTTTGAAAAATATTTTTTTGTGGCCCACAGTCTTATTGAAGCTATTATCTTAATTAGCACCATTGCTGATTCCCTATGATTTTTAAAGTAAACTATCATATCATCAGTAAATAGGGCTAGTTGTTTTCTCTTTTTTGCCAATCTTTATGCCTATATGTTCTTTCTCCTGTGTTATTACTATTGCTAGCATTTCTTGAACAAGGTCAAAATATGGATGTGTGTACTAAGGTTTGAATCAAGTATCTCTCTATTGTATATGATGCTTGCTTTTGGTTTTAGATATTATTGCAATATTCAAAAAGTTGTTTTATGCCTCTATTTTGTGGGGTTTTTAGCATAAATGGGTACTGTGCTTTGTCATGAGGGTTATTTTATCTATTGAAATAATTGTGGGTTTTTATTATTTTGTTTTTAATATGGTTATGTTGATTGGTTTCCTAATGTTCAACTATTCTTATATGTCTGTTATAAATACAACTTGGTCATAGTGAATGACTTCTTTGATGAATCTTTCAAAATTGTATTTAAATTTTAAAATTTAGATTTATTAATGATATTGGTCTATAGTTCTTTGCCTTATTCTCTTGTTTAGGTATTAGGATTATATTTTTATCATAAGAGAACCTAGTAGGGTGATTTCTTTCCCAATTTTACAGACCGATTCTCTAGTCCAAGCCAGGCGCAGAGGGCTTACAGGGAGGGCAGGTAGGCTCCTCTCCGGGGATCGTTGGTCGGACTTCTTGGGGGATCGTTGGTCTGAGCTCCTCGAGAAATGGTTCTGACCAGGTAGCTCGCTGTTTGAGATAGGGCTGCCCACCTCTTGGGAGGCAAGCCATCAGTGAAGGAAGAGTAGAGCGGTTTAAGTTTGCTCTATTACTTAATGTCCGGCCAAGTGGAGGAAGAGAGAAGTTTGGCACGAGTTCAGAGATGGCCAAAAACAAGCACATTCATTCTGTCCTCATTCGCGTCTGTTGTGGCCGAGATAACAACCTTTCCTCTTGAACTCACAAAAACTCGACTCCAAATGCAAGGAGAAGCTGCACTTAACCGCAACCGTTTTTTCAAAGATATAACCCCCTACCGGGGCATGATAAAGACCACCATTGGCATCATACAGGAGGAAGGCTTTCTAAAGCTTTGGCAAGGAGGAATATCTGCAGTTTATAGACAAATAGTGTATTCTGGGTTCCGAATGGTCATCTATGAATATCTTCGTGACTCTGTTTTTGGGAAATCCGAAAATAATGTATTTCCTCTTTGGCAATCAGTCATAGGAGGAACACTGTCTGGTGCATTTGCTCAGTTTTTTTGTACCCCTGCCGATCTAGTGAAGGTTCAAATGCAGATGGAAGGAGTAAGGAAACTCCAGGGAAAGCCTTTACGATTTCATGGTGTGCATCATGCCTTTTTAAAAATCTTGAAAGAGGGAGGAGTGCGTGGGCTTTGGATAGGCTGGGTGCCAAATGTCCAGAGAGCTGCCTTGGTAAATATGGGGGATTTGGCCACTTATGATTCAGTGAAGCACTTGTTATTACAGAACACATCACTTGAAGACAATATAATGACTCATAGCTTGGCAAGTATAAGTTCTGGATTGGTAGCTTGTCTTCTGGGAACACCAGCTGATGTCATCAAAAGCCGAGTGATGAATCAACCAACAGATGAAAAAGGAAAGGGACTGCTGTATAAATCCTCAACTGACTGTTTGATTCAGAGTGTAAAAGGTGAAGGATTTCTGAGTCTATATAAAGGCTTTTTACCAAGCTGGCTACGAATGATGCCTTGGTCAATGGTATTCTGGCTTACTTATGAAAAAATCAGATTTATGAGTGGCATTGATCCATTTTAAGACTTAAAAAACCAGATACATTCAACATCAACATATGTGGGTATTCACAGAGTATACCTCATACCATTCCCTCTTCAGGAAGATATTGTTTCATCAATAATGTACTTTGATAAGTGGCAGCCCTAAATTTTCCTTCTCAAGATCTAAGTGTCCTTGGTCCCTTCTCTTGCTCCAGTAAAGGCTCTATGTATATAAGAATGTTATCTAATGAGCTTTAACCCAGCACTTTCTAAATAAGAATCTGATCCTGGATCCTGACCACCCTACAACCTGGGATATAGTCCCTGGGACATTCAGTTGAATGCCATAGTGCAATTTCAAGGAGTCCCAGTGATGAAGCAGCTGCTCAGGCTTGAAATACATGCTAGAATGTAAAAGAAAGCACATGTCTCTCTTGAAATACACATAGCCAGGGAAGTCAGTCTTCTTAGCAATTAAAGTTTGAAAATGCACTAAAAAAATGAGATGAATGAAAAAGGTAATAAAGAGATGTTGAATTTCTTAAATATAGGATGGAATTGATTAATCTTTAATCTTTTCTCCTAGAAGAAAGATAAGAATGAAAACTGAGTGTACTATTACTTCAACAGCAAACAGATCTGCCTTGAATCGCCAAAATTCCAAGACAAAAGTTGATGAATTGTAGTACCTGGAGAAAAAGAAAAGCAGTCTTGGGGAAAACAGATGAAGGGCTCCCTTCGAATATGTCCTATTTAAAATTTTAACTATACTATAGCTTTAAGACCTTTTATTCTTTATGGTTAATTACTGAATTGTTACATGTTAACTAAAGCTTATCTGTGTATACATACATACATACATATATATATATATATATATATATATATATATATATATATATTTTTTTTTTTTTCCTTCCTTCTGTTCTGATCAGCCCTTCAAATGTATTTACAAACTGAGGCTGTTATTGGAAAATAAGTGAGAGTTGGTATGCTTCCTTCTTTCTGTCGACTTCTACTCGGAGACACCATACATTACTTTTTTAAAAAATAAGTTAGCTATCATTCTAGCTATGGTCTCATAATTTGATCAGGTCTTTTACTCTTAAACTGGCCTTTCTTCATGGCTGATAACCCACAATGGCATATTCCCTTTTTCAGTAGATTTTGGCTGACCTGTGTAATACTCTGCCACCTATTGTTCCTTAAGGAAGTAATATCATAACCAGAGAACAAAACAAAACCTAAAATGGGATTAGAGTCACAGCTCTGGCCTCATTGATGATAGTTATGTAAACACCTGAGCTAAGCAGCCATAATGATGATAAGCTTGTATAAAACAGACTATATTGGGGAATCATAGGGTCAGTTAAACACTAAAAGATTTGCCAATAATGTAATGATAGCATTTATGTGTAATCAGTGATGTTTTACAGAAGTCCTACCTATTGTCTCTGGTCTCCAAATTTCTACCTCTTGGGGCTTTCTAGTCTTATACAGACAATTACAGAATGAGCACTTTTCTTTCTTTAGACTTTTAGATGACCTAAATTTACATGGCTTTTGTCACAGCTGGTTCAAATGAATTAGGTTAAAACATTTAACAAAATGTGCATATAAATTCCTAAGTGTCTGAATCTGAATAGTTATGGTGTTTTAAGTCTTTATGACTTGTGCCTTCTTCAGTCTAAACCACCAAAGTTTTGTTAATTTAATCCCAGGCATAGTGAATGAGGACCAAATGAGGGCCAAAATATCCAGTCAGCTTTATTCCTTGGTCATCAAGAACTAACATTGATAACGTAACATATAGATGATTCACAGTAAATCAAAGTAAGCACTCTTTTTATTGTCTTGCTCATGTTCATTTAGACACAAACAAGTTTGGGCTCCTTTTATTCCTCACAATCTCACATTTTTACCACCATGTTACATAATAGCAAGTGTTCAGCATACCTATCATCCTTCATATTTTTATTTTTAATCCATTTTAATTTTTTCTCCAACTTAGTAAATTGTAATAAATCTTTTCCTAAATACAATTTTCTTTTAACATGGATTCATTTCTGTAGCTCCCAATAATGAAATGGGATTTCTTAAATCTTCTTGTTGATTAAATAATGTTTTTACCTTCTTCAGGTCTTTGATATTCTGTCTTTCCATTTAATTATAAGCCTCTCAAAGGTGGGAACTGGTCCTCTATTTTGTTTTTTCTTTTCTTTTTTTTTTAATAGTTATATCATCCTCATTATACCTTCCAAATAGTTGGATATGTTCAGCAGATATTATTGGCTAGTTAGTTAAAGCTCAATTATTTGTTTTTCCCTGATTCAGGGATTTGTGATAATTTTGTCAGACTAGACTGAAATGTAGAGTGGTCAAACTGTATAGAAACTGTGGATTAATGGGGATAACTGAGCAAATCCAAAATAAGATGCAAAGGAGAATGTTTAAACTACAGAAAAAATTTAAACTTTTCAGACACTTTCAGCATGCATCCATTTATAGCTGAGAGGCAAATTTCCAACCTTTAATATATTTCTATTCACCCAGGAGTTCTTCTAGAACAACTAATCCAATTTCCTTTATGGATCTGAGATTAAAATTTTTTTTAAATGTGGCATAATTAAAATTTTTCATAAAATCAGGCAGTTTTTGACATCATTTGACCTAAATCTGCAAGGTCTTAGGTAAATACTAGAGAACTGAATTTTCAATCTTTTATGTTCCCTTAAGAACTTTCATTTGTTACAACTAAAAGACACTTCATAGTAAAATAATAATAAGAATTTGGAGAGATTGCTCTTTCCTTTTTCCTTCCCCTGGAATTTAAGTATAATTTGTTCTCATTCATTTCATGATATGAGGAAAATTATAAAGATATAATTTTTCAAAGGTCAAATATTTCATTTTCTGTCTCTAAATATAATGGCTTTATGATGTTAATTACATTCTTATTCCAGTGTGTTTAACACCATGTGAAGTTTAAGAGTTAACACACCCATGCTATGAGGATCATACTTTATTTTTCTACTTGTTTTAAATAAAACTAAATGGTAATGCCAAAAAAGGAGAATAATTTTTGTAGTACTGGAACTTTTTGTATCCTTTAAAAATTTTATAAAATACTTCTTTGAATTCATTATGCTCCTCAGTCCGCTGACTGAGTTCTGCTGTAGCAAAGAGCACTGCCATACTGCTATCCTATTTAGAAAAAACTTCTGTGGTTTTTATTTTCTTATAGCCCTAGGAGGAGGTAGGTGTAGAACTAAGTTCTGTCTAAGGCCTTTGGATCTTCTTATACAACCCTGCTTGAACAGTAATAGAAGGGGTGCTGAGTGACCACATTATGGTTTAGGATTACCTTTCTCTGTTATCAGTTTATCAGGTCTTAACCTTGCTTGAGTTCTTGGTGCCCTTAGAGACAGTTGAAGCTGCTTTATCTATTGAGCATAATTTGTATTTTCAAGAAGTGTGAGGGATCATGAGGATTATAGAAAATGATTCATCCTCCATCTTGATGGTCTCATGACTCAGAATTCAGTAAAAGTTAAAGAAAAACACTTTAAAAATTTAAATTCTCTTTCTTTGTCTTCTCTCCTCTCAAAGACATACACACACACACAAAGAGAGAGAAAGAAAAGAGAGAGAGAGAGAGAGAGAGAGAGAGAGAGAGAGAGAGAGAGAGAGAGAGAAATGTGCATTCATCCCCCTGGGAGAAAGAGATTCAAGGGAACATAGGACAGAAAAGATGATATCAAGATAGTATTGTATGATTAAAGATTAAGAATTGTAAGGGATCTTAGAAACCATCTGGTCCAAACTAATTTTACAGATGAGGAAACTGAGGCCCAGAAAATCTTTACTTGCTAGACCAATGGCTGCTGCTACAGCCAAATATATAGCTGCTGCTACGTATTACTGAGACTGTAGGGACTAGAATACTGTTGACTGCTGTTGCCAAAAGGACCAAGTGCCTCTAAGGTCCTATACCATGCAGTTACTTCTTCAGGAGCCAAGACCGGAATTTTATAAGGAGCAACCACCAGAACAATATCCTTCTCACTTGCCTTCTTTAATGAAGCTACACTCAAACACTGTTATCCACTTAGGCTCATCCCCTAGTAGTTAACAATTTCTCATTTCCCCGTAACCTCTACAATCCTGAGATAGTGAATCTCAGAGTGCAGAGTATAGATCATTCTCTGATCCCCATCAACCTCAATATTAGCCTCATCTATAATGCCCCAAGCCAAATCTGCCCACCATCCCTCCAGTGATCTCTGGAATAATTGCTCCTTTTATTGTAAAACTCTTCCTCCCCTATTCCTTCCATGTCTGTCCTCACTGAGACCTAATTCTTGGATGACACTGTATCCCAAGCCTTCCTTTCTAGAATTGGTTGCAGCACCCTGACTCACTAGTTGTGGCATTGGAGTCGTACCTTATACCTTCAACTGCCCCTTCCAGACTCTTCCTCTACTATCAGCAACCTCACCCCTTTAAGATTCACAATGTCAAAATGTTTAATCCAATATAAATCCTGGTGGCTATTACCTACCAACTCCTAGAACACGCTCCCTTCTTTTAAACTGAATTTTGAGCTTGCCTCAGAGTATACCTCTCAGTCCTCCAGGTCATCTCTAGTCATCCTGATCTATATCCCACCATTGGACCTAAATGGTTCCAGAGGAGAAAGTGCAGCTGGTGACCTTGCACAAACCTTCCTTACTTAAGTCCAATTCATTTGCAAGTCATGGCATCATCTTCCTGTAGACATGGTCCTCTTTGAGAATGAAAGACAAATAGCGACATCCCTTTCCATCCCAGCTTCCACCCTCATAATTCTTTAACATGCATGTTGATATTCCTCCCTAAAATTCCCTAACCCCCCAGTTCTGCAATCTCTTCAGTGGGTAACCCACTCCACCATCTTAGTTATACCCAGAAATGGTAAGTTTCATGATCATGCTATCACCCATAAGTGATCCACCTCCATGATTAAGAATTTAGAAGTTCTTTTACACATTCACAATCTCCTATCATTTCCTCTCTGTCTTGCTTATCCCAGACATAGTCTTCATCCTTACTTTTTTGCAAGTTCTTTAATCCTCAGTATTTTGCCAAGCCATCATCCTTTTAATTGAGTTTATTCTTTTCTATTGCCAGTCTCCCTTAAACAATCAGTTCCATTTCTTGTTCTTCTTCATTCTTGCATCCCTTGTTCTCTTGTCCTGTCACTGCTCAGACTTCACCAAACCCAGTAATGGACTACTCTCACCATCTGTCTTCTCTAGTCCTATTCATGTGCTGCTACATAGAGATGGAAAAATTCTGTAAATGCACTGACTAAATTTACTCCAATTTATGTTGTCTTATGTCAGCTGGGCCCTAACTGCATCAGGGCAATTATTTTACTCCTCTTTAATTGATTCTAAATCCTCCTTCCTACATCAGCTGTTCCATACCTCTTGTTTTTCTTTCCATTCTCTTAGCTGAGTCATGAGTATGAGGTCACCCCCTCATATTTTACTAAATAAAAATTGAGGCTGCTCCCCACAAACTTTTCTCCTACCTTCTTCCTCACTTGACAATTCCCTGACATCATCACCTTACATCTTTGTCTTTAATCTCTGATGAAAAGTTAGCCTTTTTCCTTATCAAGGTCAACCCCTCTATGAGCATACTTGAACCCATATTCTCCTATCTTCTTTAACAAATTTCCTCCACTATCCTCACTCTCTACCTAATCAAAACTACTCCATTGGTTTCTTTCCTCCTGCTAACAAACATGCTCATGTTCTCATCTATCAAAACAAACAAACAAAAACACTTGACTAGATGCTACAATGCCATATAAATAGTCACATTCTATACCTCTTGTCCCTTTCTCAGCCAAATTTGTAGACCAAGCTATCTATTCACTTTGCCTCAAGTTTTCCTGTCATCTTAAACTCCTGAAAACTAGCTTCTAATTTTATCTCTTAAATGAAACTCCTCTCTGTGAAGTTACCAGTGACCTAGTAACTATCAGATGTAATGACTTTTGAGAATGAGAATGTTTGATTTTAATCCTGCTTGACTTGTCTGATACATTTTTGGGACTACATTCTGAATACTGTCATCTCCCTGGATTTAATGATAGTTCTTTCTCATAGTTTTCCTCCTACCCATTTCACCATTCCTTTTCAGAATCCTTTGCCAATCCACCATCTTCATCCACACCCACAAGCAAATATCCTGGACCCATACTTTTCTCTTTATACATTCTCTCTTGTTGATCTTATCAGCTCATATTGGTTAACTTATTTCTATGCAAATTTAGCCTCCAAGATCAATTTAATTTATCTATTTATATATCTATTCATAATCTCCTGAACTCCAGTCCCACATAATGAATGGATTATTAAATATTTCAAACTAGATATCTCATAGGTATCTTAAACTTTCCCCTTGCATATTCCCAAACTCATTCCTCTTCAAAACACACCTGTCCCTATCAAACTCCTGTAAAACTAACACTGATTTTTTTGATTTCCAGGGTTCCCCTGGCCTGCATCCAGTTCCAAAGTCCAGTACCAACTAGTACTTATTAACTGGGCTCACAGATGGCCAAATTCATACCTCCTTCAGGTTCTGCCTCTACAAGACATAGAACTTCTCATTCTCACTTGGATGTGTGGACATCTATTGGCTCTCTGAGTGGGTTTGTTAATTCTAACCTGCCCTCACATGGGTTTTCAGAGAAGAAATACCACTAGGCAGTTACCCTGCAAATGTTCTCAAAATCATCTAAGGAATTCTATTAAAAGCAAGTATACTCTCCCATCTTGCCATTCTATTCCTTGGGCCCCTACTGATGCATGTCTAGTTAAACAATCAGCTGCTTTCAATAATGACCTTTTTAGATACTAAACACAGACATTTACTTAAAATAAGGAAAAGAATTAATAATAATATGATATTCATAAATTAAAGCAAAACCATAAATAATTACATCATAACTCATGCATAAACCTCAGTTGTAGTAACCCACAAAGCACTGAATATCTATGCAGAGTGGATATACACTTAAAGAAACCTCCTAGAGTAGACATGAGTGAAGAAATTGCATGTGTTCAGAGTAACTCATAATTCTGGTATAATAAACTTTGGTGTCTTGTGTTTCTACTTAGGAGCTATCCATAAAAGCCCCTTTATGAATGCACCTTCTGTAGTAAATAATTAAACATATAGTCCCACTATTAAGCTGAGTTAATTCAAGTTGTGCTTGACTAACACCTCACTAGTCAGGTGTCTCCACCCAACTACTTGATTAGCTGATAACACTTCTCTCTTTGATCTTTCTAGGTTCAAATTACAAATAGATAGATTATATTTATTGCTCATACAACAGTTCTCACTTCCATATTTTTCCATATTGACCCACCTAATCATTGAAGCCTAGTAAGTTCTCCTATTCACTTTAATAAATTGTCACTTAAAAAACTCAGCAATAACTGTCTCAGAACTTTAAGTTCAGGAGCAACTGCTTTAGAAAATGTAATCCTCTCAGAATTCTGAATACGATTAAGTCAGAAACAAACTTTAAAGACACAGTATATTATATTAACATACTCCCTTCCAGGGATGAACCAAAAGTGGAGAGACAGGAAGAGGTACTCCTCAGGTGAAGGCAATTGGTGGGGTGGGGGTGAGGGAAGGGGAATACTTTGGGAAGGGTTCACTCAAGGAAAGTGGAGAGTTCTGGGACATCTTCCTAGCAAATCCTAGTGAAAGCAGCAGAAATTAATTGCAGATATTCACGAAAGTACAGCCCCTAGACCACAAGGCATAAAGGATACAGTGGAGATCAAATGATACCATGTGTCTCCCAGGGCTGTAGCAGAGTTCTAGCAGTGGAGAAAATTTTCCCCATAAAATTGGGAGGAGGGAGATGGCAGCAGCTACCCCAGAGGAGTCACTATCCAAGACCTAGCTGTAAGAATTCCCCTGACCTGATGATGGGCAGCTCCCCACAGCTTAAGAGAACCTTCTTTGTTGGGAGAAACAACCAAAGGACATTATATTAATGTAATTCAAAAGTACTAATTTATTACTTTTTTCTTGTTTTGTACTAATTTTTTTATTGGCATGATCATACACAAAGTTTCATGAAAGAATGTTTTCACTGCACATTTCTTTTCTAACCATTATTATTACTGAATTTCATGATTCCAAAATAATTTTGTTCTATAGAAGACAGAAATGTTAAAAATTATCTGCTCTTGATATCAAATATGCTATGTATACCATTACTCCCTTATTTTCTCTCTATCCCAGTGATTCTTAAGTCATAATTGCCCATGAAAATCCCTTTTCATCAGCCTAACTTGCCTACTCCTTCATTCCCATTGAACTCAAGCCTATCTTCTCAGTGTCTCACACCAAAGAGGTTTACCTCTTCCAGATTGACTGCTCTATAATTAATCAACTTAATTTCATCTTAAACCTCTTCAGTTCTCATTCCTTCCATTTTCTCGTACTCATTCAGAAAGTGTTCCCTCTAAGAACACTTGGCAAGGAACACTTCGTTCCTTGGCAACCTTTTCTATTACTGGCTAAACTTCCTTTCATAAGAAAATCAGAATATCCCAACCTTTTTCCCCATCGTTGCTGTGGATATCTCTTCATTGACCATGACTCAAGTAACTTCTATTCCTTTGAAGGGAAGTGAAGAGGAAGAGAATAAACATTCATTAAGTGCCCACTGTGTTCCAGGGCCTGTGCTAAGAATTTTACAAATATTATCTCATTTGATCTTCACAAAAACCCTGGGAGATGGGTGTCATTATTACCCCCATTTTCCAGTTGAATAAAATGAAACAGAGAATCAGTGATGTACTCCAGGTAAGAAGGGTCTGAGGCTGTATTTGAATTCAGGTCTTTTTTTTTCTTTTTTTTTAAATTTAGTTTTTATTTGTTTTCTTGTTTACATTATTCATTTTCATTACATTTTTTGAATTACACATTTTCTCCCCGTCTTGCTCCTGCCCCAACCCCATAACAGCAATCCCACTGT
>CM053601.1:90858615-90874724 GCA_028646575.1 Pseudocheirus occidentalis
TTGATAGGGAGCAGCTAGGTGGCACAGTGAATAAAGCACTGGCCCTGGAGTCAGGAGGACCTGAGTTCAAATCCAGCCTCAGACACTTAATACTTACTAGCCATGTGACCTTAGGCAAGGCACTTAATCCCAGATGCCCTGCCTTCCCTCCTGCAGAAAAAAAAGAATGAATGGATCTCATTGAATGACCATTCTGGTCCCCCCTCCCCTTGCCCTGAAGCATTATGCTCAATTTTATTGAGTTATCAGCAAAACTGAGCATAATTTAAGCATTATTATTCTGTTAATCCTAGCTCCTTTGACCTTGGGAACATCATATTTCAAGCTCCCTGCTCCTTTAAGGTATAAACTGCCAAATCTTGTTATCCTGAGGGCCTCCATTATACTTGAATTGTTTCTTTCTGGATCTTGCAATATTTTCTCTTTGAACTGGGAATTCTATAATTTGGCTATAATATTCTTGGGAATTTCATTTTGGGATATCTTTCAGGAGCTAACATGTTTCTTTGATATCTTTTACACTATTTTTTCTTCCTTATTTCATATTTTATTTTTATCACAATTCCACATAAAAACAATTTTAACTTTTTTTTTCAAATTTTGAGTTCCAAAATCTCTCCCTCTCCTCTCTCCCACCTGACCACATTGAGAAGGCAAGCAATTTGACATAGATTTTTCATGTGTAGTCATGCAAAACCTATTTCCATTTAAGTTGTTCTGTGAAAGAAAACACAGACAAAAAAAAAACCTAAAAAAAATAAAGTGAAAAAAAGTCTTTGATTTTTCATTCATGCTCTACCAGTTTTTTTCTCTGGAGATTCACAGCACCTTTCCTCATAAGTCCTACAGAATTGTCTTGAATCATTGTGTTGCTGAGAATAGCTAAATTGTTCATATTAGATCATTAGACAATAGTCCTGTTGCTGTGTACATTGTTCTTCTTGTTCTGTTCATTTCATTTTGCATTAGTTTATATGTCTTTCTGATCAAATCTTAATAAAACTGCCCCCAGCACCAATAGTACGACTTCCTTATGGGCAACACTGAACAGCCTGCTCCTTTGCTAGCCACTGTCCCCAGATGTAGTCCACATATTTGAACAGGTATGTTCTTGTACCCAATCACAATCACATTATCCATTTAGCCCAAGACAGTATTGCAATACCTAACTATCTATCTTGATCATACAGGACCACAATAGCTAGCTAATCAGAAAGCAGCATGACCAGAATGTTTGACCACTGAACCACCTCGTGTTGGCATGACTGTGACTCCACAGTATTTGAACTGTTTCTTTTTGGTTGCTGTGATATTTTCTGCTTTATTTGGGAGGTGTGGAATTTGGCTATAACATTCCTGGTGGTTTTCATTTTTGGTTCTCTTTGAGGAGGTGATTGGTAGAGTCTTTCAACTTCTATTGAAATAGAAATCTCTAGTTCTAGAATATTGGGCAGTTTCCCTTGATAATTGCTTGAAATATGATGTCTAGATTCTTGTTTTGATCATGACTTTCAGGTAGCCCAGTAATTTTAAAATGATCTCTCCTGGATTTTTTTCCAGGTCAGTTGCTTTTTTTTCAAGGAGATATTTAACATTTTCTTCTATTTTTCATTCTTTTGATTTTTTGATTGTTTCTTGATGTTTCATAAAGTTATTAACTTTCACCAGCCAAATTCTAGCTTTTAAGGAATTATTTTCTTCAGTGAGCTTTTGGACCTCCTTTTCCATTTGGAAAATTCTGATTTTTCAAGGCATTCTTCTCTTTATTGTATTTTTGTACCTATTTTACCATTTTTATTTACCATCTTTTATTCAGTTTTTTAAGTGTTTTTTTCAGTCTTTTTTTGTGTCTCCTTTAACAAACTGTTGACTCTTTCTTTTCATGATTTTCTTCTTGTATCACTCTCATTTCTCTTCTCAATTTTTCCTCTTCTTGCTTGATTTTAAAATTCTTTTTGAGCTGCTGCATGGCCTGAGACCAATTCACTCTTTGGGTGCAGGATTTTGACTTTGTTGTCTTCTTCTGACTATGAGTTTTGATCTTCCTTGTCACCATAGGAATTTTCTATGGTCAGAATTTTTTCCATTGTTTGCTTATTTTCCAGCCTATTTCTTGACTGCTTCAAGGGTGGAGAGGGCACTGTCCCAAGCTTCAGAGTTTTGGTACAGCTGGTTTCAAAGGTAATTCTAGGTACTTGTAAGTTTTTTACTTCCCCAAGGTGGTATAATCTAGGGAGAGATGTTCTTATTACTGTCCTCTACTGTGCACTGGTTTGTGAATGAGCATAAGCACTCTTTCCAGCCCTGGAACTCTGACTAGGGTTTCTTCTCCCCTGTGACTATGCTCTGCTATGCTAATGTTCTTCCTCACCCTGGGACTAAGACCCAGGACAACAACACACATCCAAGTATAAGCAACGCAACACATTTCTGTAAATCTCCTTCTGAGCCATTGTCCTATTTTCTTACCATCTGTGAGCTGAGAGGTTTGGAAACTGCCACTGCTGCCGCTGATTTAGTCACCCTGAGGCCTGCCCCTGGTTTGCTGGGGCTCGGTCTGCACTGGCATTACCTGATCTGCACTGGGCTCCTATCTCACCCTGGTGCAGCAGACTATTCCTGCCAATCTTCTAAACTGTCTTAGGTTGGAAAATTGTTTCACTCTTTTAGTGAGGTCTGCCACCATTTTGGCCTACACTTTGTCTTGACCACAAATCATCACTGGTTATGTTCTGCAACCTATTTATTCCCATCATAAGTCTCTGTACTGACCTTTGGTTGACCTACAAATGGATAAAAGATGTGTATGGTCCACAGAATGATATACATTGAAGAGAATGAATTGATCCATCATTACGTTTGTCTTGGATAGGTGCCACAGATGGACCACGACTTGGGCCCAAGATTTAATGAGACAAGATTAAGAAACTTTGCAGAGTTTCCAATGAACCTATAATTCTACTGGAATGAAAACCCATTTTTAACACCAGTATTTTTTCTAGCAATGCTATATGGCTATAAGCCATGACACATCACAATTTCAGAAGAAGAAAAATTTCAAGGCCAGAGACATTGAGAAATCTGTGCTGGAAGTAACATATTTAAAGATAATTAGGTTCCTGTTACAAGCTATCTTCAATCAAGAAAGGTTGAAAACAAAGAATTTAAAAAATCATGGACTGTAGTTTTACCTCCAAAAAACTATAACCAAGAAGACATCAGCAGCTGCCAATCTATATGCCTACTTTTTCATCTTTATAAAAAGCATAGATTGGTCTATTCACAAAACCAATGCTTGGAAGGAATCTATGAGAAAGAAACACGTAGGCTTTAATATACATTTTTTTTCTTCAGTTAGTGAGTCAACAATACTTATCAAGTGTTAACTATGTGCCAGGCACAGTGCTAAATGCTAGGGATATTTTTAAAGACCCGATCCTTGCTTTCAAGTTCATATCCTAATGTCAAAGAAAATATAAAATTAGTTGGCAAGACATATAAAATATGTCATATACATATATGTATATGTAACATATATAGTATATATAAGACATATATATAGTATATGATGGAGTATGTGCCATATGTAGTATATATAAGACATATGTGTGTATGTATGTATGTATGTGTATACACACACATACACACACACATATAGTCAATGAAAAGTGATTCTAGGAGGAAAGCACTAGATAGGAGGAGGAGGAACTAAAAGAAGTCTCTGAGATTTGAGCTGACTCTTGAAGGAGGTCAAAGAAACAAGGAGGTAGAGAGAAGGAGGGAAAGAATTTTGGGCATGGGGCCAGGGAAAAGGCACAGAGACAGAAGATGGTACATCTTGCGAAAGGAATAATAAGAAAGTTCTGTTATTAGATAATTGAGTGGATGAAAGAGAATAAACTGTAAGAAGAATGGATATGAAGGCAGAGGACAGACTTAAATGGCAGAGCTTATATTTGATTCTAAATTGAATCACTGTATTTGACCTTATAGTCAGCCTTATGCTTTAAGAAGATCAGTTTGGCAATTGAACATAGGAAGGACTGGAGCAGGGAGAGATCTGAAGCAAGGAGATCAAAGAAAAGCCTCTTCCATCATGAGTGTCATTATTAGATGATGAGGGCCTGCACCAGCACTGCGGCTATGTACGCATATACATATATAATATATCATGAAGGTAGAAATATCTTTATTTTCATACAATTAACAGACATATAGAAAACATATTTTATTATTTAGTCTAGTGTTGATTTTTTTAAAAAGATTCTTATTTCAGTATAATGAAATATACTTTTGAAGGCTCTAATCAAACAAAACATATCTCACACATTAGTTAAAGTTATATAATGTACCAATATGACCGTGGCACTCATTGTTCAAAAAACATTGAGGTACCCTGACTGCCTATAAGAGAAAATAATGATGATAGTATTAACTGTCATTTATTTTGCACCTGAAAGTTTGCAAAATATTATATAAACATTATCTTATTTGATCCTCACAATTACCTTTTAATAAAAGTACCATTAATATCACATATTACAGATGAAGAAACTGAGGTTAAGGAAAGTCAAGTGACTCATGAAACTAGTAAGTATAAGAAGGGCTCTCCCATTGCAGCACATCTGCCACCTTGTGTGGGTGCAAATGGACTCCCTATCAACATAATATACATCCCAAGGGTATACCAGTAGCCATGCCCCCCTTGGCTTGGTACATGCCTAATGTACATAGCAAAGTCTTCCAAAAATCATTCCATTCCACAGCAAATTCTGACATGAGAGTAAAAGGAGATGATCTATTGTATCATGGGTGCTACAATTCAATATTCTTGTTGGCATGTCACCTCTAGCAAAGTGGGAGGATTGTAAAAATTCTCCTCGTAACCATGAATTAACCACTTCTCAGTGTTCAAAAGGGGACTATCTTTGGTGAGGTGCTAAGTGATATTCCATGTAAAACACTTTCTCCTATGTACGTGGGCAGTCCTTGGTTTTGGAACTATACAGATTCCGCAGAGCCAGAAACCATAGGAAAGCCTTCACCTTTCACCTGGCTGGTGAAAATATCTTGGAAAATCCAAGTACAATTAGGCCATTTGCTGACTCAAATGCTGCCTAAGCCAGAAGTCTGAGTTCTTTTCATTGCAGATGTTTGTATTCCCTGCCCTCCCTCCACAGTGATGTGTCAAACTGCTCATGGGCAGAATTCACCAAACCCCTCCTGACTCAAACAAAGACAAATACAGCTGCTTTGCTAAATACTTAAAGAGAGCAATTAACCCATAGAATTGAGACTTAGGAATGAAAGGTTCCTCAAGAGACCACTAAATCAAACCCCTTTATTTTACAGATGAAGGAACTGAGGGTCAGAGAACTTACACATCTTGACCTGAGTTGAAAATCTGCTTCTGTCACTGATAGAAATAAGATTTGAGCTCAAGTCTTCTGATTCCAAAGTCACTACTTTTTCTACTTTGTCTTTTGGATAAAAACCGATGTACAGCCTAAAAATAATATGGATGGGATAAAAATGGGTGAAGACTAAACTTGTGATTCATTGTTATAAAAAACTGCTAATGAGAACTTTCTACCAATGCAGATCAGCATCTGTTTGCAACTTATAGTTCCAGAGGATTGTTTGGGGGCACTAAGAGATTTAAAGAGTTGTCTAACATGACAGCCAACATGTGTCAGAGGTGGCACTTTGTAATGTTAAGGGAATTTGAAGATCTTCCCTGCCCCTTGATAGACCCATGTGACTTGCTTTGTGCTTTGGACCAGCCCACAGTTTGAGTCACAAGGAACCCATGGTGAGAGGATCTTGCTGAATGGGTGGAGCAGGAAGAGTGAGGCAGAGCTGAGGAGAGCAAGGCAGAGCTGAGACAGAGCAGCTAGCATGAGTGAGAGAGGGAGAAGCTTTGCCTGGGGGAACTTGTTTGTTGGGAGGCCTAATGGAGGGAAGGCTTGGGGATGGCAGCACTCCCTGGATTGGTGATGTGTATAAACTTCTTCATTACCATAGTGGAATTGGTTTTCTGGTATCTGAATAAATATCATGGTTTCATCTTTGAGGAAGAGAGTTATTTATATTTTGCAATTCAACCCTGGAAATACGTCTGCATGTTCATAGCAGTTGCTGTGGGCATCACATTGGAGAAATACACTTGAACCTAGGTGTTCCTGGCTCTCAGGAATCATTCCATGTTGCTGCTCACTATGTGTAACATATTGGAAAGAAATAAACTTGTAGATGTCATTACAACAATTTCCATAAGACAATATGTCAAATACATATTTGATTTTTTAGAAAGCATACTCTTGCATGGGGATTTATATTAACTGCCTTCATTTTCATTTGCCACTTTTGGTCCCTTATTTTTAAATGCACATTTCTATAACATGTATTTCATGATTTATTTTTTTGTCTCCAATATTATGTACATGGGGGAAACAATCACTAACGTTAATCCTAAGAAATGAAAGATATATTTGATTTACCATGTAAGTCTGTGAAATCTTAACTGAGAATTATAAAACAACGTGAAATATAAGGGATCTATCTGAAGCATATCAGGAAGGAGAATATGACTTAGATCATTTCTGGCACGTACTCAATGATAACTCAAAATAGGGCAAATTCTTAAGTAGACATTGGCCATTTCCTGAATTCCCGTAAAAATGCTCCAGGTTTTCAAACTTTGTTTTCCTTTTATAATAGTGGAAAAATCAGTAAAAGTGTGAATCAGGAGGCCTGGATTCCAATCCCAGTTATGCTATTTGACTCTTTAATTGACTAGTCAGTAGTGGGGGAAAGTTGCTGATTATAATTTCATAGTCATGAGGGCAAAACCCATATATAGGGCATCCACAGTCTGGGTAGCTGCCAAATTATTGCCTGATCCAGGGTGAATTCTCTTAAATAGAATCCTAAACTGATCTTGATCTTTACTTATAACCATTTCATAACTGCTTATTTTTTCCAATTTATTTATTTATTTTTAGTTTTCAACACTCATTTCCACAAGATTTTGAGTTACAGTTTTTTCTCCCCATCTTTCCCCTACCCCTACCCCAAAATAGCTAGCCTACTGAATACCCCTTCCCCCAGTCTGTTCTCTCTTATATCCTTCCCTATCCCACCTAACTTTCTAGTAAGGCAAAATGGATTTCTATACTCCAGTGCCTGTATATCTTATTTCCCAGTTGCATGTAAAAAGCAACAACAACAACAAATTTTTTAATGCACATTTGTTTTTAAGACTTTGAGTTCCAGATTTTTTTCCCTTCATCCCTCCTCACCCACCTCCACTGGGAAGAAAAGCAATTCAAAACAGGTTGTGCATGTGTAGTTACAGAAAACATTTCCATAGTAGGTGTATGGTGAAAGACAAACTATATTTCCCTCCAGCCTATCCCACCTCTCAATTATTTTATTTCTCCTTTGGTAAGATACCCAGTTGAGTGTGCATGTTATTCCCTCTTTAAGCCAAATCCAATGAAAATGAAGTTGTCCCATTCCCTTTCACCTTCCTGCTCTTCCCCTCCAGTGTAACAGTTTTCTTTTACCTCTTTTATAGCAGATGATTTAATCTATCTGTCCCTTTCTCCTTCTCCCATTATATTGCTCTTTCACCTCTTAATTTTATTTTTTAGATATCATCCCTTCATATTCAACTCATCCTGAGGCTTCTGTCTATGTATACATGTACATACATATGCACACCCTCACATATATATTTATACACACCTACACCCTCCTAGACATACATATATATGTGTGTTTACATATATATGTATACACACATGCATATATATATTATATATATACATATATATTATATATATACACACACACACACATATATTCCCTTCAACTGTTGTCATACTGAGAAAAAGTCTTATGAGTTACAATTATTGCTTTTCCATGTAGGAATGTAAATAATTCAACTTTAATATGTTCCTTGTGATTTCTTTTCCCTGTTTACCTTCTCAGTCTTCTTTTGCTTCTTGTATTTAAAAGCCAAATTTTATGTTCAGCTCTGTTTTTTCATGAAAAATGCTTGAAAATCCTCTATTTCATTGAATGACAATATTTTCCCCTGAAGCATTAAACTCAGTTTTGTTGGGTAGATGATTCTTGGTTTTAATCCTAGCTCCTCTGACTTTCAGAATATTGTATTCCAAGCCCTTTCATCCCTTAATGTAGAAGCTACTAGGTCTTGTTTTATCATGATTGTGTTTCCACAATACTCAAATTGTTTCTTCCTGACTGCTTGCAATATTTTCTCCTTGACCTGAGAACTCTGGAATTTGGCTATGTTATTCCTAGGAGTTTTCTTTTGGGGATCTTTTTCAAGAGGTGAGGGGTGGTGAATTCTTTCTGTTTCTATTTTGCCCTCTGGTTCTAGAATATCAGGGCAATTTTGCTTGATAATTTCTTGAAAGATGGTGTCTAGACTCTTTTTTTGATTATGGCTTTCAGGTAGTCCAATAATTTTTAAACAGTCTCTCCTACATCTGTTTTCCAGATCAGTGGCTTTTCTACTGAGATATTTCACATTGCCTTCTAGTCTTTCATTTGTTTGGATGTGTTTTATAGTACCTTGATTTCTCATAAAGTCATTAGTTTCCATTTGCTCCAATATAGTTTTGAGGGAATTATTCTCTTCAGTGATTTTTTGAAATGCCTTTTCCATCTGGCAAATTTAGCTTTTTAAGGCATTCGTCTCCTCATTGGCTTTTGGGGCCTCTTTTGAAATTTGAGTTATAGAATAACTCAAAAATTTTTTAATTTTAAAATTTAAATTAATTTGTTTATTTACTTTTAGTTTACAGCATTCAGTTCCACAGTCTCCACAGAAACTCCACAGAGTTTCAAATTTTTTGCTCTCCTTTTCTGCCCTCCCTCCCCTGTCATTGGGACATGCACTCAAATAATAGGATCTACAAGTATTTTCACATTAATCATTAGTGAAGTGCTAAAGAAGGATTGTAACCTATGGAATTATCAGTGGGAAAGAGGTAACAAAACAAAACAAGAAAAAGAAACAGAGCAAATAGTTTGTTTCAATCTACATTCAGACTCCACAGCTCTTTTTCTAGATGTGAATATCACTTTCCATCATGAGTCTTTTGGAGTTGTCTTATAACCTTACATGACTGAGAGGAGCCCATTCTATCAAGTTAGTGGTCACACAAACCTTGTGTCTGTGATTGTATACAAATTTCTCCTGGTTCTCCACTTCTCATTCAGTTTATATATGTCTCTCTAGGTCAGTGGTTCTCATCCTGTGGGTCACAACCCCTTTTAGGGTCAAACGACATTTTCACAGGGGTCACCTAAGACCATTGGAAAACACATATTTCCAGTGGTCTTAGGAACTGAGACACCACTCCTCTATCTGTCTCCAGGTGGGTCTGCCCACATACAAGTATTAAACGGTCACAGCATTAGGAAGGTTGAGAACCATGGCTCTAGGTTATCCTGAAGTCTGTCTGCTCCTCATTTCTTATAGCACAGTCTGAGAACTTTGGGTTTATCAAACAGAAGATTACTATAGTCATTGGCTGCTGAGTCTCATGTACCCAATCTGTTCCATTGATCCACTACTCTATTCCTCAGCCAGTACCAAGTAGTTTTGATGATTGTTGCTTTATAATACAGGTTAAAATCTGGTATGGCTAGGCCACCTTCCCTGGCATTTCTTTTCATTAATTGCCTTGATATTCTAGACCTTCTGTTCTTCCAAATAAATTTTGCTACTATTTCTCTAGCTCTACAAAGTAATTTTTTGATAGATTTATTGGTATGACACTAAATATGTAATTTAATTTAGGTAAAATTGTGATTTAATTATATTAGCTTGACCCAGCCATGAGCAGCTGGTGTTTTCCAATTAGTTAGGTCTGATTTTATTTGTGTGAAAAGAGTTTTGTAATTGTGTTCATATAGGTCCTGGATCTGTTTTGTCTACAGAAACTTTAAATGGGATTTCTCTTTCTATCTCTTGCTATTGGATCCCATTAGAAATATATAGGAATGCCAAGGATTTATGTGGGTTTATTTAATATCCTGTAACTTTGCCAAACTTATTTATTATCTCAAGTAGTTTTTCACTTTATTCTCTAGGATTCTCTAAATATATCATCATATAATCTGCAAAGAGTGTAGTCTCTTCTTTGCCTAATTTGATTCCTTTGATTTCTTTTTCTTCTCTTATTGCTTCTGCTAACATTTCTAGTACCAGACTGAATAGGAAGGGTGATAGTGGACATCCTTGTTTCACCCCTGATCTTATTGGAAATGCTTCTAGCTTATCCCCATTCCATAGAATACTTGCTGATGGTTTTAGATAGATGCTACTTGCTTTTTAAGGAAGACTCCATTTATTCTTATATTTTCTAGTGTTTTTAATAGGAATTGGTGTTGTATTTTGTCAAAAGCCTTTTCTGCATCTATTGAGATAATCATATGTTTTCTGCTAGTTTTGTTGTTGATGTGATCAGTTATATTGATAGTTTTCCTGATATTGAACCACCCTTGCATTCCTGGAATAAATCCTACCTGATCAAAGTATATTATTCTCATGATGATTTGCTGTAGTTTTTTTGCTAATATTTTATTTAGAATTTTTCCATCTGTATTCATAAGAGAAATTAGTCTATAATTTTCTTTCTCTGTTTTGTCTCTTCCCAATTTAGGTATATGTACCATATTTGTGTCCTAAAAAGAATTTTGTAGGATTCCTTCTTCGCGAAATTTTTTGAATAGTTTGTAAAGTATTAGAATAAAAATTTCTTTAAATGATTGGTAGAATTTACTAGTAAATCCGTCTGGCCCTGGAGATTTTTCCCTAGGGAGTTCATTGATGGCTTGTTCAATTTCTTTTTTTGTGATGGCATTATTTACTTCCTCTTCAGTTAATCTGGGCACTTTATATTTTTGTAAATATTCATCCATTTCACTAAGACTGTCAAACTTATGTGCATGCAATTGGGCAAAATAATTCCTAATTATTGTTTTAATTTCCTCTTCATTGGAGGTAGATTTACCCTTTTCATTTCTGATACTTGAAATTTGGTTTTCTTCTTTTTATATCATATTGACTTAAGGTCTATCATTTTACTGCTTTTTTCATGATACCAGCTCTTAGTTTTATTTATTAACTCCATAGTTTTCTTAAATTCAGTTTTACTAATCTCTCCTTTGGTCTTCATTATTGTTAATTTAGTATTTAATTGGGGATTTTTGATTTGTTCCTTTTCTAGCTTTTTCAGGTGCATGCCCAGTTTATTACCTCTGTTTTCTCTGTTTTATTCATGTATGCATTTAGGAATATAAAAGTTTCCCTAAGAACTGCTTTTGCTGCATCCCACAAGTTTTGGTATGTTGTCTCATTATTGTCATTCTTTTGAATGAAGTTACTGATTTTTTTCTATGATTTCTTGTTTGATGCACTCATTCTTTATGATTAAGTTTTTAGTTTCTAATTAGTTTTTGGTTTATCCTTCCAAGGCCCCTTATTACATATAATCTTTATTGCATCATGATCTAAGGAGGACGCATTTAATTTTTCTGCCTTTCTGCACTGAACTGTGAGGTTTTTGTGCCCTAGTACATCGTCAGTTTTTGTTTATGTGCCATATGCCACTGAGAAGAAGGTATATTCCTTTTTATTCCCATTCATTTTTCTCCAGAGGTCAGCCATATCTATCTTCTCTAATATCCTATTTACTTCTTTTTACTTCTTTCTTGTTTATTTTGAGGTTAGATTTATCAAGTTCAGAGAAGGGGAGATTGAAGTCCCCCACTAGTCAAGTTTTGCTATCTATTTCTTCCTCTAACTCCCTCAACATCTCCTTTAGGAATTTTGATGCTGTAGCCCTTGGTGCACAAATGTTTAGTAGTGATATTGCTCCATTTTCTATGGTGCCTTTTTAGCAGGATGTAGTTTTCTTCCTAATCTCTTTTAATTAGTTCTATTTTTGCTACCCCTGGATTGCTACCCCTGCTTTTCTTACTTTAGCTGAGGCATAATATATTTTACTCCCATCATATTGTAAGATTATGGTTTTTAATCCATTCTGCTATCCACTTCTGTTTTATGGGAGAGTTTGTCCCATTCACATTCCTAGTTATGATTACTATCTGTGACTTTCCCTCTATCCTATTCCCTCCCCTGTTTATGCTTTTATTTTTCCCTTTTTCCCTTCCCCTCCTTAAGAGTTTTCCTTTTAACCACTGCCTCCCTTAGTATTCCCTTCTTATCAGCTCCCCTCCCTTTTTGTATCCTTCTCCCTTATTACTTCTTCCCTCCCTTTGAACCACCCTCCACATTTTCATAGCCCTTTACCTCCTCCTACTGCTTTTAGGGTATGATAGATTTTTATACTTAATGCAGTATGTTATTTCTTCCTTGAACCAAGATTGATGAGAATAGATCTCATGCAATGCTCCTCTCCCTCCCTTCTTTCCCTGTATTATGATAGGTTTTATATCTCTTCTCAAAAGTGGCATATACTTAACTGATTATGTTATTCCCTCCTTATACCAGAACCAATGAGGGTGAAGCTCATATAATGTTCATCTCTCTCCCTTCTTTCCCTCTACTATAATGTTTTATGCCTCTTTGTGTAGCATAATTTACCCTTTTCTGCTTCATTCTTTCATTTTCTTCCATTGCAGTTCCTTTGCACCCCTTAATAAGATCTTTTAATCATTATTTTGTTTAATTTATACCCACATCCTCTATCATCTATATCCCATTTAAATGTCACAATAAGTATAGAATTCTCAATACTAACAGGTATCAGCTTCCCACATAGGGATGTAAACAGTTTGCTCTTATTAAATAACAAGCTCTGTGTGTGTTTTTTCCCTATTTACCTTTCTATGTCTCTCTTGAGTCTTGTAAATGGAGATTGAATTTTCCATTGAGCTCTGGCTTTTTCATCAGGAAGGTCTGGAAATCCCTTATATCATCGAATGACCATCTCCTTGCCTGAAAGGTCATGCTCAGTTTAACTGGATAGCTGATACTTGGTTGTAAACTGAGTTCTTTTGCCTTGTGAAACATCATATTCCAATCCCTCCAATTGTCGTAGGTTGCTCAGTGTCCAGGTCTAGGCATGATTGGAGATGTGAATAAGGAATGACCAGATCATATGGGTAGTTCAAGAAAGAACCATGAACTCCATTTAACGATACTTTGAAAAAAGGTTTTTATAGAACAAGCAAAGATTCAAGTACTCTCATCAATAAGCTTAATTTGTTACATCCTGGATTATTATTGTCATTATCATAGTTTTATCATTATAATAGACTGTCACATCCTGGAAGCAGTTCAGGTAAGATCAGGCTTTATAATTCTAAGTCTTGGAAAAACCAGAAAGTCTTGGGAAAGTTGGTTAGCTTTTTTCAAATAAGATCACATAACAAAAGATGCTTTCTGAGAGCAGGCCTCAAAGCCTGGAAGCAAGAGCCACAGCCTCAAAGACATCTATCAAAAACTGATCCCCAAGAATCAAGTATTTTGGCTTATAACATCCAGTCTTTCAATGTAGAAGCTACTAGATCCTGTGTTATCCTCACTGTAGTTCTGTGATATTTGAATTGTTTCTTTCTGGCTGCTTGTAGCATTTTCTTCTTTACCTGATAGTTCTGGAATTTGGCTACAACATTGCACGGAGTTTTTAGTTTGGAATCTCTTTCAGGAGGTGTCCAATGGATTCTTTTTATATCTATTTTACCCTCTGCTAGGATCTAGGATCTCTGCTTTCAGAATGGAGGGAGATTTGTCCCAAATCACTGGGGTTTTTGCAGCTGCTGGAGCAATTAGGAGGGTGCCCTCTCTGCTGCCCCCACAGGCTCTGGCACCTAGTCACACACCCCAGGACCTCCACCCAAGACAGTGATCCAGATCCAAGCAGGTCAAAGCAATAATGATTACCATTTGAATGGTTGCTTAGTCCCCCTACAATCTGCAGGCCAGGAACTCCTGAGGCAGCCATGTGGCACATCCACTGTGCCTCTGCTGCTTCTCATCCCTGGGGTAGGGACCAGACACCACTCTTCCATCCACCACTGTTCCAACCGAGTTCCACACTGACCATTTACTTTGTCTTTGGTGTTTATGGGTTAAGAAATCTGGAAGCTCCCACAGCTGCTGGTGCTTCACTGTCTTGTCTACTTTGGCTCCTGCTGCCTTGGGGCCAAAACTGCTCACATGGGACTGGGCTTGGCTCCCGTCATGGTGCAATAGCCCCTTTCTGCCTGCCTGCTGGGCTTTCTTCAGTGGAAGATTTGTTTCTCTCTGTCACTTTGTAGGTTCTGTAGCTCTAAAATTTGTTTAGAGTAATTTTTTACATGTCTTGGAGAAGGTGGAAGCTGGAGCCATGGAGAAGTCCTGTTTCTACTTCTCCATCTTGACTCCATATCCCACTTCATAACTGCTTATAAACTGTCCTTATGACCAATTCATCAGAACTACTCAGTCTTTATTCTGGGAAGTTCTATCACCACAGAAAACCCTTTCCCCTGTCATCACTACCACTCAGAACTCTGCCAAGTTGCCTGGCATAATAGGAATCTGCTAGGCTAGATGGGTGAAAGTAGGAATACCTCACATATTCACTCAATAAATCTCATTTCTCAGTAGTAGCATGGAATTACACAAAATAAATCAATCAAGAAACATTTTAAAGTACATACAATGTGCCAAATCCTTTAGTAGGCATCTTTTTTTCTCATTCATCTTCTATATTACACTCCGTAATTGTGTATGTTCCCCAAGGTTCTTTCCTGAGCACTATCCAATTATCATTCTATGCTACCTAGCTGCCAAGGACATATATATCCATCCCTAATTGTTATATTCTTGTTATACATCACTAATTTTATATTGGCTATTATAAGTGGATGTCTTATAGCTATCTCAAACTCAACATGTCTAAAACCAAACCTACTCTCCTTCTTATACAACCCAATACTCATAAAAGTTTAGATTTCTGATTTCTGTTCAAGTTTAAACTTCTTTTAATCCTTCCATTTACCCAGGTTCATACTCTCACAGCTAGATGGCACAATGTATAGAGCATCTCACTTGGAATCTAGAAAACCTGAATTCAAATCCTACTTCAGGACAATAGTTGTGTGACCCTGGGCAATTCATGTAACTTCTCTCAGTCTGTCTCTCCTTATCTGTGAAATATGGGCAATAATAGCACTTTTCTACTGAGATTGTTATAAGAATAAAATAAGATGATATTTGTAAATCACTTAAACCTTAAAGTGTTATATGCTACTGATTATTCCTGTGTTTTATACAGAAATATAAAATTGTGTACATATATGTATATATATATGTATATGTGTAAGTGTATGTGTGTGTGTGTGTGTGTATAATTGCTAGCCACCAAAACCACCACCAACATCATCATCTCATCATCTTTAAGTCCTCATACTTTTTCATTCCACTTCTTTAGTTACTTACCAAATATTGTTATTACAACTGCAATAGCTCTCTTGCTTGTTGACATTCTTACTTACTGAATGCCTTCTCTCTGTTCACAGGGCCATCACTGTAGTCCAGGCCCTCATAGTGTCTTTTTTTTTAGAGGAGGGAAGGTAGGGCAATTGGGGTTAAGTGACTTGCCCAAGGTCACATGGCTAGTTTTATGTAAGTATCTGAGGCCAGATTTGAACTCAGATCTTCCTGACTTCAGGGCCAGTGCTCTATTCACTGCACCACCTAGCCTCCTGCCTCATCACTTCTTACTTGGATTTTTACAAGTTTTCCAATATATATCTCTGGCTCAAGTATCTTCCACTTCTACTCTATCTTACACATAGAGGTGAAAATGACTTTCCTAAGAAGCATAATTCTGACCATGTGACTCCCCTACTAGATAAACTCCATTGACTCTCTAACAATTCTATAATTAAATATTAACTCTTTTTTCTTTTTGAATTATTTTATTTATTTTCTTGTTTACATCATTCATTTCCACAAGATTTTGAGTTACAAATTTTTTCCCCGGCTTTCCCCTACCCACAGCCCCAAAACATCCATCCCACTGTAAAGCCCCTCCCCCAGTCTGCTCTCTTCT
>CM053601.1:90885002-90923070 GCA_028646575.1 Pseudocheirus occidentalis
GAGGAAACTGAGACCAAAACACTTAGAATTGTTGAAAACCTTAAAGCATTATATAAATGCCAGGTAATATTACTAATATTATTAGCTACAGTCACCATGCTTCCAGTTTGATGATGATCTCACTCCCTGAGCCTTTGTACTGCCCTCCTACTGAACTCAAGCAATCTTTAGAGAATAATACAGGAGCATTCTAGTAAATGTAGTAGATATAGTGCCTGGGATAGAACACTGATTTCCTGATTTCTGGTCCTTTTTAGTGTATGGTGTTGCTTCTGATGGGTCACTGCCTAACTTTGCTAGATGGCTATTACAGAGATATCTTCAACCAAAGGTGTACGTCTTTGAATATTTTGATGGCTATGTGATCTCAATAATTTGGGAACTCCTTCCAATGATTCAGATCAGAATATATGGATACCTACTCATCCTGGGTAACCCATCATGCCTACATCCTCTCATTCTTTGTAAGGGGGTCATCTTACATGTTTTGGGTCACCCAAGATCAGGCTTTTTTTTAATCTGCGCCATGGTCTTCCAAGGAGTCTATGGATAGAACTCATGGGACAAGAAAAGTCACATCTTTATGTCAATATAATTATATTGACTTTCTATGTAATCTTATATATTTATAGTATGCATTTTTAAAAAGTCTAAGAAGGGGTCTATAGGCATCACCTGAATATTAAAGGAATATATGAAACAAAAAGAGTTGCTCTAGATCTCTTGAAATTCCTGATGAATAATGCATTAGTTGTTCCTTAATTTTAATATATGAACAGCTGGTCTTCTTTTTGAATCATACATCTCGTTGATGACATCTGTGGTTACCCCTTTCAAGGAATCTCATATTGTCGTGTTCTTTGAAAGCATGAACTGCTTTACCTTTCTTGGCATTCACAATGTTCGGACAAATCCTGAAACAGAATAAACATTCAACAATGCTTGTTGATTGCATGATTCTGTCATATGCACAGGAGGCACCTTATTAGTAGAGAAACATTAAGGTGGCATTTTGTGGTATAGAATCAAATGATTTTTTAAAAAGTCATCAAGAAATGAACACAGCAAGAATTTATTTACTCTATACCAGGTTGGGGAACCTGGGACCTTGAGCTACATGTGGCCTTCTAGGTCCTCAAATATGATCCTTTGACTTAGTCCAAATTTCACAGGACAAATCCCCTTAATAAAAGGGGCACATATTAGGTACTCTATAAATGCTTATTCTCTTCCCCTTCCATGATGAGCCTATCTAATCTCAGGTCATCTCATATCCAGATAGTGAATGTATCGTCTGCTTCTGACTCTATATTCAAAGACTCCCCAGATTAGAGTGACCTACCATAATTAGTGCTCTACTGGCACAACCACTGAGAAACCAAGATCACCACTGTACCACAGTAATGTACCAGAGGGGAACACTAGAAAGGGAAGAAGGGGAGAAGGTTGGAACATTCACTAAGCATCTGCTATGTTACAGGCACTGTGCTATGCCCTTTAAAAAGATTACCCCAATTTTACCACAATTCCATTGTTTAATAGCTACTATTATCCCCATTTTACATTTGGGAAACTGAAGCAGACAAAGGTTAAGTGACTTCTCCAGGATCACATAGCTAGTAAATATCTGAGACCAACTTTGAACTCAGGTCTTCCTGACTCCAGGTCCAGCACTCTTTCCATTGAGCCATTTAGTTACCACACTAGGAGGAAAAGTTAATCACATAATTTTACCTTGCTGCCTTCTTCTGAGTTTGTGTTTTATCTTTCTTATCACCATAGCAGCTTTATAGTGAGGATCTTTTCTTCTGTTTGCTCATTTTTGCCACCTATTTATTGACTTTTAACTCCATATTAAAGTGGGACTCTGCTTCCAGAGTGGAGGCGGCAATGTGCCAAGGTTCAGGGTTTTTTGTGCAGCTGTTTTCAGAGATAATTCTGGGGACCTGTAAGTTTTCAGTTCTTCCAAGGTAGTATGATTTAGTTAGAGGCATGTTTACAACTCTCTTTGTCTATGAGTGACCACAAGCACTCTTTTCTGCCTTTAAAATATTGACCAGAGTCCCAGATCCCCTATAGCTGAAAGCTCTGGTTGCTACTGCTCCTCTTCACCCTGGGACTGAGACCCAGAACTGTTAACCAGATCCAAGTATGGGCAAAACAACAAAGTCCTGCCTCAATGCTAGCAGAGAACCCTGTAATCTCCTGACTAGTTGTCTGACCACCTTACTGTATGTGGACAGAGAGATCTAGAAAGTGACACTGCTGTACCTGATTCAGTTTCCCCCAAGGCCTGCTGCCAGTTTTCAAGGACACAGTCTGAGTTGGACTGTGTTCCACTCTCACTCTGGTATGAGAGACCTATTCTCACCAACTTTTAAGTTGTCTTCAGCTGGAAGATTGTTTCACCCTGTCCTTTTGTTGATTCTTCAACTCCAGAATTTTTTGGAGGCATTGTTTAAAATTGTTTGGAGTGGTTTTGGGGAGAGCTCAAGTGAGTCCCTACTTTTTCTCTGCCATCTTGGCTCTACTTTCGCCTTATAATTTTACACATTACAGTCTGAATTAATTTTCTACACTAATGACATTTAGTGGAAATATATGTTTATACAATCATATGTGATATGTAATTATATGTTATTAACTTATAAGTTAATTTTTTTCAATGAGAATTATCATTTCAATAGCTTTGTCTCTGACATTTGCTATCTTTGGTATCATGAACAAAAATAATCTACTATTAAAACTACCAGTTTCTTTATCTATGGCAGTGGTTCTCAACCTTCCTAATGCTGTGACCCTTTAATACTCTTATGTGGGTGTGTCTACATGTGGGTGGACCTGCCTGGAGATGGATAGAAGAATGGTGTCTCGGTTCCTAAGACCACTGGAAATGTGTTTTCCAATGATCTTTTACGACCCCTGTGACCCTTGTGAAAGGGTCGTTTGACCCCCAAGGTGTTGCAACCCACAGGTTGAGAACTGCTGTTCTGTGGAATGAGGATAATAATGCCTGTAATAGTTGCTGTGGAAGTTGTGAAGCTCAAGTGAATCATATAAAACTCTGCAAACTTTATTTTTAAATTTTTATTTTTAGTTTTCAACATTCATTTCCACAAGATTTTGAGTTACAAATTTTCTCCCCCTTTCCCCTACTCTCAGCCCCAAATAGTACTGAATACCCACCCCTTCTCCCAATCTGCTCTTTCTTATATCCTTCTCCATTCCCCTTCTAACTTTCTAGTAGGGCAAGATGGATTTCTATACCCGAGTGCCTGAATACCTATATATTCCCCAGTTGCATGCAAAAAATAATTTTTAACATTTGTTTTTAAACCTTTGATTTCCAAATTCTTTCCATTCTTCTGTCCTCACCCACCCCCATTGAGAAAATAAGCAACTCAATATAGATTGTACATGTATAGTTACACCAAACATTTCCATTGTAGATATATTGTGAAAGACTTACTGTATTTCCCTCCATCCTATCCCACCCACCACTTATTCTATTTTCTCCTTTGACTGTGTTCCTTTTGAAAAGTGTGTGCTTCTTAACTACCCTCTATCCCGATCTGCCCTTCCTTCTATCATCCTCCCTCTTATCCCTTTCTCCCCTAATTTCCTGTAGGGTAAGATATTAAAATAAATGTGTATGTTATTCCCTTCTTTAACCAAATTAAATTAGGGTATGATTTCACCTTTCACCTTCCTGCTCTTACCCTCCATTGTAACAGTTTTCTCTTGCTTCTTTTCTGTGAGATAATTTACCCTGTTCTATCTTTCCCTATCTCCTCTCATTACCTCCTCTCTCACCTCTTAATTTTATTTTTTAGATATTATCCCTTCCTGTTCAACTGATTCTGTGCCCTCTGTCTATATATACATGTACACACATATACACACACTCACATATGTATTTATACACACATATACCCTCCTATACATACATATATATTCCTTTCAACTATCCTCATACTGAAAAAAGTCTTATGAGTTATAATTATTGTTCTTTCATGTGGGAATATAAATAGTTAAACTTTAATAAGTTCCTTATGATTTCCTTTTCCTGTTTACCTTCTCATGCTTCTCTTGCTTCTTGTATTTCAAAGTCAAATTTTCTGTTCAGCTCTGTTTTTTCATCAAGAATGTTTGAAATTCCTCTATTTCACTGAATGGCTATATTTTCCCATGAAGCATTTTGCTGGGTAGGTGATTTTTGTTTTTAATCCTAGCTCCTATGACCTCCAGAGTGTCGTATTCCAAGCCCTTCAATCCCTTAGTGCAGAAGCTGCTAGATCTTGTGTTAACCTGATTGTGTTTCCACAATACTTGAATTGCTCTGGCAGGTCTGGGCTGCAGTTCAGGGCTGCCCTGGGCCTGGGCCTGGGGCCTAGGTGGCTCACATGGGACTGCTCAGCCCCCAGCTCCATGTGATAGACCTTTCCTGTTGGCTTGCCAGGCTGGCTTCAGGGTGAGCTTTGTTTCTCTCTGTTACTTTGTGGGTTCTGTAGCTCTAAAGTTTGTTTGGAGTCTTATTTTACAGGTATTGGTTGTGGTAGGAGCTCATCAAATTTCCTGTTTCTACTCCACTATCTTGGCTCTGCCCTCTGCAAACTTTAAAAGGCATTTTATGAATGTCAGTTATTATTAGTATAATAGATAGCATTTATATAATGCTTTAGGTTCTCACTTGTGAGGATAGAATGCTATAATATAGATATTATATATATAATATCTATATTATAGCATTCTATCCTCACAAGTTCTCTCATTATTCCCATTTTATGGATCAGCAAACTGCTACATCTAATATTTCATTTAATATTGTCGTTTTCCATTTTAAGTAAGAATTAGAAAAAATATTCCAAAAATATTGAGCTCATAAGCACTGCACATGGTCATTTCTTAATATTTTATCCATGAAGGAAAAGTCTGTACATGAGAGGAGGGATTGTTTCTTTCTTAGCACTTACATCCCTTTCTCCCAGCACAAAGGCTATCACGTGGTAAAGAGTTTAATAAACGTTTGTTTGATTCTCATTTTTGAAGAAACTGAAGTTTTAAATCTGAGTATTGAGAATTTTTCCATTTAATGAAATGATTGCATCTTTTCTACTTCCAAACGTGGAAAAACAATATTTATCCTTCCAATCTCTGGGCATTATTGTTTGCTATTTGGCAACACTGCTTAGTTTCGAGATACCTTGATTCTAGTTGGAAATTCCTTTTTCACTACCAATAATCTGACTTTCTGGGCCCTGCTAATATTAAGTCCTGCATATAGACAGACCTGATTTTTTTGATCCTCCCTCCTATTCCTTTATTAAATTGCTCTCTTCAATCTGAAATTTTTTCCAAAGGTAGATTCTAATCAGTTTCACTTTTGGGTGGGAAGAAAAACAATTTCATTTATGCATCAAATGTTAATGTATACTTAGGGCAACATATACTATTCTTTGCAAGATGGAGAGAAGGAAGAGAGTAAGGGGGAAAGTGAGGAAAGGAAGAAGGAAAGAAAGAAAACCCATCACTATTGTCAGAGGACTCCTACATGAAATTAACATCAGAATGATAAAATACTAACTTTCATAATTATATGAGGCTTGAATTTTTCCAACCAAATAACAAGTACTTATTAAATGCTTATTATGCTAATTATGCATTATTATGTATGCTACACATATACAATATGCTAGACACTGAGGAGGTAAAGAAAAAAACTTAACAATCTCTGTCTCTCAAGGGGCTTTCATTCTGTAAGAGATAACAGGGGATACATATAGCAAATAATAAATTTGCCCTGATAAACAAATTCATGTTCCAGAAACTACCGCAGAAAAGAAAAGAGCTCTTCAAGAAGTCTGGTAGAAGACTAGAATGTTTTGATTCAATAAATTAGGGTTTTGTAGAATAGTAATTACAGCTTTCATTCTTACCTTTGTGGCTGTGAACTGCCCCGTGAAGCTGTGAACTATTTCGGTAGCTTTCACTATTGGTTCTTAAAACAGGACATGTTGATTTAAAAGATCATCCCCCCTCCCTTCTTTCTTTCTTTTTCATTTATCTGTCTGTCTATCTATCTATCTATCTAGCTATCTATCTATCATCTATCTATCATGTTCCTCTAAGTTTCTAATATTTTTGGAATTGATTTGTTGTTGCTCAGTTATGTCTGACTCTTTGTGACCCCATGGGGTTTTCTTGGCAGAGATGCTGAAGTCGTTGGCTATTTCTTTCTCCAGCTTATTTTACAGATAAAGAAACTGAGGTAAACAAGTTAAGTAATTTGCTTAGAGTTTTGCTTAGACTTACACAGCTAGGGACTGAGTTCAGTTTTAAATTCAGATCTTATAATTATTTACTTTTATGATTTAAAGATTTTACTCTTTATAGCAAACTTTTGGTAGGGCACGAACAAGAACTGCCTATGCCCAGCATGGATGGATTGTAGGGAAGTCCTGAATCTGTGAAATCACAGACCCATTTGAGTAGTTTAGAGTGATGTAGGGCTGTGGATCTGGAGTTCTTCAGCAGAAGTGAACAGATAACTCTGACCTGGTTTTCTGTGGTTCATTAAGATAGCCCCACAAAGAAAAGCAGGCTTGCTAGACTGTGTGGATGGGTGTGGTGAGCTAGTTTGTCACGAGTACAGTACCTAGGGTATTGTTTGGGGAAAGAGAACATAGTACTGTTTAGAGAAGACAGATCTTTTCCTTTGGGGATATTTATCTAATAGGACCTCCTAGTTTCTTTCCCAAAGTTCTTAAGCATTTCTTTCTTTTTTTTTAAAATTAATTTTTAAAATTATTTTTTTTTATTTTCTTGTTTACATCATTCCTTTCCACGAGATTTTGAGTTACAAATTTTCTCCCCGTCTTTCCCCTACCCCCAACCCCAAAACAGTGATCCCACTATAAATCTCCTCCTCCAATCTGCTCTCTTTTATGCCCTCCTCCAATACCACTCTAACTTTCTGGTAGGGCTGGGAGAGTCTCCCTACCCCAGTCCCTGTATATCTTAATTCCCAGTTGCATGTAGTTAATAATAATTATTATTATTATATGTATATTATATATATATATAATATATATGTTTTGTTTTTTAACATTTGATTGTAGAGCTTTAAATTCTAGATTTTTTCAGTTCTTCCCTTGTCACCCACCCCCACTGGAAGGACAAGCAATTCAATACAGGCTGCACATGTGTAATTATGCAGGACATCTTCACAGTGGACCTCTTGTGAGAGGCTGATTATATGTCCCTCCTTCCTATCCTGCCCCTCCTTGTTCTACTCTCTACTCTGTCACTGTCCCTTTACTGAAGTGTGTGCTTCCAGGCAACCCTCCCCTAGACCCTGCCCTCCCCTCCGTCATCTCGCCTCTCATCCCCATCCCCCTTACTCTCCTGTGTGGCATGATACCCAGTTTAGAGTTTATGTTGTTCCTTCCCTAAGTTCTTAAGCATTTTCATTTGGTTTACAAAATGTATTAATTTTTTAAAGCTGAGTCCTTCTGGTATTGTTTTCCACTAGAGCCCTTATCACTAAGCTAAGAGATCATAAGAATTTGCCCACAGCAAACACACAGTAGAGGGAAGAATCCCTTTATTAACAGCAAACACAAAAGCAACTACTCCTAAAAGAAAATGGAAGGGAGAGGAATAATATATGACCTTTGTCATTAGGATCATTTTTCTTCTCATTAAACCTGAGCTGATTTCTTCTAGGCTCTGGGCCAGTGCTTGCTTTATTTTATGGCTGATCCAGCATTTAGGAAAAAGTTTAGCTAAATAAATAGAACAAACTTACAGTTTTGTTGAACAATGTTGAAACATTGAAACAGTTCAATGTTTACATGTTTGATTAAGTTAAACAATTGCATATTAACTGCCTGATATATAACAAGGCACTGTGCCCAGTGGCAGAAATACAAAGAAAAAAGTTTTAGTCCCTGCTCCCATGGAGGTAACCTTTCTACTAGGGATTGGCTGGGTACAACAAAGATAAGTAAATATGGAATATATATGACTACATATATATGAAATATATATATCAGTGTCCACACATATACAAAGTAATTTCAAGAATGAAGAAGAGCTCCAACAGCTGATGGGATGGAGAAAAGTGTCATGGAGGGGTAACCATTCAGTTGAGCTTTGAAGGTAACAAGATATGAGAAGGAGAGGTAAAGAAGGAATAGCTTATGGGAACTCACAAAAAACAGAAGATTGAATTCCTTGTATGGGAAATAGCAAGTGGGCCAATTGGCTGCACTATAGATTGCATGCATAAAAAGCAGGTGGGTTGAAACTAGATTTTCAAGAGCTTAAACTGTCAAACTAAGGAATTTGAGGACAAAAAGAGAACCAATAAAATATTTTAAACAGGGAAGTGACATGGGCAGATCTTGTTTAATGCTCTAGTTTGATCCAAAAGGAATTTGTCTCTTCAAAGATGGTACATAGTACAATAATGCTTCTTGAGACCATGAAACCATCTAACTTCTAGTATTAGCCTACATATTTTAAAATATAGTACTAATTATGTCAAAGGAATTAGCTGTTCCATCTCTAGACAATGCTCTAACCACAGGTTGGGCACAAATAGTCCATGTGAACATTTGGGGTGGATTCTCTAAATTTTCACATATTATATTTCTTTTGAGTTTCGTCAATATTGCTTTGTTCATAGAGCACAGCACCTTCTCTGACAAGGTAATGCCATACTCGGCTGTCCTGTGCCAATATCTCCCATATCACACATTCAATTCCAAAGTTCTTAAGAAAGACCTTGAGAGAGTCCTTGTATTGCTTCTTCTACCACCATGTAAGCATTTGCCCTGTGAAAGTTCTCCTTAAAGTCTTTTTGGTGAGTATATGTTTGGCATTCAAACTAAACTACCTTCCTTTTCTGCCTATATTTTATGCCATATGATGTCTCTGTTTTAAATAATATATAATATACCATAAATTGGCATTTATTATCCAGAATTGGTAAAAGATAATTTGGACTAAGTGAATATCTTGGTTAATTGAGAATTGGTACATATCTTAACATTAAAATTTTCGAAAAGTTTTAACAAAATGTTAAACACAACACAAACCATAGAGAGTGTTTACTACGTAGGAAAGTCTTAGAAGAGGAAACATCCTTTATTTATACTGATTGATTTGCCTAGATCAGTCACCTATGGTCACCTAGCCCACATGTGTCTGAGGTAGGTTGTGAACCCAAATTTTTCTGACTCTGAAGTCAGATCTCTATCTACTATATTACACTGTCATATTCATTTGAATAATCTTGAGGTCTTAGATCATTAGATCTTGAGGGGACCATGGACAGATGAGGGAAATGATACTTTGAGTTTCTTAGTTCTTCTCAGTCATTTCTTTTCCAAATGGGCCAAAAGCCAGTTCTACATTCTTTGCATTCTTTGACTTCAGTTGTCTATATACAAAGCACAGATTATAAATGACAGAAGTAAAATAGAGATTCTTCTTTAAGGAGGCCAGCTTCACTGATCACCGAGAATTGATGGGACAGGACCCATAAGTCAGTTCAGTAGTTTTTCAGTTGTGTCTGCCTTTTCATGATCCCATTCAGGAGTTTCTTGCTAAAGTGGTTTGTCATTTCCTTCTCTAGCTAATTTTAGAGATGAAGAACTGAGGTAAACAGGGTTAAGTGATTTGCCCAGGAAAACATTGCTAGTAACTATCTGAAGCCAGATTTGAACTCACAAAGATGAGTCTTCCTGACTTCAGGCCTGGCATTCTATTCATTGTGCCACCTAGTTGACTGACCCATAAGTGATTATTTCTTCTTAAAAAGTAATAGGATAGACATTAGAATAGGTGGCATTACGTTGAATAGCCTAGATCAACTTCCAAAGATGATTAAGGGGGAAAGAAAAAGAACCTATATGTTCTAAAATGTTTATATCAGCTCTTCTTTCCCAAAGAAATGGGAAGTGCAGAGATGCCATCAGTTGTAGAATGGCTGAACAAGTTGTGGTATTTCATTGTTATAGAAGTTTACTGTGAAATAAGAAATGGTGAGTTTCTTGATTTTAGAAAACCATGGATAAACTTACACAAAATAATGAAGAGCAAAGTGAACAGAACCAAGACAATGTTGTATACAATAAGAGCAACATTGTTTTAAGAACAACTGTGAGTGACTAATTCATTTTGATTATTATAAATACCCAAATTAACTGCAAAGTACATATGAAGGAAGATGCTATCTGCATCCAGAGAAAGAAATGAAAAATAGAAGTATGTACAGAATGATTTCACACATACATATACATACATACATACATACATATATCCATATCCATATCCATATCCATATCCATACACACATTTGTATCTCATGGTAGCCATCTCTAGGACAGGGTGGGAGGGGGGAGGGAAGAAAAAAAGAAATTTATAAGATAACTTTATTATGTATCTGAAAATAATAGCAAACTTCACATAAGAGACTTGTGGTTTCATGTGTAATCATTTGTTATACTATTTTTATGGAAATGCTTGTTTTATTTAATAAATTAAAAATAAAAGTAAAAAAATCAATGGAGGCAGAAAGTGAGAAATAATACTTAACACTATTGAGAAGAAGTAGAAGTGTAGTTAAGAAAAAGAAGTCACTAGTCTGGGGTGAATGATGAAGACAAGAAGAGGGATAAGAAGAGAGTTCCTAACTCCTTTGATGACTTCAGTGTTCACAGCCCAGGATGAAGAAAGGACTGGAAGTTGTGACTGCTAAATCACTCCAGTAATCTCTGAAACAAAGTAGCACAGAAAAGGGAAAGTACTACAGAACAGGAGAAGGGTAAATATTGTTCTACTTTTCCAAAAATGGGAAGGAGGTGGAGTGTGAAAACTGAAGGGCAGAGAGTTGGGCTTTGATTTCCAGTAAAATTCTGGAACATATTTTTAAAGGGATAGGTGACCATCTGAAAAAAGGAAAGTGATGACAAAAGAGTTCTGTGTTTGTATATTGACTGTGCCATAAACAGGTCATGCCAAGCTAATGCCAATAACTTTTTAAATAGTTTATAAGGAAGAACCACATAGTTTATCTGGATTTTAACAAAAGATTTACAAGGTCTTGTATGATGTTCTTGTGGAAAAGATGGAGAGCTGGAAGTTGGACAATAATAAGCTTAGGTGGGTTTGTAACTTGTAAATTGTGAAGATAGGTATATTTGCTTGCATGCATGACTGGATCCAGAGAAGAATTTAATTGCTTGATGTTAACTTGGAAGGGAAGTTTTCAGTGGAGTATCCCATGAATCTACTCTTGGTCTTGTGTTATTAAGCATTTTTATCGGTGACTTTTTAAATGCAAATAATAGAAGCTATGATTCAAAATGGTAACAATATAATGAAACTAGCAACAGTAAATAAAGCAATGAGGAAGCAAATTTCTGAAATACAGTCAGATGGCCTTGATAAGTCTTCAAATCAAGAGTTTTTAGATTTTTTTGTGTCATGGATTCCTTTGTCAGTCTGGAAGCTGGCAAAACCTGTGGACTCCTTGCAACTACATTTTAAAATTGATCACATTTGCAAGAGAAACCGATTATATTAAAATAGTTATTAAAATGTTTTTTAATGTTTTAAAAACCAAGTTCAAGGACCCCACCCCCACCCCACTAAAGTTAAAAACCACTGTATATCTTCAGGTCTTGATAAGTCAGCTTATTGATCTATTAAAGTCTACCATAGTGAAATTCTCTATAAAGATGGATACCCAAAGATGTGTCTTTACATGGCACAAGTTAACAAGAACAAAAAGACAAACACTTCTTTTAATGTTGACTAGTTTTCCTTAAATATAAACATTTCTGCCTGCATTCATGTATTCAGAATAATAGATTTAGATGTAAATATGTGTATGTATAGAAGTATGTGTATATATGTATGTATAGACGGAGAAAGAACAGAGGAGAGATTAAAATTTGGGGACAAAATCCCTCTAATTGTAAATGTTTTAGAAAGACCTTCTTTCTTTTTCTCTTCTCCTTAAAGATCCTGAATTCTGAATATTTGGATCTGGGTCTTTCCTTTTGGCTCCCCACTTCTCTTCCTTTTCTCTTTTGGTCCATCCATTAAAGAATGTCTTGAAGGGCTAATCCAATGTTTTAGAGAAGGTTATTTCTTCTTTTAAAGCCATCTCTGTCTCAAAGTTGAATGTGAAAAGTAACACAAAATTATTCAAAAACAGCTGGAGTATCAATTGGAGTTAGTAGAATAAAACTATTCATAAGGGGAAATGGATAAAGTTCTATTTTGTGAAAATCCCCTGCTGTTCTCTACAATACAACATGCTACCTTGGGAGATTTTTTTTGTTTGTGCATCATGCTTCATAATAGTAGACTTGTGCAGAAATAGTTCAGAATTTATTTCCCTCCCAGAAAACAAGATAATACCTTCCATTTGTAGAGGGCCTGATATTTTATACAGCAATTTCCATTCACAATTTCTTTTGATCTTTACAGCTTTATGATTATTAACATGTTATCTCATTTGATCCCTGCAACAACCTGTGAGGTAGATGCTACTATTATCCCCATTTTATGAAGAAGAGGCTGCTTTTGAGAGAGGGTGGCAATCAAAAGAAAAGCCTGGAAACCTGATAAGGACATTGAATTTATTCATCCTCATTTTTGTTCTCTCCGTTTTGGAAACTACTTTTCCAAGTTTGTTAAAATGATGAGCTATGCTTTTTGTCCTATATCCACAAAGGTGATTGTTACTATTCATGCCATCACTTTGTCAGCAAAGGTAATAAGTTTGTACTTATCTCTTCATGCTTTTCTGATCAGGTTTCCTCATGCCTCATTCCCAGCATTTTCAACTGGTCAGGTTCAGGGGACTAATGTGTGGTCATTAAAAAAGCAGGACATTATTAATGTCATCTGCTCCATGAACTAACTAGGAAAGTTAAACATACTCAAGCAAATACTGTTGACTTGAAGGAGTGGAAAGAAAATTTACATTTGAATAATAGTAATAATCATAATAATAATTATCATCTATATAGGCTGCTAGGTGGTTCAAAGTGCATTGAGCACTGGGCTTGGAGTCAGGACGACCACAAATATGAACTCAGATACTTACTAGCTGAGTGACCCTGGGAGAGTCACTTAACCCTGTTTACCCCTAATTTCCTCATCTGTAAAAATGTGCTAAAGGAGAAAATTACAAATCACAGTATCTTTGCCAAGAAAACCCTTGAAGGGGTTATGTCCAAATTGTTGGACATGATGAAAGAACTGAGCAACGATAAAATATAACACTTACTATATTCCAGGCACTCTCCTAAGCACTTTGCAGATATCTCATTTGTTCCTCACAGACACCCTGGAAGATATGTGTTGTTATTATCTCCATTTTACAGTTGAGAAAATGGAGGCAAACAGATTAAGTGACTTGCCTGAGGTCACAGAACTAGCCAAGGGTAGTAAACAAACTTCAGAAATAGATGTATAAGCAGTGATGAATTAATACAGACACATTAAGAAGAGTATAGATATTTTCAGGTCACAAAGGGGTGATTTTTGATGACTGAAACAATAGTTCGTTAGCTTATATATGATAGCTTAGACATTATAATATTTTTAAATGAAGGGCTGGAAATTAAGAATACTTTAAAGGACCAAACTGTGTCAATTGTTACAGTGAAATGTTTTATCCATAAGTCAAAGAAAATAGATACTAGGAAGAAAATTTTAATTTCTAAGTAAGATAATTTTTTGGCATGTGCCTGGTGACATGCCTGATCTTTCTGGTGTTAAATATCTGGACCTATGATTTCATCACTGTCGAGAGCTTTGTGATGAGAAGATTCCTGTACCAATAATATCCACAACTTCTCAACAACCTATAATCTTAGAGAGTTGCCTGGAAGGGGACAGGATAGTATCATTTAAATGTTAAATGACTTGCCCAGAGTTTCACAGATAGTATATGTCAGAGGCAAGGTATGAACCCAGGTCATACTAATTCTAAGGCCAGCCTTGAGTCACTAAACCAAGCTGCCTCTTAGAAATACATTGATCCCATTAAGCTAAATTACGCTAAACATCCAGTTCATGTATTTTTATGTGTTCTTCAAAAGGACAATGAACTGGGCCCAGAACTGAATAGGGGGAAGAAAGTGTAAAGGACTGGTGATTTCCTGATTATGGAGCATTCTAAGTTACTATACACGCCTATATTTTATACTAATATGTTCCTGGTGATGCTACATGACTGTGAATAATGGAACATCCCAATTACAGAAGAAAAAAGATTATAAGTGTCTCAGAGGGCAATGAAAAAATAGATGGAGGATATAGGTAGGCTCCAAATACTTAATGTATGAGAAATGATACCAAAGTATCCCTTTTGTATGGCAGAAACAGGAGATGAGAATAAGACTTCTGAGTCAGTATAAGAAGGCATGTAGCATACTGGACGATTCCTTTAAGGAGAATTGAATGAAAAATCTATGGAATGAAAAAGGTGCCATCCTCACTGGAGAAGACAATGTTTCTGTTTATGGGTGACTCTTTTTTGTCTAGAGTAGTGGTGGGGAACCTGGGGCCTCTAGGCTCTCTAGGTCCTCAAGTGCAGCCCTTGACTGAATCCAAACTTCACAGAACAAATTTCTTAATACAAGAATTTGTTCTGTAAAACTTGGACTCAGTCCAAGGATACAGGAGAGATAATTGAAGAGATAATTGAATTGATGCACCAGAAAACCATGATAAAAAAGAGCCTGGACAGGATCTTTCAAGAAATAATCCAGTAAAACTGCCCTGAAGTCCCAGAACCAGAGAGCAAAGGGGTCATTAAAAGAATCTACCAATCACATGTGAAAAGAGATATCAAATTGAAAACACAAAGTAATATTATAGCGAAATTCCAGAATTATCAGGTTAAAGAGAAAATACTGCAAGCATCCAGAAAGAAACAATTCAAATATCATGGAACTACAGTCAGGATCACATGCGACCTTGCAGCTTCTACATGAAAACATCAGAGGACTTGGAATATGACATTCTGTAAGGCAAAGGAGATTGGATTGCAAGAAAGGATCAATTACCCAGCTAAATTGAGTGTAATCATTCAAAAGAGGAGACGGATATTCAATAAAATAGAGGATTTTGGGATGACTAGATGGTGCAATGAATAAAGCACCAGCCCTGGAATCAGGAGGAGCTGACTTCAAATCTGCCCTTAGACACTTAACACTTACTAGCTGTGTGACTTAAGTCACAACACAAATTTCCCTCCCCCCCCCAAAAAAAACAAAAGAAAAAAGAAATAGGGGACGTCCATACTTTTCTGATGGTTTTAGATATATGCTACTTATCATTTAAAGGAAGAATCCATTTATTCCTACACTCTCTAGTGTTTTTAATAGGAATGGGTGTTGTAGTTTGCCAAAAACTTTTTCTGCATCTATTGAGATAATCATATGGTTTCTGTTAGTTTTGTTGTTGACACGGTCAATTATGCTGATAATTCCTAATATTTAAACAGCCCTGTATTACTCATAAAAAGCCCAGAGCTCAACAGAAAATTTGATCTTCAAATACAAAGCTCAAGAGACACACAAAAAAAAGGTAAACAGGAAGGGGGAAAAACACATGTTACTCAATAAGGATAAACTTTTTACATTTCTATATGGGAAGATGATACCTATAACTCTTGAGAACTGTATTTTTACAACGACATTTAGAAGGGATATCTATAGACAAAGGGGGTGAGCTTAAGGTGACTTTGATGTGATGATTAAAAATGTAATGAAGTGGTTATAGAGATTGTAATGGGAGAAGAGGAAAATAGGAGGCAGAAAAAGGTAAGTTAGATCACACAAAGAGATGTAAAGACATATTAAAGTAGAAGGAAAGATGGGAGGGATATGAGCATCATTTGAACTTTACTTTCATTAGATTTGGCTCAAGGAGGCAATAACATGTTCAGTAAGGTATAGAAATGTAACATATAGAAATCTATAGAAAAGGGAGGAGGACAGATTGAAGGACATCAAAAGCAAAACTATAGTGATTAGGGAAAGGGAGAAGGGAAAAAGAAAAACATACACAAGGGGAAATAGGATGGAGAGAGTAGTAATCATAGCAATCACACAGATAGTAATCATAAATGTGTGGATGTGAATGGGATAAACCGATGGTTTTAGATAAAACAGAAGTGTATAGCATAATGGATTAAAACCACAATCTTACAATATGTTGTTTATAAGAAACACATTTGAAAGAGAGGTATACACACTGGGTAAAGGTAAAAGGTTAGAGTAGGAAATTTACTTCAGCTGAAGTAAAAACAAAAAAGTAATCCTGACCTCAGACAAAGCAAAAATATCTAATTGAAAGAAATAAGGAGGGAAACTACATCTTGCTAAAAGGCACCATAGACAATGAAGTAATATCATTATTAAACATATATGGACCAAGTAGAATAGCATCCAGATTCTTAGAGGAGAACTTAAGGGAGTTACAGGAAGAAAGAGACAACAAAATTATATTAGTGGGTTGACCTCAACCCTCCCTCTCAGAACCAGATAAATCTAACCACAAAATAAACAAGAAAGAAGTTAAGGAAGTACATACAATTTTAGAAAAGTGAGATACAGAAGACCTGTGGAGAAAACTAAATAAGGATATTGTAACACCAAGCAAAAGCAACTTCCAGGTCCTAATTACAAGCATAGTAATTCTCCATCAATTCAGTAACAAATTAAGGCAAAGCATTCACAGAAAAGAGAAAATCAAAATACAGAGGAACTCAATCATTTAGTAAGTTCTCAGTAGTTCAGTCACAAAGTACAAAAGTCAAAGTACTCCACCCTTGGCTAGTCTCAATTGGAGATTAGTTTCCAATCATAAACAAAGTACATTCATTTGGTCAGTCACAAAACACAAAGGCCATACACCCTTAGGTCACAACTAGGTTACAATATCATCATAGCATTCAATACCCAAAGAGAGATCTTTTTTTCATTTTATCCCAAGGCAAATTCTCAGTAGTTTTTGTTCCTAGGAAGACAAAGCTTAACAAAGACACTACAGTATTTATGCACATTGCTGGGGTCCTCTTCAATTCACCTTTTGCCTGTGAAATCAACCTAGGCCCAACAAGGTCTGAGGCCTCTATCAACAAACAATTCTGACAAAGTAACATCAAAACAGACAGACAAAATACCAGCACCACAGTCATGTTCTTTGAAGCTTTGGGTGGCAGTTCTCAAAAGTCCTGGGCAGCTTCAACTGGCCCTCAGCAGTCCAGGCAACTTTGGCTGGCAGTTCTCTCTCAGTCTTAGCAACTCTGTCCCCCGGCAATTCTCTCTCTCAGCATCCTTGATCTCAGCAGTTCTCTCTTTCTTTGTCTCCATGATGCTGTTTCCAAAAATTCTTCTGGCCTCTCTCAGCTTGGGCCCCTCCCTATACAGGGCACCAGCTTCTCCCAAGTTCAGCCTCCTCCATCATGTCAACAAGTCCATCCCACTACAGGGCTCACAAGCTCTGGGTTAAGACCCAGACTTACACTTAACATTTAACACAAAAACCAAGGTGATCTTTAAATTCCATTACCATTACAGATATTAAGAAAATATATCTTTCTCTTGGTGGTATGTGGCACCTACATAAAAACTGACCATGTATTATTAGGGCATAAAAACTTCACAATCCAATGAAGAAGGAAAGAAATATTAAATGTATCCTTTTCAGACCATGTCACAAAAATTACATGTAATAAAGGAGCCATGGAAAGCTAGATTAAAAATTAATTGCAAATTAAATAATCTTATCCTAAAAATGAGTGAGTCAAACAACAAATCATAGAAACAATCAATAATTTCATATGAGAGAATGATAATAATGAGACAACATGACAAAATTTATTGGATGCAGCAAAAGTACTTCTTAGGGGAAGTTATATATCTGAAAATTCTTATGCGAATAAAATAGAGAAAAAGGAGATGAAAGAATTGGGCATGCAACTAAAAAAGATATAAAAATAACAAATTAAAAATCCCCAACTCAATACCAAATTAGAAATACTGAAAACCAAAGGAAAGATTAATAAAACTGAAATTAAGAAAACTATTGAACTAATAAATAAAACTAAGAGCTGGTTTTATGGAGGAAAACAATAAGATAGCTCAACCTATGGTTAATTCAATTAAAAAGAAGAAAGAAGAAAATCAAATAAACAGTATTAAAAATAAAAAGGGTGAATTCATCACCAACGAAGAGAAAGCTAAAATAATAATCAGGAACTATTTTGCCCAACTGTATAACAATAAATTTGACAATCTTAGTGAAATAAATGAATATTTACAAAAATATAAACTGCCCAGGTTAACAGAAGAGGAAATAAAATACTTAAATAACCCCATTTCACAAAAATAAATTGAACAAACCATCAATGAACTCTGCAGGAAAAATCTACAGGCGAGATAGATTTACAAGTGAATTCTATCAAATAGTTAAAGAACAATTAATTCCAGTACTATATAGACTGTTTGGAAGAATCGGTGAAAAAGTACTCCTACCAATTCTTTTTATGATACAGATATTATACTGACACCTAAACTGGAAAGAGCCAAAACAGCAACAAAAAATTATAGATCAATTTTCCTAATGAATATAGATGTAAAATTTTGAATAAAATATTAGCAAAAAGATTATAACAACTTATTATGAGAATAATACACTATTTATACTAGTACATTAGGATTTATACTAGTAGTGCAGGGCTAAGAAGAAACTAACTAAACTAAGAAGAAACTAACTAAACTAGTCAAGAAACTAAAGCACCACATTCACAACAATATGACATAATGTATTACTAAGGTATCCACATAGTGTTAAGCAAAACATATTATTCAATATTAGGAAAACTATCAGCATAATTGACCATGTCAACAACAAAACTAACAGAAACCATATGATTTATCTCAATAGATGCAGAAAAAGCTTTTGGAAAAATACAACACCCATGCCTATTAAAAACACTTAAGAGTATAGGAATAAATGGAATCTTCCTTAAAATAACAAATATCATCTGTCTAAAACCATCAGCAAGCATCATATGTGATGGCAATAAGCTAGAAGCATTTCCAATAAGATCAGGGGTAAAACAAAGATGTCCATTATCACCAGTAACTCAGTATGATACTAGAAATGTTAGCCTGAGCAGTAAGAAAAAAATCGGAGGAATTAGCATAATTAAAGAAGAAACTAAGTAATCACTCTTTGCAGATGATTTGATGATATACTTAGAGAATCTTAGAGAATCAAATGAAAAACTACTTGAAATAATAAACAACTTTAGCAAAGTTGCCAGTGTAAAGTCAATCCCAAGCAGTTCTGAGGACTGCTGCTGTGAATAACTTTAAGGGTGTAATTTAATAGTAAAACTCTGTATTTATTAAACAATAAACTAATGCAAAGGACTCAAGAAACTAAAGCACCACATTCACAACAATATGACATAATGTATTACTAAGGTATCCACATAGTGTTAAACAAAACATATTATTCAGTAAACCCCAATCTCCTCAATCAATATAAAGTACTCCTCTAAAGTCTTCTTTCATCTTGATTTGAGGCTGACTTTCAGTCATCCTTAAGTCAATCATCCTTAAGGGATAATCATCTTTAAGCCAATCATCCTTAAGAGATAGTGGAAGTACAAAGGCCATCCACCCCTAAGTCACAATAAGTTACTGCTGAGTAGCCAAGTAAAGTTCTCTCATCTTGACAATGAAGCTGGCTCCAAATGCCATGGTTCCTCTTCCATGCTCCCAGCTCTTGCCTGGATTCACCTAACTTTTGCAAGGGCAACTTTCCACTCCTGTTCCATATAGAAGCCCACAGGAACTGCTCCAATCCAAGGCCTTCACAGTTTCTGTTTCTAGGAAAACAAAGCTCAACAGGGCTACAACATTATTTACACACATTGCTGGCACTATCATCTCAATTTAGCTGAGAAATCAACACAAATGAACAAAGTATTTCTGTCTGATAAAGTAACACTAAAACAAATCAACAAAGTGCTTTTGTCTGACAAAGTAACACAATTCAACAAACATAATGTTTCTATCTGACAAAGTAACACAATTCAACAGGCAGAGTGCTTCTGTCTGACAAAATAACACCAACACGTAACAACATGTAGCAACAGACAAAACAAGAGACAGAGCACCAACATCACATTCTCTCTCTTAGCTTTGTTTGGTCCCGGCTCATGCTCGTGCTTTTATCTGCTCTGCTCATTCCTGTTCCACCCTTCCTATTCAACACTTCCTCTTCTGCTTTTCAGCATGCTCCTCTCACTGTGGGCTCCATGAAGAGCAATGAAGAGCAACACAATGTGTACTATTTCCAACAAAGACTTAATACAATCAAAGGTAAGACTCAAAGGCACTTGATTAGGAGCAAAGTACTACTTTGCTTGCCATTACAGGAGGATATAAAATAAACCCACATAAATCATAGGCATTTCTATATATTACAAACAAAGCCCAACAGCAAAAGATAGAAAGAGAAGTTCCATTTAAAGTTACCATAGACATTATAAACTATTTGGGAGTCTACCTGCCAAAAAACATCAGGAACTATATGAACCCAATTACAAAAATATTTTTTCAGACAAATAAAGTCAGAACTAAGTAATTGAAAAAACATCAGTTACTCATGGGTAGGCTGAACTAATATAATAAAAATGATAATTCTACCTAAATTAATTTACTTACTCAGTGCCATATTAAACTACCAAAAATTATTATATAGAGCTAGAAAAAAATAACAAAATTCATCTGGAAGAACAAAAGGTCCAGAATATCAAGGGAATTAATGAAAAGAAATGCTCAGAAAGGTGGCCTAGCCAGATCTTATTATAAATCAGTAATCATCAAAACTGCTGACTAAGAAATGGAGTGGTAGATAAGTGGATTAAGTCAGGTACACAAGACAGAGTAATCAATGACTAATCTAATCTACTGTTTGATAAACCTAAAAACTATAGTTAAGAACTCACAGCATAAGAAGTCACTATTTGACCAAAACTGCTGGGAAAACTAGAAAATAGAAGAGCAGAAACTAGAACTAGACCAACATCTTGTACCAAATAAAGTCAAAATGGATACATGACTTAGATATAAAGACTGAGACCTATAAGCGAACTATGAGAGTGAGGAATAATTTACCTGTCAGATCCATAGAGAAAGGAAGAATTTATGACAAAACAAGTGATAGAGAACACTATGAAATGCAAAATGGATACTTTTTATTACATTAAACTAAAAAAGTTTTTCACAAAGTCAATGCAACCAAGATTAGGAAGGAAACATAAAACTTGGAAAGAATTTTTACAGCTACTGTCTAATAAAGGCCTCATTTTTCACATACATAGAAAACTGAGTCAAGTTGATAAGAATACAAGTCATTCCCCAATTGATAAATGGTCAAAGGATATGAATAGGCAGTTCTTAGATGAAGAAATAAGCTACCTATAGTCATATGAAAAATGCCCTAAATCACTGATTAGAGAAATTCACATCAAAACCACTCTTAGGCATCACATCTCACCTATCAGATTGACTAATATGACAAAACAGTAAAATTATGAATTCTGGAGATGTGAGAATATTGGAACCCTAGAATGCATTTTTGGTGGAGTTGTGATCTGATTCAACCATTCTGCAGAGCAATTTGGAGCTATACCTAAAGGGTTATAAAACTGTTCACACCCTTTGACCCAGGATTACCACTTCTAGGTCTGTGTCACAAAGAGATCACACAAATAGGGAAAGGACCCACATGCACAAAAATATTTGTAGCAGCTCTTTTTGTGGTGACCAAGAATTGGAAATTGATGGGATGCCCATCAACTGGGGAATGACTGGTCAAACTGTCATATATGAAAGTAATAGGATACTATTGTTTCCATAAGAAATGATTGGTAAGTAGACTTTAGAAAAACCTGTATTTACATGAACTGATGCTGAGTGAAGTGAGTATTGTAAACAGTAAGAGCCACACTATGAGATGACTAACTTTGATAGACTTATCTCTTCTTAGCAATGCAAGGATCCAAGATAACTCCAAAGGACTCATAGAAAATACTGTCCAGATCCAGAAAATGAACTATGGAGTCTGAATGAAGATTTGAAGCATATTATTTGCTCTTTCTCTTTTTTCTTTTTTTTTATTTGTTTCTTCTTTCTCTTGGTTTCTCCCATTACTAATATGCTAGGAAAGCATATTAGTGTGTGAAAATTACTAATGTGAAATAGGTTCAATATGAATGTATATGTAGAACCTAAATCAAATTACATGCTGTCTTGGGGTTAGGGGAAGGTAGAGATGGGGAGAAAATCTGAAATTCAAAATCTTATGGAAGTAAATGTTGACAACTAAAAATAATTTAATTAAAGAAAAAAAAGAATCTCTGATGATTACTAATGTCCTATCACACCAACCCCAAATGTCTTTCTTTTACTTTTAAGGCCCTGAATCCGAATCCCCATGATCTGAAATATCTTCTTGCTTCATGCCCCATCTCTAAACTCCACTTCTTTCTTTTATATAACCTTTTTTCCACTACTTTCCAAGATCAACCCTAATTCCCATCAAGCTCATCTCTTTCATGACTCTGCCTCTCCCTCATCCATGCAGCATTCATTCTTATATGCTTGCATCTAATCAAGCTCTTTCTCCCCTCCAAATCTTCTTTTATCATTTCTACCTACAGAATTTCAAACCTATTATTTGATCTTGAGTCCAACCAAGTTCAGTTTCCTTTATGAAACCTTTGTTGACTAATCCTGACATCTTTGCTATCCTCTTTAATGAACTTCCTATATGTTAACAATCCATATCATATGTTCAGCACTATAGTCTATCTTTTGTTATCTCGTTCTTATTTCATATGTATGTGTGTGTGTGTGTGTGTGTGTGTAACCAAGGTCACAAGCGTGGCATGACAAATGCATGATATAATTGCATAAAAAGTTGCTAGTAGCACAGTGGATAGAGTAGTTGGCCTGGAGCCCAAAAGACCTGAGTACAAATAGAGCCTTAGACACTTACTAGTTGTGTGATGCCGATCAAGTCAGTTAACCTCTGTTTGCCTCAATTTTCTTAGCTATAAAAAGTGCTTAAAATATTACCTACCTCCCAGGGCTCCTGTAAGATTCAAATTAGATAATATTTGTAAAAATACCTCATTACAGTAGACCCTATATAAATACTTATTCTTTTCCTGGAAAGGGGAATTTTTTTCTTTTGAAAAGGGTAGAGGTCATTTCAGAATCTCTTCAAGGAAAATCTCTGAAGAGAGAAAAAAGACATTGGAAAATGACATACAAGTGTGGGGCAAGTCAACTCCTCAGTTTGCCTTCTTAGAGATTTTAAGTAATTTACCCTTCAAGTGAGATTGAGGTCTCCCTCTCTACATCAGCTCCATCTCACACAGACACAGCATGGAGTCATCAATGAAAAGAGTCTTCTGCAAAAGGTTCAGGCCTAAGAACTGGGTGATATGTGCCATATAAAAGATACTGCTGGTTTGGGGATTTACATTTTAGGAAGTACACTGACAACCTGGAGCTTTTCAAAGGGAAGCACCAAAGGTAACTTAGGTATTGAAGGTACTTTGTATCATGGCATACAAAGAACCATTAAAAGAATCTGTAAGTGCTTAGCCTAGAGAACTTAGAATATATATGAGAACCATCTTAAATAGTTGATTTATTCTTATATAAAAGAGGGATGATATCTGTTCTGCTTAGTAACATTTATGTTGGAAGAAAAATAAAACTTCCTAACAATTAGAAATATCTGTTAAAGGAATGTGCTGCCTCAGAAGACAATGACATTACTTTGACCCTTAAATCTTCAAGACTAGGTTGAGTGACTGTCAGGGAAATTATGACATTCTTGCTGGAGCAAAAATTGAACTAGATGGCTTATGAGGCACCTCCTAACTCTGAGATAAGGTGCAGTTCTTTTGGTCTTCCCTATTAGGATAGTAAGCTCTTTGAAAGAAGGAACAATTCAACTAACTAAGCATTTATTCAGTGCCTATAACATGCTAGGAACTGTGGTAGACACTAAGGAAACAAGGAAAATGAATACAATACCAACACTCATGTAGCTTACACTCTGAGGCAAGGGGAAGGATGTGTACACAAATAAATATAAACATATAGAAAGTCAATATGAAGTAATGAGACAGCAGGTTTGAAGAGGTAACACTAACAACGTCATGGATCAGGAAAGTATGACCACATCATACTTCTTTTGCATCCTCCCTTTTCTTCCCCCTCCCCCAGCACTTGGTATAGGACGGGGCTTCTTGTAGACACTCAAAAAAATGACAGAGGGTTGAATTCTAATTACTAGAAACTTGAGACACCTCTGTGTAATTTAAAAGAAATTACAAGGTCATAGAATCAGAGGAAAGGTTCTTAGAGATTTTCTAGCCTCTTCATTTTATATGTGAGGACAGTGAGGCCCCTTGAAATGAGGTATATAAAGACTCATTTTCCCGAGTTCAAATCTGGCCTCAGATATTCACTATCTGTGTGACTGTAAGCAAGTCACTTAATCCTGTTTGCCTCAATTTCCTCATTTGTATGAGGAATGAGCTGGAGAAATGGGCTAGAGAAAGAACTGGCAAACCACTCCAGTATCTTTGCCAACAGAAAACCCCAAATGTGGATGTGAAGAGTTAGACACAACTGAAATGACTAAATAACAAACACTAAGACCTAGAGAGGTTGTCACTCACCAGTATAGTTGAACAAGCCAGGGTGGACCAATCTTTTTTTGTTTGTTTTTTTTTTTTTGCTTTTTTTTTTTTTGGAGGGCAGGTTAGGGTTAAGCGACTTGCCCAAGGTCACACGGCTAGTTTTTCATGTTAAGTGTCTGAGGCCAAATTTGAACTCAGGTACTCCTGACTCCAGGGCCGGTGCTCTATTCACTGCGCCACCTAGCCGCCCCTGGACCAATCTTTAAAAGTAAGTTTAATAATGCAGATAACTTCTGAGAAATAAATTTAAAAATGTCAAGTTTTAGCAGTGATACAAACTCCAGTCTATATACAGGTGGATACGGATTTGAGTGTGGCGGCTCCATTAATAGAAAGAGATTTAGAGTAGAAAAAAGAGGCTGAAGGAAAAACATCATGACAAAATATATGATGGTCAAGGTGATGAAGTTGTCTGTTAGGAGGCCAGTAAAGAAGAATAAGAATGTAAATATATTCATAACACTTGAGAAATGTGCAAGAATGTTGGAAAATTTAGATTTCATATTTCTTAAGTTATTATAGGCCAGGATATTGGTTGAACTGGAGTAGTGTGAGTTAACCCCCCATATCCCCTTCCACAGCATCAGATGGGATGCTCTTAAGGAATACCAACCTGAGGCAATTGGTATTAATTTTGTTTATAGGTGAATTTATCTAGGACCCAGCTGTGGGTCCTCTTGGCAAAAGAAATGTAAAATAGTTAAAGACTTCAGTGAGGAGCTCATAAGACCCCTGGGAACAGTGTTACAGACTGTTTCTACATATTTTTTGCTAATGGCTTTTATTTTTATCATCTGGATTGCTTTTAAATTGCCCAAGAGAAATGTTTCTACTTTGGTTATAATATGTGTTTTTAGTAAAAGGATTGCTTGTGTGGAACCTCAGGCTTGTATGATCCATTGTACCGGATGTATAGTAAGAACCAGGATATTAGGGGATAGTGAATACACTGAGTAGATGTGTGTGTGTATGTATGTATGTATGTGTATGTGTGTATATGTATGTGTATATACGTACATATTTATATGTGTGTACCTACATATACATACATGTGTGTATACATCTTTAAATTATGTATTAAATTAAAACATGTATAATCTTTAAATTTGTCATTGCCCTTTTGAGGAAAATGTATATCTAGATTTAATGTAGTTGAATTGAATTCAACACATATTTATTTATTCAGTATCTATAACGTGTTACAATATGTACTTGAAGGGCAAGGTGTTACAAAGTTCAGATTAGATATGGTTCCAGTCTTCATTGAGTTTATGATCAAAAGGAATTAAACACTCGCACTACACTAGATGACTGTATCTTGTAGGTTGGAGATGAGAAAGGGGAGTAGTGAAAAATGTGATTAGAGAGAGCAGAAAGGAGGAGGTTACACTTTAATTGTTTTTTATAGAGTTGGTAAGGATTCAACAGGCAAAGAAGAGACAGAAGGACATTCTAAACAAAGGGAAACAGGGTGAGCAAAATAATGAAGAATGAACAGCAGAAGAAATATTTAGAGGAATGGTGGATAGTTAATTTTGACAAGAGTATGGAGAATGGGGAGAGGAAAGCACGAGATTAGATTGGTAAAGCCAAATTGTGGCTTACTTTGAATACTAGGCAAATAAATTTGAAATTTATTTACTAAGCAGTAGGGAGTCATTAAACATTTTTGAGCAGAGGAATAACATAACTATACACAAGAAAGATGAATTTGGTCTCATTGAAAGAGATTTGAAGAGGGAGAGAATGGAAACAGGAAGATTTATTAAGAAATTATGTCAATAACCCAGTTAGTCTGAAATGAGAAATCATACTAGAATGCACAGTAGGTACACTTGAAAAATTATTTTGTTTGTTAGATTTCATGCTATGCAAAGCTAAAATATTTGTTCAAAGCAAATACCATTCTTTCTATCAATAGCAGTGCTTATGAATTCCAATGATAAATATAGTGGATTATATTTTCAGACTTTGATCAGATTATAGATTAAGAACTAAAAGGGACCTTAGAGGTCACCAAATCTAACTCTTTAGTTTTATAGATGAAAATATAGTGAGGCTTTTCTAGAGTCTTACTGATGGGAGGCATCTGAGGTAGTATTAGAATCGAGGTCTTTCTGACTCCAAGTCTGATGTTACCTATCAACTTAACCATGCTAGAGGGATCTACTTGAATTTTCTCTTTTATTATTTTTTAATGCTGATTTCATGCTAGCTCATGCTACTACTCTGGTGAATTTCCTTTATATACTTCTCTATCTTAAAAATGAGAGGCAATAAAAATTCAAACAAAAGTAAGATAAAAAATTTAAAATAATGAGATGCTTTTTAAAAAAATTATTGACTTATTTATTTACTTTCAGTTTACAAGGTTCATTTACAGAATTGCTTGAGTTTCAGATTTCTCACCTTCCTTCCCCCCCCCCCTTGGTGGCGTACAATTCTGTATGGGATCTGCAAACACTTTCACATTGTATAATAGTCTTGTTGTATAGAAGCATTGCAACCAATGGAGCAAATAATGTGAAAAGAAAGAGAGAAAAAAAAGAGAAGCAAAACCAGACATGGAAGAGAAAAATAGCATGTATTGCTTCAGTCTCCATTAAACTCTGGTCTTTCTATATCGTTCTCTGAGTGTAGGTATCTCCTTCCATTCTGTGACTTGTAGAGTTGTCTTTTAACTGTGCTGAGAAGAGTCCAGTTCATCAAGGCTGGTTGTCACACATATGATGTATTTGTGACTGTATATAAATTTTTTAAAATAATGAAATTCTAATTTCGCTGCTGAAGATTTCAAGGACTTAAGACCATTTGAAAGTTATTTCAATATTTAAAAGTTGTAGTTTTAGGGGAAAGTTGCTTATATTTTACTTACAAAATGAGTGACAGGCAATATAACAGACATTATGATACTTTTAACCTCTGCACAAACCTCTTTTTTGACTTTAAGTTCATGCACTCATTTTCTAATGAAGCAAGCCCTGGGAGAACATGATGTAACTTGTCTGTTAGGAATTTCTGCTGATTGACAACAACAACATTGAGATTTCACACACGAACTCAAATTTTATCTCCCTCGAGCATATTGTTTTAAATAATTACATGGTATATATTTATAGAAACATATGTATCTATTTATAAATATATGTACATTTATTAGAGAAACATATATAAATTTTATTGTGGCCTTTGGGGTGGGGGAAACTTGAGAGGAGGGAAAAAAGAACAAAGTAAAAAAGTACACAGCAGAGAACAAAAGAAAATTCACAAAGATGGACAATTCTTAACACAGAGAGTATTATTTATCATATAAGCATTCTTTTAAAATTATTTTTTAAATTTATTTTTAGTTTTCAACATTTATTTCCACAAGAGTTTGAGTTACAAATTTTCTCCCCTTTTCCCCTACTCCAAGCCCAAAATAGCGAGCCTATTGAATACCCCTTCTGCCAATCTGCTCTCTTTTATATCCTCCCCCATACCTCCTCTAACTTTCTAGTAGGGCAAAATGAATTTCTATACCCCAGTTTATCTTATTTCCCAGTTGCATGCAAAAACAATTTTTTAACATTTGTTTTTAAAACTTTAATTTTCAGATTCTTTCCCTTCTTTCTTCCTCACCCACCCCCACTGGAAAGATAAGCAATTCAATATAGGTTGTACATGTGTAGTTATGCAAAATGTTTTCACAGTAGTTATATTGTGAAATACTAACTATATTTCCATTTATCCTATCCCACCCCTCCCCCACTTATTCTATTTTCTACTTTGACCCTGTCTCTTTTCAAAAGTATATGCTTCTAACTACTACCTCCCCCAATCTGCTCTCCCTTCTATCATCCCCCTTCTTATTCCATTCCCCTCTACTTTCCTGTAGGGTAAGATGACCAAATGAGGGTATATGTTATTCCCTCCTTAAAACAAATTCAATGAGAGTGTGGTTGACCCATTCCCTTTTACCTTCCTGCTATTCCCCTCCATTGTAAGTTTTCTCTTTCCTCTTTTATATGAAATAATTTATCCTACTCTATCTTTCCCTTTCTCCTTTCATTATATTCCTCTCTCATCTCTTTATTTTATTTTATTTTATCATCCCTTCCTAGTCAACTGATCCTGTGCCCTCTGTCACACATGTATACATACTCACATATGTATTTATACACACATATACCCTCCTATACATACATACATATATATCTGTATATATATATATACACACACACACACACACACATACACACACACATACATATTCCCTCCAACTATCCTCACACTGAGAGAAGTCTCATGAGTTACAATTATTGCTTTTCCATGTAGGCATGTAAATAGTTCAACTTTGATAAGTTCCTTATGATTTCTTTTTCCTGTTTACCTTCTCATGCTTCTCTTGCTTCTTGTATTTGAAAGTCAACTTTTCTGTTCAGCTCTGGTTTTTTTCATCAATAATACTTGAAAGTCCTCTATTTCACTGAATGACCATATTTTCCCCTGAAGCATTATACTCAGTTTTGCTGGGTAGGTGATTCTTGGTTTTAATTCTAGCTCCTTTGACCTCCAGAACATCATATTGCAAGCCCTTCAATCCCTTAGTGTAAAAGCTGCTAGATCTTGTATTATTCTGATTGTGTTTCCACAATACTGAAATTGTTTCTTTCTGGCAGCTTTGTAATATTTTCTCCTTGATCTGGGAACTCTGTAATTTGGCTTTCTTTTTGGGATATTTTCAAGAGCCAATCTGGGAATTCTTTCAATTTCTGTTTTGCCCTCTTGTTCTGGAATATCAGGGCAATTTTTCTTGAGAATTTCTCAAAGGATGATTTCTAGGTTCTTTCTTTGATCATGGATTTCAGGTAGTACAATGATTTTTAAATATATCTCCTAGATATATTTTCCAGGTCAGTGGTTTTTCCAATGAAATATTTCACATTGCCTTTTGTTTTTTCATTTCTTTGGGTCTGTTTTATGAGTATCTTGATATCTCATAAAGTCGTTAGCTTCCATTTGTTCTAATCTAATTTTGAAAGAATTATTTTCTTCAGTGGCTTTTTAAAATTCCTTTTTCAGTTGGCAAATTTGGCTTTTTAAAGCATTCTTCTCCTTGTTGACTTTTTGGGTCTCTTTTGTCATTTGAGTTAGTCTGTTTTTAAGGTGTTATTTTCTTCAGTCATGTTGTTGACTCTCTTTTCATGATTTTCTTGCATCATTCTCATTTCTCTTTCCAATTGTCCCTCCACTTTTCTTACTTGATTTTCAAAGTCCTTCTTGAGCTCCTCAATGGCCTTTAACTAGTTCATATTTTTCTTAGCAGCTTTTGATGCAGGGCTTTTGACTTTGTTGACTTCTTCTGGTTCCATGTTTTGATCCTTTTTGTCCCCCCAAAAGAATTATATGGTCTGAATGTGCTTCCTCTGCTTGCTCATCTTGCCAGCCAATTACTTAACTTTTGAGATCTTTGCCACAGTAGAACTCTGCTTCCAGAGTGGAGATAGCTGTGTCCCAAATCACTGGGGTTTTCACAAATGTTGCCAGAGCTATGAGGAGGGCATCATCTCTACAGACACCCCAAGCTCTAGCACACTGGCCATACACTGCAAAATCACCACCCAAGACTGCAATCCAGATCCAAGCAGGTCAAATCAAGAGCAATTACCCTCTCAATGGTTGTTTGGATCCCCTATGATCTGCAGGCTAGGAACTCTGGAGGCAGTCATGTGGCAGCAGCTGCAGCCACCACTCTCCCTGGGGGCTGGGGCCAAACCATGCTCTTCTCCAAACAGTTCTAACAGAGTTCCCCATTGATCTTTTACTTTCTCTTTTTTGTTTATAGATCAAGAAGTCTGGAAATCACCACAGTTGTAGGTGATTCACTCTACTGAAGTTGGCTCTGGCTGGTCTGTGCCACTGGTTGGAACTGCCCCAGGTATGCAGCTCATGAGGGACTGCACTTGGCTGCCAGCTCAGTGCGATAGACCCTTCCTGTTGGCCTGCAGGGTGGCTTCAGTGGGAGATTTGTTTCTCTCTGTCACTTTGTGGGTTCTGTAGCTATAAAATTTGTTTAGAGTAATAGTTTATAGGTAGTTGAGGTGGTTTCATCACCCATAGAAATGGTTGAGAACCTCTGAATGAGATGCTGAATGCCCATCTGTCAGGAATGTTGGAGAAAAAGTCCTACATTGGGGAGAAGCTGGACTAGATAAGCTTTGAACTCTTCAATTTTTCAGTTCAGAATGAACAACACACACACACATTACTCATACAATTAAAAAAAACCCTTGGTAATCTGATTTCTCAACCTACAGAAGATTAAACCATGAAATAAGAGATATTGTAGGAAGGACTACTGGTAGTGAGAAACCATAGCCAGAATCCTGATAACAGGAAAAGAAACCAAAACAAACCAAAAACACCATAAAAAGCAAGTACAGGGTTTATAAGTCAAATAACATTTTATATAGCATAGTCATTTTTCTGCAACATTCCTAAAATGTCACTGGGTATTATAGAAGCAGCCTGATATGGTGGATTTTCGTCTAGTTAGGAATCAGGAAGATCTGGGTTCAAATATCACCTTTGACACATTATGCATGTAACTGTGGGCAAATTACTTAATCTATAAATTCTCCCAATCAGCTATTTAGCACTTTAAATTACAGATGAATTGAGATGTACATTGATGGAAGGATTTTTTCCATGCTAGCAGTTACTCAGAGTGATAAAAACTACATACCTAAACCACGTCTCATCTTTCCAAAAGTATGACATGTGTGTAATATAGATAGTAAGCTTTTCAAGAGCAAGGAACATTTATTTTTTGGTTTTCCTTGTGCCTAACAGAATACCTGGCACAAAGGGCATGTTTAATAAATGTCTGTTGTTGATTAAATAATCATATTATCATATTATACTTTTCTATATATTTCTATCCAAATTATTAAAATAAATTATTAAATATTAAAATTAAATTAAATATTTACTTTTTTTAATTTTTAAGGGAGCAAGGACCTTACTATCACAAGGATTACATAGGTAAAGAACATGTTTTGGTGACTTATTTTTGTTTATTTTTTACTGATATGTATTTTGCATTTCTCAAAATGACCCCAAATTTAAAAAAAGTTTTATTGAAGCATTTCCTTCCAATCTTTACTTTCTGTTTCCCTATATCAACTAGTGAAATAGTATGAAAACATTGTCTCCACTTGCTCTGTGAAGCATCACTCTTCCTAGTACTTTTAGAACAAGTTCTCAATGGAGCCTGCACAGGGCTACTGACTTGAGTCTGAGCAAGTGAGTGGCTTTGGAATCTTTTCACTGCCTTCAAATCCCATGTTATCAGTAAAACCTGTGTGCTGCTGAATTTCCTTTCATTGTATCTCTAGGCTGACCATTTCCTGCTCATGTCCTTAGAGTAGAGACTATACCAAGTAAATTGGGGTCAGCTTCTACTACCGCTAACTCTTCACTTTTGGCTCTGAGAGATAAAGATTTTCTTCCCCTTTTAAAATCAAACAAAAATATTCACTAAAATTATTAATTTAATTTTTTTTTTGCAAAATCAACTTCAGATTCCTAGTTACATCCACTTTTTTTCCTTGTCCTCCCAAAATGGTTAAAATTAAAGAAAATTATAATCATAATTTCTACAGAAAATGACACATATAAGAAATCTGTTTTCTATTTTAAAAAAGTTTAAGAGTCTAAGCTCTGTCCAGCACAGACCCTGAGATTATAAAGGGTTGAGAATGCTGAGATTGGAAAATAACTCTCATAATATATAGACACATAAGCCTAGCAGATAATGTATAGTGATTAGCCTGGAGACAATAACTCAGATTTTGAAAATCTGCCAAACTATGTTCATTCAGAGTAGTTATAAAAGAACTTTGAAATTTCTTTTTCAGACATCTATGTATTTAAGGTACTGCATGTTCTGGTTAGATGTGTAGGCAGTTGACATTAGGACATGATTATTAAACAAGATCTTCAGGGACTATTTGTATATTTCTCTTTCCCTCCTTATTAAAAAAAATCAAGGCAATTTTTAAAATTGAATCAGACTGGGGATAGGGAACAGGGAGAGAAGAAACAATGGAGCCATATCTAAACAATTACAAACAAAGACTTAAGAGGGATAGCTTTAAGTTTTCTGTCCCTGCCCCTGGAATCAGGAGTGCTAAATTGTTAGTAAGCACAACTAGGAATCAAGGCATGAAGGAGAGAGAAGGCTAGTTTGTATAGTGCAGGAGTAGAATATTGTACAACAAGGCTGTTGTTCATCCTTCATTCTCAAAGAAGACCAATTACATTAGCAGGGTAATGTCTTGTCTTCCAAGTGAATTGGATTTAAATGAAGCAGAGTTGTGCAAGCATCATTCTTACTCTATCCTCTGGAGTCATCAGAGTCCAGTGGCAAGACATGTCAAGATGACTGGTGATGGCCCCAGAGGCAGTGGGAGACCTTGGTCTCAGTTTGTCTGAGATAATGACCATCCAGTAATTAAAGGCTAGGTAAGAACTGAGGCAAAAAAATGACCTAGTTTGCCTTCACAAGAATCAGTCTGGGAAGGGAAGACCCTCAGATAGTTTGAGGCTAGGTTTTTAAGGTTTCTAAAAGCTAAACAGAAATGTTTCTAATTTATTCTGCATTTGGAAGTACTATAGTGACTGAGGACTGACATGGCCAAATCTGTGCTTAAGAAAAATTATTTGGTCAGTGGTATATAGAATGGATTAGAGTGGGGAATGACTTGAGGCAGTGAGATATCAGCAGAATTGGCATAACTGATAGAAGTTTACAGTGAGGGACTGTTAATTATGGAACAAAACCACCAGAGGCAAAAATATTTCACTTCTACCCCTAAGTCTAAGCACAAAATCCTTTCCACAGGGCCTGGGACCAACATGTCCAAACATCCAATTTCCTTCACTGATCAAGGGACACCTGATTATAATTTTTATATGTTAATAATACCTTACATTTGCAGAAAGCAGCATATAGTACTGAGAAAACATTGAGTTGAGAGTCAGAGATTCTGGCTGCAAATTTCAGCAAAGCCACATTGTATTTGTGTGTCCTTAGGTCATTTAATCTCCTGATTATTTTTCCTGTAAAATGCAATTTTGGACTTGATATCTGTAACTCCTTCTAGATCTAAATCTATAATACAGTATACTGTTAATTTCACTTAAAGCAAGTGCTAATCTTTACTGCGTTTGGTCTTTTTCTAAAAATAATTTAGTAGAAATAATACTAAACATCAATATAGTCAATTACACATCTATTGCTATTATTTATATTTAAATAAATATATTTCAAAACACAAAATATTACTTTTCAGTTACTTCCTCAAAGTTTCCATAAGGATTCTTGATCTAGTTAATTTAATTCTCACTCACTTTTCCTCTTACCTGGTCTTAGCAATGTCTTAATGCTATTTTTTTAGGGGGGAAGCAGATTTATCTTTTTCATCTGTAAATTATGCAAGGAAACTTATTCTTTACAATGTCCACCATAATATACAATGCCAGATTTCAAATTGAAAGGAATCTTCTCAATCAACCCTACTCTCTCTCACCGCCTATATATAAAGTTCCATCAGTTTTACCTTTGTAACACATCTCATATTTTCACCTTCCCACATAGCCCCTTATTACCTCAAACCCGGATTTACCATACCCTGCTGGTTGGTCTCTCCCCGTATTGTTCATACTACACTTAGTTGTTTAATTGATTTTCCTAAATAAGAGATCATGTCACCTCCACCCCCTTCCTCATTTAATGAACGTGTGCAGTTCCATTTTACCTTATTTAGTTTTAAACATAAAATTCTCTCTTTGGTTTTTAAAGTCCTCTATAACCTGACCCCTTCCTATCATTCAAAGACTTCTTATACCTTACTTCCTTCCATGAATTCCATGCATCTTCCAGTTCCTTGCATTTTTCACTGGTTGTTCCTTTGCATGGAATTCTTTTCCCCATTCTCTCTGTCTCTTGGCTTTAATTCTCAGCTAAAGCTCTACCTTCTCCAAGAAGTCTTTCCTAATCTAGTGTCTTCCCTCTATTGATTATCACTAATATTTCCAGTATGTTCATACAATTAGATTGTGAGCTCCCTGGGAGAATTTTTTGTCCCTTTACAATTTTTATTTTTGTATTCCTCACCACTTAATATAGTGTCTCGCACCTAGTAGTCACCTAATAAAGGCTTGTTGATTCAGATTTGAAAATTAATGTCTATTTTACTGCACTATATACGTACATACATACATATATACACACACATATAGCCCTCCCTGGATCATTCCAGTGCACCCCAGGGGGCAATATCACTCACTTTGGGAACCTGTGGAGGTTGACTACGAAGTATCTTCTTATCAAGAAACATCAACAGTTTCACTCCTGTCTTGGGATAAGGACAAAATATCCTAGTAGAAGTTTTACCAACTTCATTTAATAAGTACTGTCTTATAGACCTCTGTCTTTTCAGAGGTCTCATTTTTTAAAAAATTGATAGTTGCTTCCCTTTCCCCTTGCCCTCCCATTTTAGCTTTAAATCATTGCAAGCCCAGCCCCACTACTAACCTTATTTTCTTTTCTGAAAGAATAGCTAAACAATATTAATAATTGCTGTCATATATAATATCTTCAAAGTCATGTGCTTATTACCAAGAATAAGATATCCAGCAAAACTGAGTAAGAAAAACCCAGCAAAAACCTACGTTGGAAAAGGGGGCTCTTTAGTGAAATAGAGGATTTCCAAGTATTCTTAATGAAAAGACCAGAATGGAGGAGAAACTTTGAAATATAAACACAGGAGGAAGGAAAAAATAAAAATGTATACAAGTGAACAATAAAAAAAGAGTTCACATCAGTAAAGTGTTTGAATTCTAAAGTGTGTGTATGTGTGCGTGAAAGACAGAGATAGATAGAGAGAGAGAGACAAAGAGAGAGACAGAGAGAGAGAGAGACAGAGAGAGAGAGAGAGAGAGAGAGAGAGGTACCTCTAAGAACCATGATGTTACCAGGAGTCCTTGTTTTAGTTTTCTAGTATTTAATTCTTGTCTTCTAATTCTTCATTAATGATAATTTTAGTTGGAACCTGTGATTTTGTTGGTATAGGGAACTCCCCTTGAAGAAAATCCCTTGCCAATGAAGTTTGGCCCCTGTGTAAAGTGTTATAGTAAAACCTAGGACAAGATATTGAGGGGCTTGCACAGGGTCATACAGTAAGTATATGTCAGAAGTGAGATTGAATTTAGGTCCTCAGGTTTCCCAGGTTAACTATCTAGCATTATGTCATGATATTTTTCTATATTTTTTTAAAATTTAAATTGAGTTGTTTATTGACTTTTAGTTTATAAGATTCAGTTCCACAATCCCTTGAGTTTCAAATTTTCTTTTGTTTTTGGCTTTTTACTTTCTTTTTCTTTTTTTATTTGTGCTTTCTTTCTTTTTTTTTGAATTTATTTATTTCCTTCTTCACATCACTCATTTCCATGAGATTGAGTTATAATTTTTCTCCCCATCTTTCCCCTACCCCCCACCCCTAAACAGCAAACCCACTGTAAAGCCCCTCCCCTAATTGACTCCCTACTATGTCCTCTCCTATAGCCCCTCTAACTTTCCAGTAAGGCAGGATGGGTCTCCCTACCCCAGTGCCTATATATTTTAATTCCCAGTTGCATGTAATTAATACTAATAATAATCTTTATATGCATATATTTATAACATTTTATTATAGAACTTTAAATTCTAGATTCTTTCCTTCCTCCCTCGTCACCCACCTGCACTGGAAGGACAAGCAATTCAATAGAGGCTGTACATGTGTAATTATGCAGAACATCTCCACAGTGGACATATTGTGAGAGACTGATTATATGAACTTCCTTCCTATCCCACCCCCCATTCTCTTCTCTATCCTGTCCCTGTCCCTTTACAGAAATGTGTACTTCCAGCAACCCTCTCTCCCCAACCCTGCACTCCCCTCCATCATCCCACCTCTCATCCCTATCCTTCCTACTCTCCTGTGTGGCAAGATATCCTAGTTTAGAGTTTATGTCATTCCTTCCCTGAGCCAAATTCAATTAGAGTACTATTGACCCTTTCCCTTTTGCCTTCCTGTTCTTCCCTTTCATTGTAACAATTATCCCTAGCCTCTTCTGTATGAGATAATTAACCCTATTCTGTCTCTCTGTTTCCTCTCATTCTCTAATCCTCTCACACCTCAGAATTTCACCTTTTAAAGTACTGTCCCTTCCTATTCAGTTGATCCTATGCCCTCTGTGTACACATATATACATACTCAGATATGTGTTCATACACATATATAAAACCTCCTATATAAACATATGTGTATATATATATGTATATGTATACGTATATATACATTTGTATTCCCTTCACTTACCCTCATGTTTCATAAGTTACAATTACTGTTTTTCCATGCTGGTATGTAAATACTTCAACTTTGATAAGTTCCTTATGATTTCTTTTCCATGTTTACCTTCTCATGCTTCTTGTATTTGAGTGTCAAATTTTCTCTTCAGTTCTGGTTTTCTCAGCAAGAATGTTTGAAAGTCCTCCACTTCATTGAATTACCATATTTTCCTGTGGAAGATTATACTTAATTATGCTGGGTAGGTGATTCTTGCTAGCTCCATTGATCTCTGGAATATCATATTGCAAGCCCTTCAATCCCTCAATGTAGAAGCTACCAGATCTTGGGTTATCCTAATTGTGTTTCCACAGTATTCAAATTGCTTTCTCTTGGCAGCCTGTAATATTTGCTCCTTGATCTGGGTCCTATGGAACCTGGCTATAACATTCCTAGAAGTCTTCTTTTGGGGATCTTTTTCAAGAGATGATCAGTGAATTCTTTCAAGTTCTATTTTGCCCTCTGGTTCTAAAATATCAGGGCAATTTTCCTTGAGAATTTCTTGAATGATGCTTTCTAAGTTCTTTTTCTGATCATGGCTTTCAGGTAGTCCAACAATTCTTAAGCCATCTCCCCTGGATCTATTTTCCAGGTCAGTGGTTGTTTTTCAAGGAGATATTTCACATTGCCTTCTGCTTTTTCATTTGTTTGTATCTGTTTAATAGAACCTTGATTTCTCATAAAGTCATTTGCTTCCATTTGCTCCACTCTAATTCTGAAGGAATTATGCTCTTCAGAATGCTTTTGAGATTCTTTTTTCCATCTGGCAAATTCTACTTTTTAAGGCATTCTTCTC
>CM053601.1:90923570-90944601 GCA_028646575.1 Pseudocheirus occidentalis
TTGATAAATCTGGAAACTGCCACAGCTGCCTCTGATCCTTTCTCCTGAAGACTCCAGCTGCAGCTCTTCCTGAGCACCCTGGGGCCAGCCTCCCAGCCTGCTGAGATGAGCCCTTTGTGCCAAGCTGCCTTCAGCGCAAGATGTTTTTTATGTATTTTTGTGAGTTTTAGAGCCCCAAAATTTGTTTACAGTCATATTTTATGGGTATTTGAGGTGGCTATGTGGGATCTGTGAAACCTTGCATCTTCTACACCACCATCCTGGCTCTGCACTCCAATATGAACTCTTTTAATTGGCTTTTAAAGCTCTTTACAATCTTTCCTGAGAAGGATTGTACCTACCAGTCCTTCTAACCTTAATATACATTTTCCCCCTTTCTTTACTCTATAGCAGTGGTTCTCAACCTTCCTGATGCCGCAACCCTTTAATACTTGTATGTGGGTATATGTATCTGCATGTAGGCAGACTGCCTGGAGACAGATAGAGAAATCATGTCTCTGTTCCTAAGACCATCAGAAATATGTGTTTTCCAATGGTTTTAGGCCTGTGAAAGGATTGTTCAACCCCCAAAGGAGGTCTGCTCTATAGACCGCTGTTCTATAGTCTAGCTATATTGACGTACTTGCTGTCCCCACACAAAATCTCCTATCTCCCTACTATAGGACTGGCTCTCCCCCCATACTTGGAATGTACTCCCTCCTTACCTTCACTCTAAGAATTCTTTGTTTCTTTCAAAACTCTGCTCTTGTTCCATCTTCTACCTTTTTTGGTCCTCTCAGCAATTTGTACTCTCATAAAACAATTTAACTTGTGTTTATTTTCTATGTATGCATTAATGTGCCTCTTGTCTCTTAGTGCCTACCATAGTGCCACGCACAAACAGGTGCTTAATAAATACTTACTGATTGATTGAACAACAGAAATGAAATATCTCTTCCTTTTGAGGAGCTTACAGTATATCAGGATCAAAGTGTAAAGAATTTTGAGTTTAAGGTCCTGGCTATTTGAGGTCAAACCTTCTTTGGAACAATTGCTTTTATCTTGGTAGATGTAACATAAGTCCCTTCCTCAGAAACTATGGATATTATTCCTGTGTCTTTAAAAAAGGATGGAATCTTGGGCAGAATGGCATATTAATCTTGAGATTATTAACCAGCATGGCTAGAGACAGACCATGTGAAGCATAGAAATGGATGACTATGAAACTTTCATCAGAGATGGATTTAATTGTTTCCTTTGGGAAGGACTGAAGAGTGGTTCCCTGAGATAATTGAGCTGAACATTTCTCGTGTAGATTATATGTTGCAAAGAGAACTCTTCAGAAACTTTGACTACCATCCTGAGAGAGATGAATTTCTCTCTGAGAGAGACTGTATTTCCAGAGTAGAGGAGAGATCATCATACAGTGAGTGGTTAAACATGACTCTAAACATACTTCCCTCTACCCTGCGATGATATACTTAAATATTGTTTTTTATTGTTTGTTGCATCACTAATAAATTGTATAACTAGTAACATTAATATTAATTTAAGCCTTTGAGACTAGGGAGTTGAGAAAGACAGAGGTGAAAAAGATTAAAAGACTACAGGTTTATTTTCTAAACTGGTTTGGGAGCAAATTATTAATTAGTGAAAAGACTGTATTTCTATAAATTCATGAGAAAATATAGGTAGATAATGTTTAATTACCTCAGAATCAAGGATGAAGATTAATAAAGTAATAAATCAAATTGTTGACTGGATTTGATTTTCAAGCAGTGTAGAGCATAACACAGCTTGCTCCATCCTATTTAAGAAACACGTGGGGACATTGTTCCCTAAAACCTATTACATTTGAAGGGTACTACTTCTGAAAATAATTATGAAGAATTAATAATTAAAATGATCAGACAATAAAATAAAGTGACAAAGAAACATTTAAGTGAATTTGTGAATTTGCGACCTTATCAATGGGTCTATTCATTTTATTGGTTTAGATTATATACTTTCCATGTCTGCCCAGCCTGTGTGACTCTTGTTCATGTCTCCCATATTTTTATCATAAGGATATCTACCTAACATGCTTTAGCCCTTCCTCTCTTTCTCTTGACATGACAAAGATGGAAGTGGAGTAAATGCCTTGAAGCATTATTCATCATTCTCACTATGTGACCAGCCTATCTCCTTTCCATGAGTATTTTTCTTTGATGACATACCTTATTCTACAGCTCAATAATTCCCCATTAGTAATGTATTGTAGTCTACTCACACCCACCATGTAACCTTCTGTTGCACTCTGGATGACACACATCTTCATTTCTTCAGAGAGCACAGTGTTCCATGTCTCACAGTCATGCAACAACACTAGACGAATACTGGCATCAAATAAATTGGCCTCTCCAATACCTCTAACATATAAATGCACAATGTTGATATTGGTGTTTATGATCACATGAGGCATGCGGTAGGAATAGCTGAATTAATGATTTATATAGTAGTGATCTGCTAATCCCCTTTCATTCCATCACAGCATTTTCTCATTTGCCAGATTATTATTGTTGGTGATGTATCTGGAAGATTATAATTCAATCAAGCTGTTATGTTATTGGGTGTATTTTTAAAATATCCTTGTAAAAATATAACCAAACTTTATGAACTGCATGTTCTTTACCTAGTCTTGGTCAAGGGAAGTGGTGGGGGGGAGAAGGTGGGAACATGTGTCCACCTAAAAGGAAACCGTACAGCATCAACCTTTGTTTCAAATGTTATTTGAAAATATATTTGAAATCACAGCAGAGAGGTCCCAAATGCATGCTGACATGGAAATGAATTACACTGTGCAATACATATTACCATCTGCCCTGGCAAAGTCACCTTTTTTGCTGAGTTGAGTGGAAAGGTTAGTTTTAGCTTAGCTCTGTGGTTGGGCAGTTCACCAAACTGAGCTCAATACCAAAAGAACACAAGGGAACAGTTTGAGAAAGGGCAATTTCAAAATTCATTTGTGAAGGTTCATGTGCTAGGCTAATTTCTTGTGTGCTATTCTGAGGTAGATCTGGCTCCTAAAGGGAAGTTAACAGTGATGGGTGGGATCCTTCACACACTACATTTAGGTGGCCTGGGGGCAGGGTAAAAGTTTATCCTATATTTCAGCAAAGGGGCCTACATAAGGAACTGATTTATGGACTACACCCTGCAGAAAGGTTGAAGAAGAAACTGAGCAAAGCTTTTTATAACAATGCTGAAAAAAAATTTCACCTGCCGTGGGAATTGTGATGAAGTTGGAATGTGCTGAAAGTAACCAAATAGAGTGAGCCTATTTATCTTGAAGATTTAATGTAAAATAAGCTATTAGAGTTAGAATCTTAGTGAGATTTCTAGTGGCACATTCTTGAATGTTCTGCTTTGTATAAAGAAATTTACATTCTGACAGTGTAAGAAAGCCATTACCCTCCTCAAGTTCATTCCCAACCATGGGCTCTGAAGACATGTGAATATAAAATGCATATGACATGTACAACAATTCCAGTTCAAAAAAGTCATTTTATGTCCAGAACTCAAATTCCAGCTGTTCACCTCCAAGAGGAGGCCCTTTTCCCCCCTTTGTTCTCAGAATATGTTGCGGATTGCATGATTCAAGGCAGCTACTTACTTAGCACGTCTGACTTCATCTTTATTTGTGTATCATTTAATTTTAAAAAGGGAGCCTATCAAAGCATATCAGCTTATTCACAGTAAACAACAATGTTTAATATGAATTAAGGGAAGCCAGCTGGGATCTAGATGAACCCATGCAAACAGCCTAATTAAAAGAAAAGGGACCTTGCCTCCTACTCTGAATAGTGGACCATCATCAAACTATAAATAGAACTCTGACTCACAGAACACTGTACATGCCAAGGCTCTCCCAACTACAAAACTGCCAAATGTTAAGATTATCAGTTTTATGTATACTGTCTTTGGAGCTCAGACACAATGACCAAGATATTAACTTTGAAATGCTATTTGAATGAAAAACTGGATAAAGATGTTATAAATCCCAACATTTTAAACAAAATAAGGCCAACTGAGATTTACATATTCCAGAATTCATGAATGTACATCTTTGGAGTTATGTTCCCCTTGACTCATTCATTCTAAGTAAAAAGTGATTATAGGATTGACAAATACATTACTACCACAAAATACAACTATTTTAATTCCATACAACCCAAGAAAGACTATCCTTCAGATAGTTTCTTAAGGAGGATAGTTATTAGAGGAAGAGAGACTTCTCAGCTCCTCAGTTATGGAAAAAGCCTCCTAGCCCAATCTTCTCAAAGTTGTGGCCTGGCAAAGATTTCTGAAGTCCTCATTACCCCTTCCCTGGCAGCATGGGTCTCTTTTCCAATACAAAGATCAAGTCGTTATTTAAAGGGAATAGGGACAGAAAAATTAAAATATATATATATATATATATACATATATAAAACCATCAAGGGAGAAGCAGCAATATTTTCACTTGAAAATTGTTAAAGGATAGACATACCAGTTTCACTTAGTATATTTGTATGTCATTTATATATAAAGTAGTCAGTTACCCAAATGGATCTCTGATGTCATAAATGTGGAAATTCCCACCAGTTATGGACACTCAGATTTATTCATGCCTTTCTACCCCATGCAACTCAATATCACAAGGATTTGGGGTAGAATAAGGATTGTCTGTTAGTTAGCTCTCAGTTCTGCAAAGGCACCAAGCCAAATGGATGTGTTAGGCCCTGAACAGAGTGGGAGGAGAGCACACTGGATCATCTTTGGGAAGCTGCTAATTTCTTTTCTTAATTAATTAATTTTTAGTTTTTAATACTCATTTCAACAAGATTTTGAGTTCCCCCACCTTTCCCCTCCCCCTATGCCAAGATGACATGCATTGTGATTACATTTTCCCCCAGTCTACCCTCCATACTCTCCCCCCCATCGCCTTCCCCTTTGCTTTCTTGTAAGGCAAGATAGATTTCTAAACCCCACTGCCTATATATCTTACTTCCCAGTTGTATGTAAAAACAATTTTTAACATTTATTTTTAAAACTTTGAGTTCCAAATTCTCTCCCTTCTTCCCTTCCCACCCACCTTCATTGAGAAGGGAAGCAATTCAATATAGCTTATTTTAAGGCCAAGCACAAGCAGTTTTCCAGAACAGTGCTACTGTGAACAGCTTTTAAGTTCTGATTACACAGTATAGCGGGCACTCTATTCTATAAATCAGAGCAAATCATTCACAGTAAATCAAGGTACAGCATTCACAATGTCACAAATTATCACAGAAAATCAAAATATAGCATTCATAACAATTTATCACAAAAAATGGCCACATAGTTTCTACCATAGTGGTCACAAAATTTTCAATACAGAACAATCATTTAGTCAATCACAAAATCCTTAATTCAATCACCAAGTACAGTAGTTAAAGTTCTCCACTCTTGGGGCACACTAAGTTAATGTCATCAGTCACTAAGTATCATTTAGTCAATCAATCATTCAATCATCCTTCATCATTCACTATTCAATCATCAGAAAATACACAGAACTTCCATCCCTAGGTCACTAGTAAATTTACAATTTCTCAGTCAGTACACAGTATCCAAGTAAAGTCTTCTTTCAGCTTGACTTGGGGTGGTTTTTCAGATTCCCTGGATCCCCTTCCATGGTCCCAGATCCTACCTGAATTCACCAAACTGTCACCTGGGTTCAAAGGCAGACAGCTTCCAGGTCCTTGTCCAGCTCCCTGTGGAGTTCCTGTTCCATATTGGAGCTCATAGTGTCTGGTCCATCTCAAATCCTTCACAGTCTCTGTTCCTGGGAAGACAAGGCTTAACAAAGCCACAAACAGGTTCACACAGAGTACCAGCATCACAGTCATGCTCAGTTTTTGGAAGCTCTGGCTGGCCCTCAGAAATCCTCAACAGCCTCAGCAGCTCTGGCTGGCTTTTGGACTCAGCCAGAGTTTCAGCTGGTTCCCAGAATCAAAATCACTTCACCCAGGTTCTCCAAATCAAAATCATTCTCTCCAGCCAGGGAAGGGTGGGGAGAGCTTTCCTCTTCAGCCTCCTCAGCTCCTCTTCAGCCTCCCTGGTGGTGGCAGCTTCTGCCTCCAGGGAGCTTGCTCCACGAAGATCTCACTCTCCCTCTCTGGGGCTTTTCATTATATGTAGTATTGCATTAGCTTCCTGTTTCAGCCAAATCCTTCCTGTTACATCAGCAACAGGGATTCATACCTTCTGTTTCTTTAACAGAGGCTTGATTAATTACTAAATAATAAGTACCTGTTACCTTTGCCAATACAAAGGGATCTTCAAATTCAAATTACATTACCATTACAGTTATACATGTATAGTTCTGCAAAACACCTCCATAATAGTCATGTTGTCAAAGATTAACTATATTTCCTTCTATCCTATCCCGCCCCCCACTTACTCTATTTTCTACTTTGACCTTGTCCCTTTCTAAAAGTGTTTGCTTCTGACTATCCCTGTGCCAATCTGCCTTCCCTTCTATCATTTCCATCCTCCCTATCATCCCCTTCCCACTTACTTTCCTGTAAGGCAGGATACTCAATTGACTGTATATGTTATTCCTTCCTTAAGCCAAATCCAATGAGAGTAAGGTTCACTCATTCCCTTTCATCTCCCCTCTTTTCCTCTATATTATGAAACCTTTTTCTTGCCTCTTTTATGTGAGATAATTTACCCCATTCTTTCTCTCCCTTTTTCCTCTCAATATATTCTTCTCTCACCCCTTAATTTTATTTCTACATATCATCCCTTCATATTCAACTAACCCTGTAAATCTATCTATGTACATATATGTGTGTGTATGTATACACACACACACACATGTAAAATTTCCTCCAACTACCCTAATACTGAGAAAAGTCTCATTACTTACAAATATCATCTTTGCATGTAGGAATGTAAACAGTTCAGCTTAAATAAGTCCCATTTGAGTTCTCCTTCATGTTTACCTTTTCATGCTGCTCTTGAGTCTTGTCATTGAAAGTCAAATTTCCTATTCAGTTCTGGTCTTTTCCACAAGAATGCTTGAAAGTGGGGCAGCTAGGTGGTGCAGTGAATAGAGCACTGACCCTGGAGTCAGGAGGACCTGAGTTCAAATCTGGCCTCAGACACTTAACACTAGCTGTGTGACCTTGGGCAAGTCACTTAACCCTAATTGCCCTGACTTCCCCCCCTCCAAAAAAAAGAAGAATGCTTGAAAGTCCTCTATTTCATTGAATGTCCATTTTTTCCCTAAAGTATTTTGGGGGGGGGGTAGGTGATGCTTGGTTTTAATTCCTTTGACCTCCGGAATATCCTATTCTAAGTCCTTTATTCCTTTAATGTAGAAGCTGGTAGATCTTGTGTTATCTTGACTGTATTTTCACAATACTCAAATTGTTCCTTTCTGACTGCTTACAGTTTTTTCTCCTTGACCTGGAAACTCTGGAATTTTGCTGCAATATTCCTAGGAGTTTTCCTTGGGGATCTCTTTTAAGAGGCAATCAGTGAATTCCTTCAATTTCTATTTTACCCTCTGGTTCTGGAATGCCAGGGCAGTTTTCCTTAACAATTTCTTGAAAGATGATGTCTAGACTCTTTTTCTGATCATGGCTTCTAGGTAGTCTAATAATTTTTAAATTATCGCTCCTAGATCTCTTGTCCAGGTCAGTGCTTTTTCTCCTTCCTTCCTTCCTTCCTTCCTTCCTTCCTTCCTTCCTTTCTTTTTTTTGGGAGGAGGAAAGGCAGGGTGATTGAGCTTAAGTGACTTGCCCAAGGTCACATGACTAGTAAGTGTTAAGTGTCTGAGGCCGGCTTTGAACTCAGGACCTCCTGACTATAGGGCGGGGGCTTTATTTGCTGTGCCACCTAGCTGCCCCTCAGGTCAGTGCTTTTTCCAATGAGATACTTCACTTTGTCTTCTATTTTTTTTCATTCTCTTGGTTCAGTATTATAATATCTTGATTTCTCATAAATTCATTAGCTTCTACTTGCTACATTCTAACTTTGAATAAATTATTTTCTTCATGAGTTTTTAAACCTCCTAAGGAAATCTTTTCCTTGTTGACTTTTCAGGCCTCTTTTGCCATTTGGGTTAGTCTATTTTTAAGGTGTTGTTTTCTTCTTTTTTTGAGGGTCTCTTTTAACAAGCTGTTGACTTGTTTTTTCAGGATTTTCTTGCATTTCTCTTCCTAATTTTTTTCTGTGTTTCTTACTTTATTTTCAGAATCCTTTCTGAGTTCTTCCATCACCTGAATCTAATTTATATTGAGGTTTGACTTGTCTTCTTCCAGTTGTATGTTTTGATCTTCTTTGTCACCAAAGTAAGATTCTGTAGTCTGAGGGGTTTTTAATGCTTTTTGCTCATTTAACCAGCCAAACACTTGACTTTATTCCTCTTTATCAAAGAAGGACTCTGCTTCCAGTGGGGATAAGTGTGGGAGTGGGTGTAGTGTCCCAGGCTTCAGGGGTTTTGTATCAGCCACTCAATCTCCCACCATCTGTGGGTCCAGAGTTCTGGAAGCAGCTGCTGCTGCTGCTGCTGCCAGCACCACCTCTGCCACCCTGTTACTGGGGCTGGACCCCAGCCAGACCACACTCCTCTTTCACTCAGGTCCCACAGAGTTTTATCACTGACCTTCTATGCTGTGTTTGTTGTTTGTGGGTTGAGAAGCCTAGAAATCACCACAGTTGCTAGTGATTCAGTCCCATCTATGCCAGCATGGCCCATGCTGAACTGCTCTCCCTTCCTAGATAGGTGCAATAGACCTTTCTTGTTGGCCTTCTAGGCTATCTTTGGCTGGAGATTTGTTTCACTTTGTCATTTTGTGGGTTCTGTAGCTCTAGAATTTGTTTAGAGTCATTTTTACAGGTTTTAGAAGGGATTTGGGGAGACCTCAAACAAATCTTACTCTGCCATCTTATCTCTGCCCCTTGCAAATTTCTTTTTAATGACCTCATACTTTACCATGAAACAAAGGCCTATCTTTATAACATTGTTGAGAATCACTCAAAAGGATATCTATTTATGAATTATGCATATATGCATGTGTTTATGTGTATGTATATGTACATATGCATGTACGCATGTGTGTATATATGCATATATGTATACATATATACACAATATTATATATATCCATTATGCATACTTACTTATCTATATGTACATAAAGATATGTATGTAGATATATGTAAACCATGTGTACACACATACATTTTGTTGCATTTACCAACGGAATGGAATGGAAGGGAATGGAATGGGTCCTCCTAGAAATTCTGGTCACTGCCTAGAGTTTTCTTGTCTCTTGTATTTTAAGTCCTCATTGTTCTGCTCTCAGAATTCTGTGGACTTTTCTGAAATTTGTTGTTCATTCATGTCTTACTCTGACCCCATGCTATAGCATGGCAGGCTCTTCTTTCTTCCACTGTCTCCTAAAATCTGTCTGAACTCATGTTTACTACTTCCAGTACACTATTCATGTCCTTATGTGCCATCCCTTTCTTTTGCCTTCAACCTTTCCCAGCATCAGAGCCTTTTCCAATGAATCCTGTCTTCTCATTTATGGCTAAAGTATTTAAACTTCACCTTCAGTATTCGACCTTTCAGTGAGTAGTCTGAGCTTATTTCCATAAGTATTGACTTATTTGATCACATTGCTGGCCAAGGGGCTCTCAAAAGTCTTCTCCAGCCATAATTTGAAAGTGTTGATTCTGTGGTGCTCAGCTTTTCTTATACTCCAACTCTCCCAGTCATACATTACTACTGGAAAAACCATAGTTTGACTATATGGACTTTTGTCAGCAGGTGATTTCTCTGCTTTTTAGTATGTTTTCCAGATTTTCCATAGCTTTCCTTCCAAAGAACAAGCATATTTTAATTTCTTCATGCAGTTGCCATCTGCAGTGATCTTTGAGTCCAAGAACATTAAATCTGACACTGCTTCCATTTCTTTTCCCACTGTTTGCCAGGAAGCAATGGAACCAATTGCTAAGATCTTAGTTGTGTGTGTGTGTGTGTGTGTGTGTGTGTGTGTATTGAGCTTCAAGTCATTTTTACAATCTCTTTTCATCCTTAGGAGGCTTCTTAATTATTCTTCACTTTTGCTGCGAGAGCGCATATGCGAGATTGATATTTGATATCTATTGAAATATCTATTGATATTTCTCCTAGAAACTCCAGTGCTGGCTTTTGATTTGTCAATTCTGGCATTTTGCATGCTGTGCTCTTCATACAAACTAAATAAATAAAGGGACAATATGTAACCTTGTCATACTCTTTTACCAGTCTTAAAACAATCAGTTGTTTTATGTTTGATTCTAAGTGATACTTTTTGACCACATACAGGTTCCTCAGGAGACAAGTAAGATGATCTAGAACTCCCATCTTTTTGAGGACTTGTCACATTTTGCTGTGATCCACACAGCAAAAGGTTTTAGGGTTGTCAATGAAGCAGAAATTTTCCCCTTGAAACTCTTTTGGCTACAATATTCCGTTGTGTTTTTAATTTGGGATCTCTTTCGCAAAGTGATCAGAGGATTCTTTTGATGACTGTTTTACCCCCTGGTTCCAGGACTTCAGGGCAGTTTTCCTTGATGATTTCTTAGAAGATGCTATCCAGGGCTTTTTTTCATCATGGCTTTACAGTAGACCACTAATTCTTCAATTATCCCTCCTGGATCTATTTTCCAGGTCAGTTATTTTTCCAATAAGATATTTTTACATTTTCATCCGTTTTTTTATTCTTTTGATTTTGTTTGACTGATTCTTTATGCCTTATAAAGTCATTATAAAGCTTCTACTTGCCCAATTATAATTTTTAACAAATTATTTTCTTCAGTTAGCATTTATACCTCTTTTTCCATTTGACCAATTTTTCTTTTTAAGGGGTTATTTTCTTCTGTGAATTTTATTTTCCATTTTGTCCATTGTATCTTTAAAGGAATTGATCCATTTTTCTTCTACCCCTCTAATTTGGCTTTTAAAATCATTCTTGGGCTTGAGACCAGTTTTGACCTGTTTCCATTAGCTATTCCTTATGTAACTTTGTGCTCCTCTGATTCTGGAGAATTTAACATAGTACCTGATTTAGTGCAAATATCAGTCTGGCATAGCCAATTTCAGCTCAGAACTCCCAGCTCAAGAGATCCTCCAGCCTCAGCCTCCCTGGTAAATGGAATCATAGGAATGTGCCACAATGCCTGGTCCAACAACTATTTATTAGCTACCAACTATGTGTCAGACAGTATGCTAAGCATTCTGTATACAAGAACAGAAACTAAACAATCCTTGCCATCAAGGAGCTTACTTTCCTGTAGCAGGAAAGATAATTTCAGGCATATAATTATAGGCATTATCAAGCTTAACTATAATGTTTGCTCTAATTCTTTTGCAAGTTAATACCTAAATGACTGGGGGGGGTTTACAGGAAAAAGCTGTGAAGGATCAAACCCACACAACTCCAGGGCAGAGCCTTCTAAAATAGGTTTGGGGCCCCAATAAGGAAATTGAACTGTAATAATGAGGATTTCCTTAACCTAAATCATATAGATACTTGAGCCAAAGGAAAACATCTTCCTCAAAGAAGTAGTTCAAAAAATAGGTTTCATTTAAACCTGGGAACATTTTTCCTGCCTCCCCTCCTTCATGTTTAATTTTTGCGTTGAACTGCCAATGATGCAACTGGACTAATCTGTCTTAAACAAAGCTTCAGTCATCACATCTATAAAAGTCTGTTCTTCATACATCACTTTGTTGTTGTAAATCTCAAATGAAATAATGTGTGTAAAACCTTTTGCAAACTCTATTGTGTTATGTGAATATGTATTGTCATTTGAGAGGAAGTATAACTTTAGTAGATGGATCACTTACCTAGGAGTCAGAAAATCAGGCTTCAGGTCCTACCTCCAAACACATATTAGCTTTGTATTCATGAATAAATCATTTAAACTCTCAATGCCAGAAGCAATTCTCTGTGACTAAAAGAATATTATAGATGGGTTGATGAGGTGCATTGGTAGAGGAAGTTTGCACATCAAAGAGTCCCTATTATGATAGTATCACAGGTCCAGCTTGCCCTTCCTGTATCCACACTGCAAATTTTTATTATGCTAAAAAAATTCAGTGGCTCTATTTCATATAGAATTCCAAACTCTTTGGTTTGGTATACAAGACCTTCTTACCATATAGTCCTTCTAAGATTTCCTCACACTATAATATTATAGTTACCAGGTGCTAATTTGTTGTTGTTTTTATTGTTGTTGTTGAATTATTTTCAGTTGTATCTAACTCTTCCTTAACCCTTTTAGGATTTTCTTGGCAAAGGTACTAGAGTGGTTGGCCATTTCTTTCTCCAACTCATTTTACAGATGACAAAACTGAAGTGAATGGAGTTAAGTGAATTGCCCAGGGTCACACAGCTAGTGTCTAAGGTGCTAAACCTAAGTTCAAATATTACCTCAGACAGTTAAGAGCCATGAGACCCTGGGCAAATCACATGACCATTCTCAGTCTCAGTTTCTTCATATGGAGATAAGAACTGCATCTACCTCAGGGTTGTTGTGAAGATCAATTGAGCTAACATATGTAAAGCACTTCACAAACTTTAAAGCTCTATTTACTGTTATTTCTTTATCTTCATCACCATCATTATCATGGGTGCTGTTTTTGTACTTCTATTTACATCAGTACCATGTAAAATTCCTTGAGGGTAGGGATTGTCTCATTTTTTTATCTATACCCTCAATTGTATAGCACTGTGTCTAGAAAATAGTAGATGCTTGATAAATGCTCATTAATTGACTATGCCCACATCTCTTGTCTACCTTGCTACTTATCTACACCCCATCATTCTGTCAAACATGAGTCTGGGTTCTACAGGACTTTCCCAAACCAATGACCTTCAAGGGAATATTTCCTTTGTCTGAACTCTTTGTTGTCTGAATATTGGGTTTTTTCACATGTTACTTTGTGTTCCTACTTATCTTTTTATGTGTATATCAAGTTCTTTAAAATCAGGAAATACCTTTTAACTCTGCATCACCACAGCTTATAAAGCATTAAATAATTGAAAAGGGGGCTATAAATGACAATAAGCACTTAATACATGTTTATTGATTGGTTGATTGATTGATCAGAATAGATCAGTGTGTAAGTGATTTTTAAGAAACATTAAAACTAACATTTTTACATTTTTGAACCAATGCTAATGCTGCATGCTAAACTCTTTCCCAAATGCTCTGGAAGATATGGTTGATCACAAGTGGAGTTCACAGAAACTTTGGAGGTTCTCTCCTTTCAAATCAAGTTTTTTCAAGGACAGAGCATTTTTGGTTCCATAAATGTGACTTCCTTTTTCTGAGAATGCACCAACAAAAAGTATGTTTGAAGAAAGCTTACTGAGATGGCTTATCCAGCTTTCTGACAATCATACAGTTCTTACCAAACAATACTTTGATGAGTTAATTGTAAATGAATCAGAAACATATGGATAAATTTTCTCTTTAAATATACATTGGTTTAAAAAGTGAATGAGAAAAAGTGCTTGGCAAAATGTATTTTAGGTTTTATTTTACCCAAAATGAGTAATAGTTCAAGATGTTCAATGAAACCAAAACACAGCTGGTCTCCCCGATCCATGGTAATTATGTCATTAGTGGGCATGGTATAAAGCCATATTTTTAGCTAAGAGTTGTCAAATAGCCAATGAGAATGCAAATATTCAGATAATAATCAGATTTAACAGTTCACAGTAAAAATTATATTCCTTTTATGCTTAAAGTACCATGAAATTTTAAAAAATTAAAAATTCAATGCCATTGTCAAAGAGCTTAATAACTAATTTGTTTCACATATGTGTAATTACTTCTTCACTAGTAAAATCACATGCAAAAATAGACACTATGTTTCAGCGCATTTCATAGTAATCAACACTTAATTCAAATTCCACTAATATCAGCAATTGTTAGACAAAACTAGAGGCTACCCACAGGGGAGTCACAGCCTCCCTTCTTAAACTTCTGCCCTTCTTCAAACAATTTCAAAACAAATACTGCAGGCAACTGGAGGAAGACTATTTTTATTGCAGACTCAACATCCCAGAAAAAAATCAACTTTTTATCATTAAAAAGCATTAGAACAGTAAATCAGAGGCACTGTTGTACAAAGGAAAGAGCACTGAGCTTAATATTAGAAGATAAGAGTTCTGGCTCTGCCATTATGCTTGGTATATGGACCTCAGGTAAGTTAACTCAGTTTTCTCATTTGTAAAATAAGAACCAAAAATATATGTCTTGTCTATGTCACAGGGGAGTCAAGGATTCAATTATTTAGGTTCCTGTATTGATGTACAACTATATGTTTTATGACCTTAAATGTAATTTATATTTCTATCATATGCAGGCTACGTAAGAGACCGACTTATTTAGATTTTGAAAATATTATGTAGAACATTTACAAACAAGAATTAATAATTTCTCAGAGACCTTCAACAGCTTCCTCTCTTTCTTTCTTCATTTAATGAGCTAGTTTAATGAACTTCGTTTCATAAGCCTACATAAACCAAGTACAAGGACAATAATGCCCTATACCTTTCTCTCCCAAAGAAAATCATGCAAATTTCTTTGAAAATTTTTTTTGTTTTGTTTTGGTATTTCTGTTGTGTTTGACTGAAGGAAAAAAACAACTTCATTTGCCTCATTCTAACACTTTATCCTACTGTGGAGCTAACCTGTAGCTCTTAAAGACTGTGAGAGACATGGTAGGAGCAACATACACTCCATGCAGAGTAAGTTAGTTTTGCAACCTCTACTACAACATAGGTGTGTGTGTGTGTGTGTGTGTGTGTGTTCTCATAAAAAGACAAACTCACTCTTTCCACAAGTGAACCAGTGGTCTGTTATAAGCATTAGACCTCCTCAGACTCATCATACTCTTTCCAGTCCAGAGAATCAACACTTTCCTCATTTCATGACAGTGCCTCCTCATGGAGATGAGGGGAGTTACGTACCCCTGAACAATGACTCTACCTTTGCTAACTATTCTTCTAGTCTACGGTTAAGAAAATTGTTGTTGTCATTAAACATTAGATCTTTTCCTTCCAATCTTGAGATTGATTCAATGGATAAGAATGAATTAGAACAGAAACAGAACATAATCTCTACTACCTTCAACATAACTGAGACACAAGCTACATTACCACAGGCAGGAGCAGTCAATTTCACGTTTCTTCACTGAACATTTACCAAGGCCAGATGAGCACTGTATTAGGTGCTAAGAGTATAAATATCAATGCCATCTCTAGCTTCAAGATGCATACATTACATGAAAGTCACTTTCCATGTCTGAATCTTTCTCCTTCTATAAAATAGAGGTAGGATAGAAATAGAAGTACCCTCTTCACATAGTTTTTATGGGTTTCACATGAAATAATGTGCTTGGCAAACTTTAAAGAACTCTATAAATGCCAGTTATTATTATTGTTATTACTGAAAGGGGCTCACAACTGAAGGGCTGACTACAACCTAATTACAAAACTGATTATTTTATCAATGACAGTTCACAAAGATTGGATATATCAGACTTTTGAAGATTTCTATCATTTTAGATAGGGATATGTTTAAATTAATCTGCATTAGAAGAGGGTACAATGTTTGCACAACAGGAAAAATGGTGAACTTACCCCTTCAGAGAACTCTCGAGTGAGAAAAATCTGTCTTTTGATGGATACTGTCTCTGCACCTTATGTACTTAGGGTTTTGCCTCTAATTTTGCCTCTAGTACTGAAAGGATAAGTGACTTGTCCAGGGTCACATATTCAGTAGGTGTCAGAGTCAGGCCTTTAACCCAGGTCTTCCTTACTTTGAGGCCATCTCTCTAGCCATTATGCCTAATAGCTTCTCTTTGCTTTAACAAATTTCTATTAGCAATCACCCTAGCACACCCAGCATGGCCTGCTAGAATAGGTTCTTTGATCTGCTTTTCTAAAGGACAGATAGCTTGGGGGAGGGATTAACTTTAATTAAATATATTCAAGTCATTCACTAGTTCAAGGGAAGGGTCAGCACCCTGAATGTGGAGAAAATACAAATAGAAAAACACAGAGAAATTAGCACAGATATCCAACAGACAGGGCTCCAATTGTCTAAACAAAATAATAGATATATAATCACCAGACCAGGGAGCACCAGCATCTGCATTCTCAAAGCTTGGGGGCTCCTTAACAATGGCTACCGAGAGTCTCATCTGGCCAGATCACAAAGAAGCATTCTTGCCATGAGCAAGCCCCAAAATAAAATACCAATGTCCCAATATATATATATATATATATATATAATTTACATCTAATAGGATCAGAGCCAGAAGGCATCACAACCCATTTGACTCAGTGTCTAATTGGCTAAGTTCTATGTGGGAAGTCATAGAAGCCGATTCCAGGACTCAGATAAAGATCTTAATGATGTACCTTTTGAGGTGACTGTGGATTGAAAAGGCTGGCACCCTGGGAATACATTTTAAAGGACTTTTGTTTGAGACCCTGACATCAAGCAAAGCTTTTGCCCCCAAAACTTCAGACACCTAAAAAGACATGTCCTTTATTAAAATTATCCATCCTGTGTTGGTTCCAGGATATAATAGGCTTAAAGACAATTATTTTACCTAGACAAAACCTAGATGTTTGGAAGCCTGCTCTTATTTGTATTCTCTTTGTTAATGCCTTTAAAAATGTTAATTGACTTCCCAAAGACCTGTTGGCCATCCCAAGACTTTTGGTGCCTAGAATTCAGAAACCTGATTTTATCTGAGCTACTCCAGAATGTATCACGTAAAACTATGATAATATCCCAAGATGTAACAAACTAAGCTTAATTGATGAGAATGCTTGAATCTTTGTCCTTTGGATCTTTAAAAATCTTGTTCAAATCATCATTAGAGTTCTTCCTTATGAGCTACCCACATTGCCTGGTCACTTCTTTCTCATGTCTCCAATCATGCTTAGTGCTGGACACTGAGCAGCTTCTGACAGTTCTAAAAGACATGGAAGGCATTCTGCATGCAACCCCCCTGCCCCCCAGCAAGCTTCCCCCTAAGCAAGCTCCTCTCCTAAGGCAATATAAATCACTATATGAGCTCCGCGTGACTCAGGATGTGTTACAGCAGTAAAATGAGCTGAAGTTCAAAGCAGCAAGACATCCATGATTGAAATGCCTGTGTACTGTTAGACCTGGGAACATGGCTCCTACTCCAAAGAAAAAGGGCACATATTGGCCTGTTAATGGATAGGGAAGATATTATATTCCATTAACTCTATGCACATTAATGTTAATTTTCTTGTATTTATTTTTGGTCATGTAAATAGCATATGCAACTTTCAACATCATATTCTTCTTTCTCTTTATCAGATACTGAAATATAGTAAGAATTAAAACAAAGTGGTACTCTCACTATTGCACTAATCAGAAGAATTTTATTTCATGCTATCATGTATTATTTATTTATGAATAATATAACCTGCTTTAGGATAAGGAATAGGAAACACCATTTTTCTCTCTCTAGAGGATTTCACTGTAATTCTTCTAACAGATGAAGAAACTGAGTCACAGAATGGTGAAGTTACTTGCCAACAATCATAGAGTTAATGGCACAGTCAGGACAAGAATGCAAGTCTTCTCTTCATGTATCCCATGGTCTTTGAATTGCAATATCCTGACTCCAGAGAGAATAGAAACTTTTACTTGTCGAAGCAAATTTTTACTTGACCAGAATTGCTGGGCTGTACTTCAGAAATCACAATAACCAGTCTAGGTCATACAATAAAAGACTAGTTAAGGGATCATGAAGGAATTCATCTCTAGATTCCCTTTATCTGACAAATCCATAAAAAAGTCATTAGGCAAAGATGGGAAAACTGAGGTAAATGAGTTTCAATTCCTATTCCTCATAGTCAATAATTTGGCTCTGAAACCACTACTATAGTGACATCATAGATTTTAATAAATAAAGAGGAAAACAAAATGACTAGAGGAAATATTTTTAAATTTGTGGAATTTCTCGTCATTAGAGTATAAAGCCTACTTTTGTCTTCTTTGCATACAGCAAAGCATGTTATGGAATATTATTTGCATAGTTGTCATATTTCTAAGCACAGTTCAGACACTGAATGCCTATTGGTAAAATAGAACATATTCAATTTAGCAAGGTAGCTTGTAACATATTTCTTGGTCCCTTGAAATAAGTCCAATCAAATTTTCATTGCATGCATTTCCAAAACGTTTTCTTTTTGAAAAGCAAGTTCCTTTATATTGAAACAGATACAACTTACTCTTCACCCACTCTTCTTCATCTGGAGCAATATCCCCAAATACTCCCACTTACTGGTCTCAAATGGCAGCCTTCTACTTATTAACAGAATTATACAGACTTGATTCAAAACTGTCCCTAAGAAAAGAGATATTTACTGACCTTCAGACCAAAGGAATTTAGAATGCCAAAGATAGAAGACTGCCTCCAGTTATCATGAGGGGACTGGTCCAAGACTACATCTTAGCATGTGATCTGACTAGCACAGAGGTCCCAGTGAGGGCTTTAAGAAAAATGCATTCTGAGGTTGCTTCATCTTGTTTCTCTCTTTCCTGTTAAGTAGAAGCATACAGGAAGCTCTTCTCTTCTTTCCTACATGGTGGACAGGAAATTGGCATATCTTATCTACTTTTCCTTACTTCCCTTGGAGTATGGAGCATGAGGAGACAATCTTGGCTTTTTACTTTCTCTGGAAGATGTGATGGACTGTGCTGTTTTTCTTTTGGGCAAAAGAATGACAAGTTCCTTCGGTCTCTCTGCTAGGAGTTAAAGATATGCTATATCATATTGTAAAGAGATATGATGAGTACCTCATATTATTCTTGTAGGAAATGAGGGAGAAATGATGGGCAACTAGAAGGCACAGTAGATAGAATGTTGCTTCTGGTGCCAGGAAGACCTTAATTCACATCTGGCCTTAGACGCTAACTACCTATGTGATTCTGGCTAAATAATTTAACGACCATCTGCCTCATTTCCTCATCTGGGGGATAATAATAACGCCTACTTCCCAGGGTTGTTAGAAGGATCAAATGAGATTATATTTGTAAAGTGCTTAGTGCAGTGTCTGGCACATAATAGGCAGGATATCATTATGATGATGACAATAATGATGACGGAGAGATGTGAACTTGATAGATGAATGAATGGACTGGTTAAAAGAATCATCATTAATGATTTTAATCATCATTAATGGTTCAATGTCAACTTGGCAGGCCCTCTGCAGCTGACTGCCCCAGAGATCTGTGCTTGACCCTGCGCTGTGCTATTCAATAAAGGCATAGATGGAATGTTCATCAGAACTGCAAGTGATGCAAAGCTAGGAGGGAGAGCCAACATCCATATGACAGAAGCAAAATACAAAAGCATTTGACAGATTAGAATCTAATGAGTAAACTTTTACACTTGGGTTCATAAGATTGACTTGGTAAGGATGGGTGGAGGGGCCTTGTGACATGCAGTTATCTGAAAAAGATTTTGGAGTTGTAGTGAACTACAAGCTCAGTATGAGTCAATAATGTGATATGGAAACTAAAAAAGGCTTAAGCTGCATGAAAAGAGAGGTATAGTTTCTAGGTATAGAACAGTAATATTCCCTACATACTCTGGCTTGTCAGATCACATTTGGAACACAATTGTGCTGCATTCTGGGGAACAGAGTTTAGAAAGGACATTAGTAAAATGTAAAGCATCTAAAGGAAGTAAACCAGATGGTTTACTTCCATTCATGCCATATGAAGATTGCTTGAAGAAACTGGGAATTTTTTGCCTGGAAAGAGAAGACTCAAGGAGGACATGACAGTTATGTTTAAGTATTTGAATGTATGAAAGATGGATTAAAATTGAACTCAGTAGACAAAACTGAGGACAGCACATGAAACTATATCCAATAGTGCAGCCCACACATTTTTTAGTTTCTATACCACATGCCAAAAGTCTAGCTTTGGGGTATATAAGATTGGATTAGATTGAACCTGAAATCCCTTTCTAATGTCAAAATTTATGAGGTGAGAAGTGCGTGTAGCCTCATGTCAAAGTAGACCTCAACTGGGCATAGGAGAGGCAACTAGTGCCATTTTTCTTTCAGAAATTGCTGAGTATCTCATATTAAGGGACTTTGTTTTTATTGTCTGAAAGACCATCCTGATATTTTCTCATGTTTGTCCTGTGTTAGGGCTCTGATACCTCACGTGGGGAGGAGACTCCTAAAGAGGGTCGTTGATACTCCATGTGAGATGGAAGGGTTGAGCCGATCCTCAGCTAACAGGAGTGCACGTGGTCGATTACCTGGGGGCAGAATGCAAAGGCTGCACCTGCTTACAATAAGCGGAATAATCTCTCCCTTCAGGTTGAGACACATTGGCTCGCTGTGGCGAGGGCATGGCCAGGGGAGGGGCCCTAAGGGGCCCTGGAGAAAGGACTAAAATACAGGCTACTTGGAGGCAGGAGAGTTCGGTGGAACCAGGCCAGTCCAGTCCAGCCAGGCCAGTCCAGTCCAGCCACACTAAGATAGAGGATGAACTCTCAATAAAAGCTAGAAGCAAGTCCTGTGTCCTGAGTTTCTCTGTGCAGCTGTTTCTCCTGGACTGTACAGGAGCCAGGGACGCCCGAGGCCTGTTGAGGGGGCTATAGGTAAGCCCTATACATCCTGACCCAAAAAGATAACCCTCACCTGGATAAAAAACCAGTAACAGTTGGCACCGGAATGCAGGGGCTTGAAAGTAGGTAGGCTAGGGGTCAGAAGAGCTGTACAGCCTTGCTATAGTAGCAAGAAGCCTGTTGAGGAAGATGGTGCAGTCATTTAGCCTGTCCACTATGAAACTCAGTGATACAGACGTATATGCCAGACAAGTTTATAGCTTAGTGAAGGGAAAGGGAGTTGAGGTGGAGGAGGAAGATTGCATGAAATTTATACAATTACTGTGGAAAACATCCCCATGA
>CM053601.1:90945101-90970711 GCA_028646575.1 Pseudocheirus occidentalis
TGGTGAAGGGGGTATACAGTGGGATCGCTGGTTTGGGGTGGTGGGTAGGGGAAAAATGGGGAGAAAATTTGTAACTCAAAATCTCATGGAAATGAATGATGTAAACTAAAAATAAACAAAAGTTTAAATAAAAGATATAAATAGATATGACCACTGAAGAGCCTGGACTTTTTCTTCTCCCTTAAATTAAAAATGCTGCTCACATCCAAGGAAGGTACAATCCATCTCCTCAGAGAGAGAAAGAAATAGAAGAGCTGGAAACATGGTTTCATTTCTCCTAATGTTTCCTTTCCCCTCTCCCTTTAAATAAATCCCTCTTTGAGGTTTCAATGGTGGCCATCTTAGGTAAGAAGTTACCTTTGATGTGACTAGAATAATTAATTAAAATTGGGACCTAGACAATCAGGAGTCAATTTTTCTTGATCTCACAGAGGACTGAAAGGGTAGGGTAGCCACTAGGACACTGATTTTGAATTTTAAGAAGCTAGTATACATACATACACATACATAGACACATAGATACACAGATATGTGTATATATGTATATGTGTGTGTATGTGTATCCACAACCAAAGGCTTTCTGAGGGGTATTTGGGGTTTTTTTTGTTAATCTCTTTTTCTTTCTGTTACAGAAACAGGAGACAGAACAATGACATTTCCTCTATGAGAATCAAATTGCTGTTAGCAATGACAAACCATTAAAAATAAACATTTGTACAGAGCACTCAGCATGTCTATGATATTCAACAAGCCAGTTTAAAAATGGAGGCTTTAATTAGACATAAATTTGTAGACTGCCTGAAGAAAGATAATAGCAAAGAATGTGACTTTCAGAGAAGGGCTTTGTTATAATGTATCAGGGATAGATAGGAAGTAGACTTGTGACTTTTTGGTATTGGGAGCTCCAAGGCAAGAAAAGTCCTGCTACCATTGTAAGCCAGCATCTTTTCTGCAAATCTTAGAAACCTATGTAGAGCAGAGGTGTCAAACATGAGGTCAGTGGCCCACAGTACTCCTCAGTGCACTTGAACCAGATTAAAATATAATCTGGAAATATTTACCAAAATAAGTAAGAATTGAATAGAGCATAATATTAATAGGTTGTTTTCTAAGTCTATATGCTGGGCTGTATGGTTTAGTGTCTCCCATTTCTATTTAAGTTTGATACAAATGGTCAGAGGACTGAGAAGTTGTGATTTGCCAAGAATCAGATAACCATTATATGAGTATGCCGTATATCAGGATCTGAACCCAGATCTTCCTGCTTTCAAGGGATAGTGAACTGGTCTTGAAACCAGGAAGATTTGGGCCCAGGTCCTTCCTCTGTGTATCTGTACCTTGGTATCTCTATATCTATTTATCACCTATCTATCTTTATCTGTCTCTAATACATCTATAGCTGTATGAATAGATAGATGGATCTATATCTCTCTAGCTATAGATATTTATTTACAGATAGCTATCGCTATCTCTATATCTATGGATCTATACCTCTGTCTCTATAGATACATATTTGTAGATAGAGATAGCAAGAGATATATAGTACACAATGTATATGTATGTGTATGTGTGCATAATACACTGGCATGTGTGTATATATATATAAATGGGTGTATGTATGTATATATGTATGGCAATACAGAATAGACATACACACATATATAATATACATAAATGGTTGTCTATGCCTATATTTTTATATGTACATGTGTGTGTATAAAGAAGTTAAAGTCTGTTTGAGATATCCCTGAGTTAGTTTCCATTGGTTTTGAAATACAATCAGCATTCTTAATTTGGAATAGAGGGGTGAGAGGTGGAACTGAACTTATCACTAAATTAGAGAAGTAACCTCAAATAAATACCTACACATGTAGAAAACACCAAGCAATACACTGACTGCCATCTTTCTGAATGAGAAGATCTATTCTATGTAAAGGAATGGCTATAAATACTTTTTTTGTTTATTCCATACTCAAAAGCATATATCTACAGTAGAGACAAGATTCTGCAGCCACAGAAATATAGAGAGCTCAGCATTCTGCCACACTATTAATAGTAGCTTCTAAGTACTTTTGAGACCATCTAAAAATAAACCTGTTTTGCTTGCAACATTTGGTCAACACTAAACTTTTTGTTGAGATTAAGTTTCTTCCAGGTTTTAATCACCAAGCTTAATTTTCTTTTTCAAAAGATGATAATGGAAAAAAATTGAAAAATTAAAAATTTCTAAAAATTAAATTAAAAAGATAATGAAATTTTCAAATAAATATCCAAAGTATGGATATAGCATCATAATGTATAAATCACAATAAGCTGTAGAACCAGGGTAGTTGTTTTAGCCATGGTTTTGACCTCTGCTATAGCTTTGTGTATCCCTGTTCTACTTTTTTTTAAAACACCTGTGTAACATTGTGTGTATTCCAGTGAAGATAAATATGCAACAACCTCATCAGAAGTTCCAAGGAGAGCCCTATTTTGTGGAAGGATGTTTCTAATTAACATCCAACCAGTCATTGAGGTGGTCTTCTTTAATGATGCTTTGGAATTCTTTAGGGAAAAATTAGATAAAGCAAAGTCCTAGGAGAGTATAGTACTTGGAACAAATATACTTTAAGGGTTAGGCAAAGTTTAATCATTTTTATTCTCCTACTCCTGAAAAATAACACTGTGACCAAATGCAGAGTAGTAACTTAATTCTGGCATAGGACAAATTAAATTTGGGGTGGGGACTGAATGTGCAGAGGACAGTAGTCTGCTCCAGTTAGGTGCAGTCCCATTTAGAGTAGAAAAAACATATCCCCCAGAATACAACCTGGGCTCCCACTTCACTGAAGACTCCTGGAATAACCAACAGAAAGAAGAAGTACAAGGAAAGAAGTGATAGGTGGGAAGATCCTGTGAAAGGAATGGAATCTTTGGGGCTGGTGCTGTGAGGTTCAGATCTGGTTGGGAAATGAGGACTGAGGTAAAGAACCCATCTCTCCCTATACTGGTTTTCTGAGACAAAGTCTTGATTGTCCAGACTAGTTAAATATCTGTCTACATGGTACTACAAAACTGATTTAAAACTGAAAGTTTCAATCCACAGTTTAGTCTTCAGAACACTAAACAATCAATGTATTTTATTCTTCAAATTCAGAAAAGCTAGCCAAATTAGTAAAACACTTGATCAGGTTGTATATGAAAACAAACTTTAGGTCTATACCTAAGACGTCAGAGAACAGGCAATCATGATACTGTTTCTAAGGGTAAAAGAAGTTCATCAGAATAATTACCTGAGTTCTCCATTTACCTTTGTAATGCAGAAGTTCCTCTCAAAAATTCTTTCAGTAAAAACCACTGGAAACCAACTCTTGATCAAAGAAATTCCTCTAGTCTCCTTCTAAGTGTCTCTGTGTTGGCAACCACCTTGTCATGATGGTATTCCTAGAGTGTGCCTCAGCTTACTATATTTTTGTTTCAGTTTTACATTAAGGAAATAAATAAAATTGGTTTCAAAAGTAGAGCAGGCCTTCAGAAGAATTATTCAAAATGATTCATCTACTGTAGAAAGTATATTTCTGGCAATTCCTGCATTTTTGTTTATTTGTTAGAAATGACAACTGTGTGAACTACAAATGGGATCTCATATGTCCTATGGAATGTAAAAGAAAAATGAACATGAATTTTTTTCCATACCTGAATTCTCACATTTCCAAGTTTCTAAAGCATATCTCAATAAGAAACAGCTGTGAAAGAGATTATAACATTATTTTAGCATAACTTCTTCTTAAACTTCGACCTGTGGGACAAAGCAGAATGGATATTACTCCATTATATTATAGCCCCACTCTGTAATAGAGCCATGTCACAAATTTTTGTTTAATATAGGGAATAGTATGAAAAATTTAAGATGTGACTTCTCCATGAGTAATAGCAATAAAATTTTTTCTTCCTTTTTACAGAGATATGTTTGACTCAAGTCTGAATTTTTACCTTGGGCATATACTTAATCATAAATGATATATCTACACATATATACAAGCATGCATGCACATATGTATATGCATACATTTACATACATACACACATTACATATTGTAGCACCAATGCAATGGTCACTATAAATATACCTGCATGGTACTCAATCACAAAATATAACAGGCTCTCCATAAGTAAGACAGAAGCAAGACATATTTCAGATACCAGAAAACCAAACTCCCAAACCAGTAAGCTGACTCCATCCTAGGAGTAAAGAAGTTAGTAAGCCACAACAGCACAGAGAGCCACAGCATCCTTTAGTCTTCCCATAGACCAACATTTACTCACACGCCTGTCTGTTTGCTGCCATCCTCTCTCCTCCCACTATCTAGCTGTTCTGATTCCCATCTTCCTGTGAGGGATTTTTTATTTGTTAAATTTTTCCCAGCACTATATGGTGGATATAACTGTAAAAGAAAGGAGGATTATAACACCATCTCTTCTCTGGGAAAAATTAGATAAATAGATAGATAGATAGATAGATAGATAGATAGATAGATAGATAGATAGATAGACAGATAGATAGACAGATACATAGATACATAGACAGACAGATAGATAGACAGTATTTATCTACTTCTATTTTAGAAGGAAATCAGACACCTCTGGAAATTGTGTGTTTGGGCGACTAGAGAATTATATTTCATAAATTATTTCCATAGTATAGTATATTAAATGGTATTCTAGTAGCAGACGGCTGAATGTAATTTCCAAAAGTGGCCAACTTTCTCTAAGAAGTAGGTAGTTGATTTCTTAGGAGTATTTGGGTTATGTATGTGTGTATATGTCTAATGGGAATGGGCTTCTGTGACACCAGTAAAGTCCCAGGGCTTTTGTAACAGCAGTCAGTAAGAGAAGCAAAGTCCTTTTTCAGGACTTCAGTCTAAAAACAGACAGGGTGCTTATCTATGATCTATGACCAATAGAGACAGAGTGCTATAGCATATTGAAATCACAAGCATTCCTCTCAGTTCTTCGTGGTCTTAGCTCCTGCTTGAACTTTTCTTTGCCCTACTACTTCCCGCTCCACTCCTCCCATACCACCCTTTCTGTTTCGCTTTTTCAGCAAGCTCCTCCACTGTGGGCTCCATGTGATCATGTTAGGCCTATTAAGGTTAGGAAGGTCTCCAAACTCCAGCAGGCGTATGAAGGGCAATACAATGTATACTGTTTCCAACAAAGACTTGATACAATCAAAGGAGAGGCTCAAAGGCACTTGAATAGCGAAACAAGCAGCAAAGTACTACTTTACTTGCCATTAAAACCACCATTTACAGAAAATACATTCTTGGAAAGAAAGCAATTATAGGTCACTACACTTTTTTAATCAATTCAAACTAGATTTTTTAAAAGCAGAATATTGGTAAACATCTATAACATTCAAGCAGAGATACAGGACAATTGCTCCAGAAGGCAAGAGTTGCAGAGAAAGCTTTCCCCCCAACTGGGTTACAGATTTCATGAAGGAACAAGTCATGCTAAGTGTAGCAAAAGGAGTTGAGACAGTGGCCTTCATCCTTCCATCTCCACTTCCACTTATCCAGATCTGCCTCTCCTTATGGCTCTGACGAAGCCTTCCTAATCTTGCTGTCCAGTTCTTTCTCTATCCTCTTAATTCCCACACAACTTTGCACCTGCCTGGTGGCACTTTTCACATACTCTCTTGTGTTACAACTTATGGCATAATTTCCTTTCACCTTCTATACTGTAAATGCTTTAGGGGTTGAAGCTTACTATCTTGTTTACTTTTAAATCTCCCAGAGCTCCTAGTATAGAGCTTAAAATGAGGAAAATGATACAGAAATATTTGTTGAATGGGCAACAGGAAGCTGGAGGAGAGGGAGGGATAATGGAAGTGACTATTCCATCATCAAGAATGGGACAGAGAAGAAATCTGGGCCTAGGCTGACAAGTACCCGTGATCTCAGTAGAGCAGATTTCAAAGACTTCAGAGGAAAGACTTCATAGGTCCTATAGCTCAGATTAAAAACTGACTCAAGGGAAGTCAGTCTGGGAGGAATGGAAGATGCTCAAGAATGGAAGCATGAAGACACAAAGGGAAGAGAAAAAAACAAAACAGGATTTGTCTGAAGAGAACAATGTGGATGAACAGGGAACTCACAAACTAGTTTGGATTTTTAAAAAAAAATATCCATAAAATCTGAAAAAGGTCCAGGTAAGAGCAGATGACTATAAGAGCTTGTCATGATACTATAAATATAGTGTAGAGAATATCAAAGTTTTAGAATGAGTGAAGAATAGTGAGAAAAGCTAAGAACAACAGGAAAAGTTGCTATTTTGTTCTGTTTTTGCTCTACTGAGAAAGAAAGGAGGAACAAAGAAGGGACAGGACTTTTGCTTGGGTGAGTGAGTAAGAAGGCAGAGCTCCTCGATTGCTATTTCTGTTTTTTCTTCTGCAAAAGAGAATGACCCAAGCACAAGTAATGGTGGAACTAAAATAGTTAACAGGAAATTGATATGCACTATAATTAAAAAGATAAAAATTCAGCACTGAGTGGCTCTGGATAAATTTAAATCACTTGGTCAAAATGAACTACATTTGGGTTCTGAAAGAAATGGTAGAAATTATTGCTGAGACATTATAAATGACATCTGAAAGATGGGTAAAGGGACAGGTACCATAAGATTGGAGAGAGGCAAATGTTATCCCTATTTTCATGCCAATAATATGACATTCAATAGAGATAAATGCAAAGTCTTGCACTTGGATACAAAAAAATCAAATTTCTGAAGAATGAGATAGATACAAAGCAATTGTGTTGGGAAAAGATCTGGGGGAATTAGTGGATTTTAAACTCAAATTGAGTCAGTAGTATGACATGGGAGACACAAAAACTAAAGTGATCTTCAGGTACATTAAGAAGAGCCCAGTTACCAGAAATAAGGAGGTGAGAGTTCCTCTGTACTTTGACGTCATCTGAACATATCTGGAGTATTTTGTGCACAACAACTTAAAGACATTAATAAGATGGACACTGTCCAGGTTGGTGAAGTGCTTTGAGCTGAAAATAATAGGTTTAAGGAAGTGGTCGTGTTTAAACTGGAAAAGAGAAAATTCTGGGGTAGAGAAGGAGGGATGATAGCTGTCTTTGATTATTTGAAGGTCTGTTACATGGAGGAGAAGGCCTCTGTTTTGGCCCCACAATACAGAATTAGGAGCAATAAGTAGAAGCAGTAAAGAGAATAATATAGATTCTATGTCAGAAAAAACTTGCTAAGAATGAGAATTGCTCAAAAGTAGAACGGTTTTCCTAGAGACATGGTAGGTTTTCCCCTCCTTGTAGGTATTCAAAGAGAGGTTAGGTTATTGTTAATATAGTAAGTGGGTATTCATTTCTTGTTTGACTAGATGATGGTGTACAGCCTTTCCAACTCTCATATTCTGTGATTCTATCTCCAAACAGGTAGGCAAGCATACAAGCCCTGGGAATGACAGCATTCCCCAGACCACCAGTCATACTTCCAGCCAATCTCTCATAATCATCATCTGGGAAAGTATCCCCTGTGGAGAAAGGGCCAACCTTCCTTGACAACTCAATGCTACTCACAGGACAGATAGGCCAGCCTCACCCAAACAGCAAAGTATACTGAGGGAGAGTAAGGAGGCATGTGTCAGACAAGTCAAACCACTACTACCACCTTGACTACTATCACCTCTCACTTAGCAGAGATAACCCAGGACCTGAAAACAGGTGCCTTCAGAATAGCAGTGCTCCCAACCCAATGCCTATCCTGGTCACTATCCTGGGAAGAGACTCCTGTGGAAACAGTCTCGCAACTGCTACTGAAGGTACTAGAGCTATATCCATAAAAAAATCCATAAAAGAAAGTTCTTGCCACCAAAGTTCTTGGCACTGTGAAATTGTTCAACACCAGATATTTTTCTATCAGTGGAAATGACATTAAAGACAAGGTATTAACATCTTCTTTGCTGCCTATGAACCCTGGGATCTTTCCATCTGACTTATAGCTGAAATCTTCTCCCAAGACAGTCTCATTCTTCTATTAGTATCCCTACTGGTTAGCATAGTGCTTTAGATATAAGTGCTTAACAAAACACCTCATTCATTCATTCATTCATTCATCCAACCAACCAACTTCTGATATTTATTATCTAGGTAACTGGACAAAAACTCTCTGAACTTCAGGAAATTACCTGAGACTTAGCTACTTACTGAGACATAGATAGCTCCTCACACTGAGGAAATCATAGAACCTTTACTATCATTTTAAGTGTGTAACTTTTTCCCTGACATATCTTTTGCAAATTGAAATTCTGTCCTAAAGACCTATGAGGTTACCATTTTGTATATGAAGCAAAATTGTGTAGCAGCTAGAAGGCTGGCCTCAAAGCCAGGAAGACCTGGTCTAATATGCCACTTTCAATACAAACTGACTGTGTGACCTTGACTAAGTCCCTTAAAGGTCTAGGAAACTCTCTAAGATTCTAAGTTGCAGAGGAGATATAAACTTGCATTTGCAAAGGGAGTTTCCTCAGATGGAATTTCTTTTTAACAATGAAATCTTAGGTCTAGCAATATCCATATATGTGTTATATTTGTGTGTATAGGTATACATGTACATATATGTATGCATATACATGCATATATATGTTGTGTCATAGTATACATTGTTATTTTTCAGTCATTCAGTTGTGTCTGACTGTGATCCCATAGACTTGAAGTTTTCTTTGGCGAAGATATTGGAGTGGTTTGCCATTTCCTTTTCTAGTGTGTCTCCATTTTACAGGTGAGGAACTGAGGCAAAGAAAGTCTAACTTACCTGTCCAGGTTTACACAGCTAATAGGTGTCTGAGTCCAGATTTGAACTCAGATCTTCCTGACTCTAGGCCTGGTGCTCTGTGTACTAGACCACCTGTATACCTGTTGACTCTGTATATCTATTTATATCTATACATATATATATACATGCATATATGTATACATGTATGTATATAGATGGACATACATATATCTATGTGTCTATATATGAATATGCACAAATATGTACTTGTGAATGTATTGGCATGGTGAACTCCTGCTGTGAAAATTCCCTTCGCTGATAAAAATCAATTCATCTATAACTCCAGTCATGGAGTATGGCAGGGGACAGTAAGAATTTAAGTGATTTGCTTACCCAAAGTCATAGTTAGTATGTATCAGAGCACCAGAGTTCAGCACTAAACTCAGGTCTTCCTAATTCTGAGGACATCACTCCCTATCCAATACATCAAAATGCCTAACATTGGGTGTCTCTTATCTTTTTCTCTTCCTCTTTCTCTCTCTAAAAGGAAAACTGTTCCCAACAATGATGGCATAAAATGACAAATGCAATGCAAACTTGTTGAATACCAACAAAGGAGAGATCAATGTTTCTCTCTTTTAATTTATTATCATAAATAGAGCAACGTCAACCCCTACTTTAGGAGTCAACAAATTGGCACTGCAACTTGTCATTTTTCACCATCTTTGTTGGGAACAGAAGTGTTCCTTTTAGAAGAGCACTGATTGATTGGGATGCAAATTCATTTTTGTGGTGAAGTAAAATCTCCTAAAAGTGTTTCAGTTGATTTTTTCTCTCTCACTGCTGAACTTCAGATATTATTTCACAAAAGATAAAATAACACTGATGACCCACTGCTATTTTGCTGCTGCCTTTGCAAGCAGGTTCTATAGGAGCACAGGCTAGAGAAGAAGCACCTCACTTGGCTGACAGGTTCTGACTTTCACTATGGGGTTACAGAATGTCAAAAAATTGATCACCAGCAAGGACAGAGCTGCCAAAACCAATCCTTATAAAAACTGCTTTAGTGTGACTTTGGAGTGAAGGTAATTCTTAGGCAAGAATACCAATTAAGACTCAGGACTTAAAAAAACAAACAAACACATAAGGGCCAATTAGGGCTCTGACTCTTGGCTTGTTTCTCTCTTTAAAATTGCAAGCTTCAAGGCTGTAAGTGGCCTTTGAAGACCAAAAGAGAAAAATGCATCTAAAAGATAAATAGTGAAGTGTTTGCAAGAGCAAATGGCATTAGTTCTCTGAAGGCTTTCTGTTTATAGTTTTCTTAAATTTTTCCTTTTATCTTGCTGCATACCCAAAATGCCTTTGAGAATTATTTATGATAAATAGAAAACATACAACAAGTACATGAGAGTATGTGTGCACATGCACGTGCACACACACACACACACACACACACACACACACATACACACCACCACCACCACCACCACTACCACCACTATCACCAGTTCTTAAGAAAAATTTTAGTCAACCATATTGCTATTATACATTTTACTTCTCTTTTGTTAAAAGTATCTTAATAGGTTTAAGACAGATGTTAAGGAGTTTCAGCACTCTTTATTTTCATGTTTCTTGAAATATGAGAGTAAAAAGCTAATGTAATATTAATTTGGGACCCACATTTATAGATATCATTCATCTATCAATTGGGGTTAAATACATAAAAATGAAACAGTCCCCGCCTTTAAGGAGTTCTTTCTATGGAGGGAGATGATGTATATATTATAAAGATTTACTAAATAAGTAGGCAGAAGTTTTTCAACTGACTTTTTAAGGAAACTAGGTATTTTAAGAAGTAAGGGCAAGTAGAGAATTCATTCCATATGTGCTGGACAACAAGTGGAAAGGCATGGAAATGAAAGAATATGTGTGACATGTGTGACGAACAGCAAGAAAGTCATTGTGCCCTAGATCATCAAGTGTGTGAAGGGGATTTGTGTGTAAGGAGTTAGGAAAAGGATCCTGGATCCAGTCTGTGAAAGACTTTGAACGTCAAACAGTGGAGTCTGTATTTGATCCCCAAGGCAATAAAGTAGGAGCTAGTGGTGTTTATTGTATAGTAGGGGTGACATGATTTGACTTGAACTTTAGGAAAATCACTTTGGCAGTTCTGTGGAGAATGAATGAGAGAAGAGAAAGACTTGAAGTAAGTAGTCCAAATAGGAGTTTACTGCAAACGTTCAGGCAACAGGTAAAGAAGGGAGTCCGCTTTGGGAGCGAAGATGGAGAAGTAAGCAATAAATTGCTCTCACCCTCCCTTATGAACCTCTAAAAAACCCAAAAAATAGCACCCTAGGAAAATTCTGGAACACTGGAGACAGCAAAAGGAGAGTTTTTTAGCCTGGGAAACCTGGAGGATTGCCAAGAAAGGTCCATTTCACTGGAGTGAAAAAGGCAGTTCAGTCCAGGATCGAAGGTGTCCCAACAAGCCAGCAGTAAGTCCCATCTCAACAAATCAGTGGGAGATCCTGAGTCCCAGGGTGGTAGAGCAGGCAAGTGCCAACACCAGGATCACCCTCTCCCCTTCCCCATGCACATATGTGCTTTGGCATAGCCAGGGGAACTGGCAGACTCTAATTCAGAGAACCACCCCAAGCATTGGGAGTCTACCTGTCAAAACAAACCTAGGAACTACATAAAGGCAGATCTAAATAACTGAACAAACATCAATTGTTTATGGTTAGATAGAGCTAATATAATGAAAATGACAATTTTACCTAAATTAATTTACCTATTTTACCATAAATTTACCTAATTAACCATACCAATAAAACCACCAAAACATTATTCTATAGATTTAGAAAAAATAAGAACAAAATTCATCTGGAAGAATGAAAGGTCCAGAATATTAAGGGCATTAATTGAAAAGAAATGCTAGGGAAGGTGGCTTAGCCATACCAGACTTTAAATTGTATTATAAAGCAGCAGTCATCAAAACCACTTGTTACTGGTTGAGGAATAGTGGATCAAGGGAATAGATTAGGTACATAAGACATAGTAGTCAATAACTATAGTAATCTACTATTTGATAAACACAAAGACTCCAGCTTCTGGAATAAGAACTCAGTATTTGACAAAAACTGCTGGGAAAACTGGAAAAAAGGATGGCAGAAATTGGGCATAGACCAATATCTTATACCATATACCAAAATAAAGTCTAAATGGGTTCACGATTTAGATACAAAGGCTGATAACATAAGCAATCTGGGAGAGCAAGGAGAACAAATGTTTATCTGTCAGATTTATGGAGAAAGGAAGAATTTATGACCATAAATTGAGATATGAGACAGAGAGGATTATAAAATGCAAAATGGATAATTTTGATTACATTAAATTGAAAAGATTTATACAAACAAAGCCAGTATAAACAAGATTAGGAAGGAAAGGGTGGTTAGGTGGCACAGTGAATACAGCACCAGCCCCGGAGTCAGGAGGACCAGAGTTCAAATCTGGCCTCAGGCATGAGACACTAACCATGTGACCTTGAGCAACCCACTTAACCCCAACTTCCCTGTCTTCCCCTCCCCCAAAAATGATCAGGAGGGAAGCAGAAAATTAGGAAAGAATTTTTACAATCATTGTCTCTGATAAAGTCCTCATTTCTAAAACATACAGAGAACTGAGTCAAATATGTAAAAATATAAGTCATTCCTCAACTGATAAATGGTCAAAGGACATGAACAGTTTTCAGAGGAAGAAATTAAATATATCTATAAGCATATGAAAAATGCTCTAAATCACTATTGATTAGAGAAATGCCAATCAAAATAACTTACCTGTCAGATTGGTTAACATGACAAAACAGGAAAATGATAAATACTGGAGAAGATGGGGGAAAATTGACACACTAATGTATTGTTGGTAGAGTTGTGATCTGATCCAACCATTTTGGAGAGCAATTTGGAACTATGCCAAAAGGGTTTTAATAATATGCATACATACCTTTTGACCCAGCAATACTGCTTCTAGGACTGTATCCCAAAGAGGTCATACAAGTGGGAAAAGGACCCATAGGTACAAAAGTATTCATAGTAGCTCTTTTTGTGGTAGCAAAGAATTGGAAATCAAGGGGATGCTCATCAATTGGGGAATGGCTAAACAAGTTGTGGTATATGATTGTAATGGAGTACTATGATGCTATAAGAAATGACTAGGAGATGAACTTCATAATAACCTGGAAAGTCTTACATAAATTGATGCTAAGTGAGGGTAGCAGCACCAGGAGAACATTGTACACAATTACAGACACATATCGGTAATTCTTTAATAGACTGGGCTCCTCTCAGCAATGTAAGGCTATGTAACAACTCCAAGATTCATGATGGAAAGGGTTATCTATATCCAGAGAAAGAATTAAAGAGTCAGAATGTCAAATTGAAGCAAACTACTTGCTCTCCTCTTTCTTGTTTTGTTCCTTCTTTCTCATTGTTCATTCCATTGGTTATAATATTTCTTCACAACTTGACTAATGTTTAATGTGAAGGTATTTGTAGAACCTATATCAGATTGCATGCTGACATGGGGGTGGAGGGGAAAGGACAGAAAAGGGGAGGAAAGTTGGAACTCAAAAGCTTGTGGAACTGAATGCTGTAAATTTAAAGTAAATAAATAATTTACAAAAACAACAAAATGTAAGAAAGCCCCACACCAAGAGAGAGAAAGAGAAATTCCACTTAAAATAACTGTAATCAATATAAAATATGTGGGAGTTTATCTGCCAAGATAGACCCAGGAACTGTATGAATATAATTACAAAACACTTTTCACACAGATAGAATAAGATCTACGTAATTGGAAAAAAACTTCAGATGCTTATGGTTAGGTTGAGCTAATATAATAAAAATGACAATTCTACCTAAATTAATTCACTTATTTAGTGTCATACCAATCAATGTACCAAAAATTATTTTATATAACTAGAAAAAATACTACAAAATTCATTTTAGAAGTACAAAAGTACAGTTCACTAACAAATTATTATAAAAAAAAGAATATTGGGGAACATATAGTAGAACATGTGACAGCCTACATCCAGGATAATTCTCTGGCCCCTGGTAATTCTCATGTAGCCACATGAAAAATGTAATCTTCACTCAAATCTTTTCCACTTTTTTTCAAGTTTACTTAAGATTGAAAAAGAAACTAGATAGCTACGATGCTAATTTTACACAAAACCTTAAACTTTATAGGTGTTTATTGGAGAAAGCTCTCTAATGATTCGGGTAGATCAAGACACCATAATGCTTCAAACACACAAACATGTAGGCACACACAAAAAAGCAATCATTTTGGCAAATACAGTTAGATTTTTGAAAGGGAACATGAACTTACTAGCTCTTTGTAACACCATGCACAAGCAGATTCCCAAAAGAATGCTACTGTGAACAGCTTTTAAGGTTCGGATTACACAGTAATAGTGAACACTCTGTTTATTCCATTACAAATCAAGGCAAACATTCACAATATGTCACAATATAATATTCACAGCATAACATCTTATTACAGAAAGTTACAATATAGTGTTCATAACAGCTTAACATTAGAATGGCCACACAGTTTTCACCACAGTGGCCACAATATTTAGAACAAGGAACAAAAGAATAATCACCTGGTTAAGAAATCCTTCTCACTTAATCATTCAGTCAATCAGTCCACAATATACCAATCTTCCACTCATGGGGCAACCATTAACTTAATCAGTCACTCATCTAGCAGTCAGTCACTAGCTAGATTCTCAAATACTAAATATCATTAGTCACTAACATAGTAATTAGAAAACCACACAAACTCTCCATTCCTTGGGGTCCAGCAAACCTCAGTTTAGTCCAAGCAGAGGCCTTTTCTTCATCTTGACTCTGGGTGGTCTCTCTGATTCCCTGGATCTCCTTGCATGCTTCCAGCTCCCTCCTGAATCTACCAAACAGTCACCTGGATTCAGAAGCAGACAGCTGCCAGTTTCTTGTCCAGTCCTCAGAAATAGATAGCTCCCAGGTCCTTGTCCAATCCTCAGGGCAATCCCTGGAAAACACTGAAGTTCACAGGGTCCAGCATATCTCAAACCCTTCATCACTTCTCTTGCCTGGAAATCAAGGATTAGTCAGGCCATAAATAAACAAAGTCTTATCCTGTTCATGCTTCTTCAGTCTTCCAGCTGGCCCTAGGACGCAGAAGGAATTTCAGCCTTCTGGATGGCCTTTACTGAATTCTGGTCTCAGGAAAACTCCATCTCTTTTCTCAGTCAGCTTCCAGATGCTGGGAGAGAAACTCTCTCTTTTCTCTGTCTCAAAAAAACTCCAACTCACTTCCAGCAGCCCAGCTCCCAGATGCTGAGACAACCCTGCTTCCTCCATAGGAAAATTCCAATCCTGTCTCTCTGTCTCTAGAATTCTTCTTTATATACACACTGGCCTCCTGTCTCAGCCAATAGTCTTCTTCCACCAACAGGGTAGTTCACACCTTCTCCACAGTGGACAGGGCTCACACCTTCCATACTCAGCCCTAAGTTACTAAGTGCTACTTAGCCCTAAGTTACTAAGTATCCGCTAAACTTAATTGCTATTTCACTCTTCTAAGCATCTCCCCTATCACATGACATTGCTTCTATTCATTTATATAAAATTTAATTTTCCCAAACTAAAAAAACCTTCATTTATATTTGAAATAAGAATAATTTCCAATATAACCTCCATTTAATAACCCCCAATATAACCAATATTTAATCTTCTCTTGCAATAAAAAACAAAATTGAACAAAATCCACTGGAAGGACAAAGTTACCTCAGTATATACATTCTGTACCTGATGAATTCCCACCTTCTGGGGAAATAATGAACAGTAGGTAAGAACAAATGTGACATAATATTATCAGAGCTCTAACTACCTTATAAAATAGCTATTAAAACTATTTGATACTAGTTGAAAATAAAATAAAGTAGATATAAATAAAGTAGATTAAATTTAGCATCCTTTTCTCATTGATGTTCTTTAGAAATACAATTCTTGAATAACTTTTTAAATACCTAGGTCAAATTCTGAGGTAAGTAGAATTTAGAAAACAACTGCTTATCGACTCAAATGTCTGAGCCTGAAATTTGCCATAGCTGTTTACTTACAGATGTGTTCTTCAGTAAGTCATCTAACTTCAATGGGCCTCCATTTCTTTGGCTATTAAAATAGTGGCAACTGGAGGTGATGGTGGTGGAAGAGATGATATTTAAGGTATCTTCCAGCTCTAAATCCTATGACCCCCAGATTGATATTTAGGGGAGAAATAAGGATAGAAACTAAAGTCTGCTTGTGCTACATATCTTATAATATTGTCTCTATTAATTGATGACACATACTATATTGGGGGGAAAAAGTCCTTCTTGGTTCATTAATTACCTAAAATGGGAGTTGACTTGAGTCTCCAGGACTGAGACATTTCTACAACAGGTTATAAGAGTAACATATAAAAAGGCTAATAAAAGGTCCTACTGCATCTTGAATTAATTGCTCTCCTAATTGCTTTCCTGTTTTACCGGTAATTAAGGTTCCCTTTGTAATTTCAAAAGGTGAGCTATAAACTTTGCACTAGCATTAAAGCAAAACACCAGACAATTTCAATTCCTCCACAACCATAACTACAACAGTGTAAGTACTCTGCTTGATCTGCTGCTTACACTGAAAATAAATATCTTCCAACTGTCCATATTCTTCATCTCACTCATTATATTTTATTTTTGTAACATTTTACAAAATGTTAAATTACATTTTATTTTTATGTAAGTGAAATGAACTTGAATTTACTAAAATGTTTTATTTTTTTAAAGTATTTGCAACCTTTAGACATTTTGGATGTCTAAAGGAGGGAAAGAGAGGAAAGAAAATAGCAACTCTCAGCATCACTGTGTACACAGAAAATGCCTGATAGAGAAGAGTGTGATAAGAGGCTCCCAAATTAGTACTGACCTCAACACTCCCAAGTGGCAATGTTTCATAGAGAACTGGCCATTATTTATAAAAAGCCAGAAATAATTCTGATTGACATTGCCCTTCATTATAGATTCCACCTGACAAAGTAAGGTAGAAAGTTGAAAAGATACCCCTTATTCTCTCCAGAGCAAAACAAAATAACTTCCCTCTCCAACAAAAAAATTTCACCATCAAATAATCCCCTTTAATCTGAAACATCTGGATAACAGAGAACACAGTGCACTTAAAAAAAGTTTCCTGTCTGAATAATTTTAGCTTATATAGATCCAGTCCTTGAATATATAGACTGAATAAAGTTTTGCAAATCATGGTATGGGCAATGTGCCTTTTCATCAGTCTATTGAAGTGATTTTGAGGTAATACAAATCCACCGTTAAGACTGCTGAATACTTACACCTGCACTAACTGTGCCTCACTGATTTTTAAAGTTTTTGGTGGTGAAATATGAAATATATCTGAGTGAACCCTATCCCTAGCAAACAGAAAACTGACAAAAGTATGAATGAAACTGAATTTTGGGCCTCTGGGATTTAGTCCATCTCAATTCTTGAGAGTTTCCTCCATGTTTGCTGTGTTGCATTGAGGCCCTTCAATTTTATTTTAGGGACCATTAGTTAGTGCTGTTAAAAGTGCACCTGAAGAGAGATGAAAAGCTATCAATATATAAACAAACACATTCACTTCTAATGTTTTATATTGATTCAATTTTGGTTTTTTTAGTGCAAAACTTTTGCTTTAATGGTTGGAAAAGTGACCCGAAGTGAATTGCAATGCTTTGATCCTAAAGACCAAGGTCATTAATTATTGCCACCTGGAAGCCCAAAGTAGCTCACAAAACAAGTTTGGCCTGGCTGGGGAACAAGACCCACAGCGTAATGGAGAGAACACAAATACACGTGGAATAGTAATGTTGAAATGCAGCTGCAGCTTGTGAATAGAATTAAATAAGTTATAAAATAAACACCAGTGATTTCACAACCTTTCATAAAAGGATGGAGCCACATGACATTCAGGATAAATATATTAACTAATTATGAAACAAATTTATAGTCCAACTTTTAATAAGTGTGGTCAGCTTTATTTTTCTAATTTTCTTTTTCTTTATTAGAGGAGTGTGTCCTATTCATCCCAACTCCTATTAATGTAAATAATAAGAAACTATATGCCTTACTACCCTTTTCAGGTGAGAATGCTTCTTTGAGTTACAGAATCAGCTGTAAAGGTGCAATTTAGGTTTGTAAATTCATGTTGAATTAATCAAAGGCATAAATGTTGCAGAAAAAGTCATTACTCAATTTGGATGCAATGAAATACTTTCAATCACTGGGTGAAACTAGATGATGGGGTGGAAGAAATGTATTGGAATTAGTTGAAAGAATTTAATACACTTTTGGGTTTTAGTAAGAAAAGGAGATTCCTGCAGAAGGATTAGCTTGCCTACTCAGAGAGTAGATTTTCTATAGCTTAAGGTGCTAAATTCCTAGCACCTGTATCGGAAGGTTAGGGCAGGTAGGTGGTACAGTGAATAGAGTGCAGGGCCTGGAGTCAGGAAAACTCATCTTCATGAGTTCAAATCAGGCCTCAGGCACGTTTTAGCTGTGTGACCCTGGGTAAGTCACTTAACCCTGGTTTGCCTCAGTTTCCTCATCTATAAAATGAGCTGGAGAAGAAAATGGAAAACCACTTCAGTATCTTTGCCAAGATAACCCCAAATGGGGTGATGAAGAGCTGGACACAACAGAACAATAACAGCATACAAGGGGCAACAAGGGAGGAGTGAACCCCGATGGAGGGCCGTCAGAGAGAATGGATCAGTAAGAAACAATTCAGTCAGGAGCTGAGAATGAGAAAAAAAACAATAAAAACTAGATATCCAGAGAGAAGTGTAATTTCAGCATCCTTTAAAGTCCCTGAACTGCAAGCCCAATAGTGAACTATGTATAGTTCAGAGGAACTTGGTAAGGACTCCATTAAGGGTGAAAAGGCTTCTATCTATAAATAGGAGCTGTGAGCTACTCTTTCATCACATGCACTCTTTTTTTCATCCTTCTTTAAAGAATATTTTATTTCTTTTTTTTTTATCACTAGAATTTATCCTAGTATTCCTGCTCCAGACCCTCAGAGAGCCATTCCACATGAACGATTATGGAGGGGGAGAAACTGGGGGAAAAAAGCAAAAGTGATTAATACAGCATACAATATGTAAATATAAGCAATAGCCCATTCCCACCTCTGGAGTAAAATTGGACTGACATGTCTTCTCAAATCTCTTTAGATGCACTCAAAAATGGATCTAAAAAGCCTTGTTTATATGAAATTGGCAGTGGCACCCTGCAGAATTCCTCCTCTACAAAGAGAACCGAGTGATGAGAGGGGCCAGGTGAGAGGTGCTACTTCTGGTAGCTGCAGACTTGATGGAAAGGCAGATTTGGAAACAGGTGGGGTTTTTTTTTCATTTTTTTAAAACAATACTCTGCTGAAGCATTTCAGGGACCTGATTGCATGCTAATTTGGCCATGGAGGAAGTTGTTCCCTCTTAAGAAGGCAGAACCCTGTGTACTTTAAAGAAGATGGGAAACATGGCAGTGGTTTGGGCATTTAGTGCTGCTCTAACTGCTGGTACAGATCTATAATTTCTACAGTTATCAAAGATATACCTTCATGACTGAGATTCATAGTGTTGGTGGTGAAGCAGTAGAGGGTGTTGTTTCATTACTCTAAAATTCAGGTAGTGATCAGCTACAGGGGAGTCAAGTCAAAAAGTTGGCACAGGTGGTGGTAACTTCTGAGGACAGGTTCTGGGAGTGGTGACTTGGGGACCACAAAGTAGATAGGGTCTTGGTTACTTCCAAAAGTGAAAGTAACAGATGACTTATTTCAGCCCATTTCAGCCTATAAGTATATCCACCAAATGAACTGCGTTTAGGCCCATCTTTTACAAGTCCCCAAAGTGAAATGCCTGATCCTAGAGTAAAGATCTCTATCACTCCACCATTTGCAGATACAGAAAGAAGGGGTTGGTTTCAAAGTGGCTTTGATTGGCTGAAACAGCAATGTGGACCTGGGCATCAACAACGTTTTCATGTTTGTTGTTATCGTTGTCGGGGGAGGGGGGAGAAAGAGCTTCATCATTTATGCTGCCACTATTATCATCCCTGCTCTTGTCTTCACTTTCATCATCTTCAGCAGTCTGGCATGCAGGTGGGAATATGGAAAGCACAGAGACATCTCCCAAATCTCCAAATTGTACTGGAACAAATTGGGCTGGAAATGGAAGTTCTGTGAATTCTTCCTGAGAACTACACTGATGTGAACTGCTATTGGTGTCACTTGAAGATGACATGGCAAGATATTGGGCCAGAGTAGAATGTGAAGATATTGCTTCATTATAATTAGTTTGGCTTCTTTCTTCACTCTCTGTATAGTTTTTCTTCTTCCCTGCACATTGTCAAAGCTTGTTCTCTTCTTTCTACAGATTCTCTAAGTATTAGAGAATACTCCATCTTACAGGCTGAGGAAATAAAAGCAACCACTATGGATTCCTTTTTTTGCAGGAACTGGATTTGGATGTTCTGTTAGGAGGCTTCCCAGGCAGGAAGAGAGCTCCAGCTAGAATCTAGACTCTGAGCAGAGACCCATCACATGTCCTCTTTAAGTCTGAGTACACCATTTCAGATTCTGGATATACTTGTGGATGAATGTGTCCCAGACTTAGGTGGGAGAAGAGGGAGATATCGTTGTACTTTATTTGCATATAATACTCCTTTCCAAAAAGGATATGTGGTTAATTGACATTATGTGGATGCCAAGTGATTAAAATATGTTGGGGAGCACACAAGATCCTTGGTTTATAGAAAACATAGTCAATAATTCACGGTTATCCCTAAACTATGAGGGGAAAATTGGTCAGCCACTCTCTATAGTCCTGGCTTGCCAATAGGAAAGGGGAGAGTAGTCTGGAACTTATTGTACACCATATTCTGTATTTTGAAAACACTGAATCTCTAAAAGGTGCCTGTTTAAATATTGTTATTGCTGGAATGAAAGTAAAATGAGTAACCATAACCACTATGTAATAAATGTTCCATTGCTTTCACTGTTAATAAGAGAATAGTATGGATGGAAAAGTGAGATGAATTTTTGAGCTAGATGAATCTGATCCATAAATTTCTGGATCTTCTCTTGTTTATAAGTATTTTTTAAAAACTATCTCTTTTGATCCTGGGCAGGAAAAAAGATCTTACTAGAAAATTCTGCCTGGCTGTTCAAAATTCTGGTTTGATTGTATCAGCAAGCACCCTAGCATACCTAGGGTAGCTGCTAGCACAAGTTCTTAGATCTGCTTTTCTAAAGGAAAACAATTCAAGATGGGTTAACAATCTTTCTTTAATTAAACAAACATATCATTTACCTAGTTCAGCAGGAAAAGTTAGCACCCTGAACTCCAGAGAATACAAACACAAGTTACAAGCACAAGTTACAAGCAGCCCAAGAAACAGATCAGCAGATGGGCTTCCAACCAGCTGACCATCACATCCATTACCTATTCAAGTTACCAGAGAGGGAATCATCAGCATCTGGGTTTTTCAAAGCCAGGAGGCTCAATGGCTTCCCAGAATCTCATCTGGCCAAATCACACAACTCTTCTCAAAGTGAGCCCCCAAGCAAACCTTCACATCAGGGCGTATATATACCCTTCTCCTAGGTCAGAGAATGTCACAGCCCAATTGACCCATTCTCCAATTACAAAGTAACAAGGTGTGGCTATTCCCAAAAAACAAGCCTCCCACCACAGGCTCCATGTGACCACATTCAGCCTATTAGGGGGCAGAGTATACTTTCAAATCAGGGAACATTCTGAGAGCCACTTAAGCCTATCAAAGGGTCTAGGGGCAGGAAAGATCTTTAGATTCTCATTACAATGATTTAGAAATTATTGAGAACAATTTCCCCACTTGTATTTGGTCTGATGATGGTTTCTATTTAAGAAAAGTTTTCAAAGGCTATGTCATCTAGATTTCAAATAATTCCTCTTTGCATTTTTATAGTCTTTGAATGTCTTTAAAACAATGTTTCACCCTTTAAAAATTATTTAGAGTATGTGAAGAATGTGTTTGGCCACATATTGTAATAACTAAATAATAATCATGAGCTTTTAAATTTGTGGTCCCTGGGTTGTCAAGCTTGAATCCTGTTGGGTAGCTGAGATGTATGTCAAACAGTCTTCATTCCTTGCCATGTGCCAGTAAGGACTAGAAATACTTTTACAAGTTCTCTCACTTTTTAGCTTTACTGAGATTTAACCAATGGGGCTATAGAAGGCAGCTTGAGGTATGTCACAAAGGGTACCAATTATGGCCTCTTCAAAATAAAACAAGCAAATTGTGTAGAGAGTGGGAGATATTGCCATCCGTCTGAATCATCTTGGAAACTGTTTTATCACTGTGACCAACTGAGAAAGGATAATAAAATCAATACTATCATTGATTCTGGAAGGGTCATTATCCTGCCCACAAGTCCCCCGGCCAAAGCTCCTTTTCCTGACCCCTGCTCTCTCTCTTGCTGCCTTCTTATTCAGGAGTATGCCTCTGCCATGTTGGCTTCTCTGTCTCACTGTTGAGTTCCTTTTTAGACTTCTGTTTTGGAGAGAAGCCCAGGCCAGACAATCTTTGTTCCCTTGTCTTTGCTTCTGATTTACTTTTCTTTATCCACACTATTTCTATGCTCTCCTTTTTCAGTTCCCTGTGTGTGTGTGAGGTGGAAAGTAATAATAATATTACTTTTTAGATCATAGGTCCCAGAATCACAGATATCAATTCCCAGGATCCTGGCCTATAAACAGTTTTTACTATACTTGTCCATCATTGCATAATCTTGCAAAATATAAATATTTATCCTTAAAGTCACAGACACCTACTTCACATGCTCTGTGCTGTTATATGATATTGCTAAAGTTAATGTAAACTTTTGAGGCAAATTGTCTTCTTTGTTACCTTACAAATCAAGTAGGCATTGATCAGTAAGTGGAGAATAGGAATGTACAACTGGAATGTACATGTTTGCTTACCTCAACCATTGAGGCTTAGGGGAGGATGCACAAATTGGAATGCTGTGTGAGCCTTAATTGGCCCCCATTAAGACTTGGGGATATTTGTTAATGTGTGTTAGTCTTGACTGGCAGCCATCAAGACTTAGGGGACTGTAGGAGTTGTAGCTTGTACCTACTCTCATCCACCCCTGCAAGAAGAGAAATTAGGGGAGGCTATAAGGAGCTGGTGCTCCCATTATCAGCAACTCCCTTTAGAAGACTAGAATAAAGTAAGCTTAATTAGCTTCTTATCATGTCTACAATGCTGTCCTTCTGGCTGCCCAGCTCAAGTGGGAACCTTCTAGAAGCTCTCCTGTGCATACTAGTTGGTGTTATCTGACTGTGTGTGTGTGTGTGTTTTCTAACATCATTAAAATGTAAGTTTCTTTAGGGCAAAGACTATCCTTTTACTTTTATTTGTACCCCCATAATTTACCACAATGTCTAGCATATAGTAAGAGTTTGTTTAATTGCTTATTGCTTTATTATATTATTTCCCACTATTTTAAGGTCCTTGAGGGCAGGAACTAAGTCTACCTCACTCTTGCATTTGGATTTCCATTCCTCAACACAGGGCCTTGTATACACAGTAAGGGCTTAATAATAGTGCTTCTTCATTTATTTAGAGAGGGCTGAATAAGTTCTTCTCACTTCTATCTTTTCATTGTTATTGTTATCTCCAACTCTTCTTGACCCCATGTTAGGCTCTTCTATCCTCCACTGTCAGTCATGTTCATTGTTTCCATGATACATGAATTCTCTTCCATCTCTTTTCCTTTTGCCTTCAATCTTTCCCAATATCCGGTCTTTTTCCAAGGAGTCCTGTCTTCTCATTATGTGGCTAAAGTATTTAAGCTTTAGATATTTCCAGTGAACAACCTGAATTAATTTCTTTAAGTATTGACTGATTTGATCTCCTTGCTGTTCAAGGAACTCTCAAAAGTCTCTTGCAGCACCATAATTTGAAAGTGTATATTCTTCAGGGTCAGCTTTCCTTATAGTTCAACTCTCCTATGTCTTAATTCTACCTTTACTCTGTTTCTATCATCTCACTCAAGATTGAGAGGATTGAAAAAGAAGTTATAGGAAGGATGAGACAAATTTATCTCTTTGTTTTGTCAACTATGTTAGAAGAGTTGTCAACTCCTGGAATGTCTACCAGTTGGAGTATAATATGTAGAACGGGAAGCTGAAATGTAACAGCATTCAGACCATGGGCATATGATCCTCAAACCCCCTCTTCCCAAACCCCTACTCTTTATTTTCCAAATTATTTTATTTTTGTTTATAACAACTTTTGACTAACAGTTCCTCTGGGCCAAAATAATTCCTTCAATTTATATAAATTTACCCTTTCCAAACAAACAAAAGATCTACAAGAGCTTCAATGTTTATATCCTTATCAGTATGGAATACAGGATAAAAAGCTGACCTGAATGTCTAGAAGACCCAAGTTTTAGTATCATGTCTGTCACATATTGGCTGGGTGACCTTGCCAGGTTGCTTAACTGTTACAGGCAACTCTCTAGGACTTTAAATAAAGATGCCAACCTGCATTGGTAGAAGAGATACTCTTTTCCCAGAGGTCCCCTTACAGATGAATATTCCAGGTCTACTTCTTATGCCACCCAATTTATCACTGTAATATCTTTGTAAGGAAGGTAAGAGGCAAGCATAATTCTTACCTTGGAGACCAGAAAATATTTTTAAAAGCATATTATCTCCATTATTCTTCAAAATGATAAGATTGGATAAAATTCCTCGAATTTACTCAGTCTCAGATTTATTCTTCTTTAATTACTAGCACTTCACATAAGCAAGAAAGAAGGATCATAGGAGAATAGATTTCATCATGAGAGGGATAGTTGAAATCAGCTAGTCAACCATTAGCTGTGCTTCAGAGATATTGTGACTGGTGCACAAGTGACAGTATTTGGAAGTCAGGTTTTGAAGCCAGGTTCTCTTACTACATATGATGCAATCTTTGCATGGTACACCAATGCCTCCCATGTAGGGCTCAGACCTGCTGAGCTGCTGTACTTTTTTGTAGTTTGTAATACTTCTCTAAAAATTTTCATTCATTTGAAAAATATCAGGTGCCTACTACGTGCAAGGTAAAATATTAAATACTGGAAGGCCAGTATTTTTCTCATGAGTATGTTCTGTGGAGATTACTTAATTAATCCTTTCTATATTCCCATGCCTACCAAGTAACAAGCACTCATTAAGTACCTAGGATGGGTATTAACACTCCATTAAGTCAGTTAGGGATCTGTTGTTGAATCATTTCTGTCTTGTTCATTCTCCATGATGGCATTTGAAGTATTCTTGGCAAAGTAACTGGAGTGGTTTTCCATTTCAGTCTCCAGCTCATTTTATAGATGAGGAACCGAGGCAAAGTTAAGTGACTTGCCCAGGTTCACATACCTAGTGAGTGTTTGTAACAGCAATCAGTTTAGCAGATACTTAGCACTTAGTAACTTAGGGCAAAATATGGAAGGTGTGAGTTCTGTCCCCTGTTGAGAGGGCGTGAACTCCCCTGTTGACGAAGAAGAAGGGGATTGGCTGAGACAGGAGGCCAGTGTGTGTATATAAAGAAGAATTCTAGAGACAGAGAGATAGAATTGGAATGTTGCTCCTGGTGAAGGAAGAATCATGGAGACTAAAGCCAGCGGAGACAGACAGACAGACAGAGAGGAGAGAGA
>CM053601.1:90970811-90987087 GCA_028646575.1 Pseudocheirus occidentalis
GAGAGAGAGAGAGAGAGAGAGAGAGAGAGAGAGAGAGAGAGAGAGAGAGAGAGAGAGAGAGAGAGAGAGAGAGAGAGAGAGAGAGAGAGAGAAGGAGGGAGTTTTTCTCCCAGCATCTGGAAGCTGACTGAGAACTGAGATGGAGTTTTCCTGAGACCAGAATCTGGTGAAGGCCTCCTGGAAGGCTGAGAGGGCTTGCCTGGAAGACCAATATTCCTTCTGGGTCCTAGGGCCATATGAACTGCTAGACGACTGACAAAGAATGACCAGGATAAGACTTTGTTTGTTCTGGCCTGGCTGATTCTTGAGTTCCAGGCAAGAGAAGTGGTGAAGGGTTTGAGATGTGCTGGACCCTGTGAACTTCAGTATGTGCCAGGCATTGCCCTGAGGACTGGGCAAGGACCTGGGAGTTGTCTGCTTCTGAATCCAGGTGATTGTTTGGTGGATTCAGGAGGGAACTGGGACCATGACAGGAGATCCAGGGAATCAGAGAGACCACCTAGAATCAAGATGAAGAAAAGGCCTCCCTTTGGATGAAACTGAGGTTTGCTGGATACCAAGCGGTGGAGGGTTTGTGTGGTTTTCTAATGACTGTACTAGGGACTAATGATAGTAATCAGGAATCTAGATTAGTGACTGATTAAGTTAATGGTTGCCCCATGAGCAGAAGTTTGATTATTGTATTTTGAATTGATTGAATGATTGAGTATTGATTACTGTATTATGAATTGATTGAATGTTTTGTTCTAAATATTGTGGCCACTTTAGTGAAAACTGTGTGGCCATTCTAATGTTAAGCTGTTATGAACGCTATATTGTGATTTTCTGTGATAAGTTGTAATGTTGTGAATATTATATTGTAACATATTGTGAATGTTTGCCTTGGTTTGTAATGGAATAAACAGTGTTTGCTATGCTTCGTAATCTGAATCTGAAAAGCTAGCATTCTTTTGGGAATCTGCTTGAGCATGGCGTTACAGTGTCTGAGGCTAGACCTGAACCCAGGTTCTCTTGACTCCAAGGTCAGTGCTCTAGGTGACCTGTTAACAGTCACTAAGTCAGAGATATACAAGAATTAAAGATGAGAATTTCTGAGAATTGCTTGTCTTTTGACTTGATAATGGGGAGGAAGAGGGAAAAGTACAGATAGAGAGGTTTGAACTCGGAGATGAGGGAAGTAGGCCATCCTTCCAGGTCTCCTAGATAGGAAAGAAACACCTTAGTTTCATGGCCTCCCCTCTCATTTTTTAATCCTTTATTTTTGGAAATTGTTTCCAGAGACTGTGACCCTATTCTGCTCTTGGACAAAGAAAACTGATCAGACTCCTTATGAGGTAGAAAATAATACTTGGGATTGAACTAATGTTCAAATAAGGGTATGTAGATACAGTCTATACTGTTTAAATGCTCCTTTTCTGTATGTTTTGGAGTTTAAAAAATGGCTTCTTATTAATGCTTTTCACAATTAAAAAATAAATTGGAAATTAAGCAGATTTTTTGCTTGCTCTCCTTTATGCATTCTGTCTCTGTGGAAGTTTGCTGGTTACTTAGGAAACGGATGTAGGATGGGATTTGATTGCATATATTGTCAAACCAATTGTCAGAGTTGTAAGCATGAAGGGGTGGTGAATATCTGTGTGTATACGTGTTTGCAAAATGAAAATAAAACGTTTGAGATTTAAGCTTTACAACAGAGACCAAAAGAAAACAGGATGAAAATAAAAGTTCCCTAAACCTGAATTAATAAAGTCAAACTGCTGAGAAAGTATATGACTTCCAATCCTATCATTAAAGGTGTAAGTCCACATTGATGTAAGGATGACTTTAAAAATGTGTTGGTTGGAAACGATCTCAAATATCTGTTTTAATTATTTTATTTTACCTCATATCTTGTATTAACTTGTAATCATAATGATAGTAAGAGATGATATTGATTCTTCACCTTTTGGCTCAGAAAACCATGCTTTTGAAGTCTATAATTGTGGTCAGCTGCTTTCTGGTCCACTAGAGTTTGATGTGACCTTTGTTTAGGGGGTGATGCTGAGGTCAGGGGCAGAGTTCAGGCTGCAGGTCAAGGATGACCTCAGCACATACATCCTTGAGAGGTAATCTCTCTCTTGAACAATCTATTAATTTTACTGAGGGCCTGAAATCACACACTCTATGCTCTTCTGTGGCTGCATAACTGACACACTGCTTTAGCTATTGATCACAATTGTATGTGTATACATGTATAATATATGTGTATATGTTGTGTGTATACACATACACACATAAGCATTGTACACATTTTTGTAAACGTTTTCCACAGTCAGGACAAAATGTTTTTCATTCATTGAAATTTCAGAATAAATGTATGTTCCAAAGCTTTGTATATTGTTTTAAAATGATTAGTATAGAATAGTATAGAACTAGTATAGAATTAGATCAACTTAAAGTTTTAAAGTCAAAATCATAGCATCCATTAGGCTGATCCTCATGAATTTTTGAGGTTAATAAGTATTTTTGAAATATTTTTTTACAATTTAAGAATGTGTACAGTTAATAAATACCATGCATATTGATTTTCTTTTGCTCATCTTTTTTATTCTCCTAGTTGCTATTTGATTTTGGAATTTCTCAGTTTCAAGTACCACAAAGAAGTGAAACCGAGGCATTCTCATGCTATAGAAAACAAAACAAAATAAAAAAGGATGCAGATGTCTCCACACATATCTTGTAGTATATGGTAGCAATTATTTGGAACAATTACATGTAGAGCTTTCATCACCACTGACGCTACTGATTACTACCACAGTCAACAGGACAACTGGCACACATTTGCAAAATTCCATATGGATAACATTATCAAAGGTAGTATTTTAAGGAAATTAGAATTGAGTACTTTAAAAAATTTTAACACTGTTGGGGTGGGGAGTGTCCTGGTACATTAGTCATAATTCGGGGCATAGATTTCATTTAGAGGTAAGTAGTATGCTTTCATGTTTCAGCTGTACCTTTCATAGCACAAGATGCTTGATAAATGTTTGTTGAATTGTTTATAGAATAGTCTTCCACCAGAGCAATAACATCAGCTCCATTGTTATTGATTATTCGAACCACTTTTTGACAGGGTAGAAGAATTTGTGATTCTAATCACAAATGGGATTCCTGTTTTATTGGACAGTTTCTCACCCTTTCCCCACTTCCCACCTTCCATACATCTGGCGATACATATGTTCTTGTTATATGGTTTAAGAGCTGACTATAAAGAAAACCCATTAATTACTTCAGTAGAGGAAAGGGACTAAAGTACCCTATCTTTGTAATAGTAACTTCTACTCAGTGGAAGGAGTGGGGAACCTGGGGCCTCAAGGTCCCAGGGTCCCCACCCCTGGCCTAATCCCTCCACCCACCACTCAAACCTTCTCTCCCTTCACTTTTAGTTGCAAATGTTTGTCAGTCAACACACATTTATTAGGCTTTTATTATATAAGAAACACTATACTAAGTGTGGAGCGGAGGGGGGGGAGGAATTTTTTAAAAGTGCAAAAATTATTTTAACTCAACAGAAATGTCATAGTCTCTAAAGTAGTACTGAGTATACCTTTGGTGTATTTATACTCTGGAAAACTTTAGGTTTTTTGTTTTTCCCTTAAGTCCTGAACTGAGAAGGCCTGATATTGAATTCTGCCTGATACACTAGTTGTTTTATTTAGGTCAATCATTTCAGTTCTCCAAGCCTCAGTTTTATCATGTGTAAAATGGAGATGATAACTGCACCACTCACCTCATAGGGTCTCTGTGAATCTTAGAACTCTGAATAAATAAATACAGATATATTTACTTAAATTTTTTTTTTCCTTTTCCTATCAGGCTCTTCTCATAGAGCCCCTCTATGTTGATGGTATCAAGGAAGTGAGCAGTGGCAGATTAGTATTTGAAGAGTGGAGTTTCAAATAAGTCTAGGTTGCAGCTGGCACTTATAAAACGTTACAAACTTGAAGACGCCCAATCACTTCTCTCCTCCCAGTTCCCAGGCCCCTGGAAATTTGGAGGAGGCGGTGGAAAAGTCTCACCTTCTTTTGAAACTACTTGCAGATGTGACCACAATTTCGGAATTGCTCACAGTAGGGGTTTTGAGACTTCCTTGGCTATTCCCGCCTTTTCCCCCCCCCCCCATTTCCCCCAACGTATGTTTTTCTTTAAGATGATCGTCTGAATTGTGTGTCTCTTACCACGCTGATCTTGGTCGCCCAGTTTAATTCGTTCACCTCTCTCTTGCACATTAAGGCTGTCATATCCTCTCTGCTTCCAAATAATCCCGCGTGGGGTCTGTCAATATTAGAAAAACTTTGCTTCTAAGGCAAACCCAGAAATGCCCTTTTATTTTTTTCTTTCACGACGTGAAAAATGAGGAAAAGCAACAGCAAGAACGTGATATTTCCTCCCGGTGCTGGAATCTGGATTGATGATTTTGATTATCTTTTTTTACTTTCAGTTTTGAGCTTCGCAATTTCATAGCAAAAAATTGGGAGATTAATGGTCTCTGTCTCATTCTTTAAACCGCTTTACATTCTGCCTTCCTCCTCCCCTCCCCCCTAACATTAACCCGCAGTGTAGGAAAAGAAACACATTGACGGTTTATTTGGGGGGAAGGGAGAGTGCGATTTGTAGCTAAGTTATTACGCTGCTTTTCCCCCGCCTTCAGGGCCTTGGCACTCTAAACTGTTACATACCTAATCTTTGCACTGGTGAGCACAGACTTCACAGTCATCTTTAATCTTCACCAAAATATAAATGGAGATAAATGTGGGAGTGCGTGAATCTGTGTGTTTGCCTAAGGCTATCAAAGGAGCCAGATCGACGGCTGGAGTCCGGATCCTGACCCTCACTGTATGATTAGTAAGCAGGATGCTAGTGACTGGGTTAGATGCTTTTAAGATTTTTTTTTTTAAGTTAGGATGAGGGGAAAATAGCTTAAGGAAAAGACAGCCATCCCTACGTCCTTGCCCCCACTTCCCCCCCCCCTCCCATTTTTGGCAGTTTGTTCTCTTTTTGCTGCAGGACTCTAAGGTCTTCTTGGCGTAGAAATTACACTCCCCTCTCTTTTTGTCTCCCCTTTCAGTTCAGTTGTGCTGATGTGCAGAACGGATTCATCTTCCAGGAGCAGAAGTAGCAGCAGGGGCTGGAGGGGGCGGCGGCTTATGGAAGAAGGGCTCAGCCCAGAAGCTTTGGCTGAAGGAGCTACGAGTAGGAGTCGGAGCCACACCAAACCCCGGGGCGCATAGCATTCCTCTGGGAGAGGCCGGAGGAGGAGAGGCAGCCGGGCGAAGTTTGGCTGCGGTTTAACCCGCCCCGGAGACAGAACTACAGGCAGAATTCGCGGGGCGCTGCGAAGACCCGACTAGGACTAGGACCGCCCTCCTCTTCTCCCAGCCAGTTCTTCCCGTACCTCTCCATCCACCTCCCTCCCTACCTGGCCACCCACACACGAGTTCCTTCTCTTCTCCTTTTCAAAAGAGGGTGGGGGCTCACACAAAAATCCCTTCTCATCTCCCTAATGTTTTCGTCTCCGCTCGTCTCCGGACACCTAGCAGCCACAGTCTCGCCAAGGAGACTCTAGGTGGAGAAGAGAAACTGTCCTCCCCGCCCCTTTTAATCATCGTGGACTGTAGGTGGCTGGCTGATCGCTGGAGTCTCTCTCCTTTTCCCTCCCCGTGTGGAGGATGGGGATGAAAATGCTATCCCAGAGGTTGGTCTTATGGCTGTTGGCCTTGGCATTGATCTTCGGTGGGGAGATGTCGGTCTCTTCTGGCTTCGATTATGATTACACTTACACTTTTCACGAAGAGGATAAAACCGAGAAGCTAGATTATAAGGACCCCTGTAAAGCTGGTAAGTGACTTGCCGCCGTCTCACATGATCAAGTAGCTCTCCACCTGAACTTCGTGTCCCATTTATTATATTTGAGAGGGGAAACTCACCTGTTTCTTCCCCTTCTCTGGCTAACATTCTCCAGCAGAGTGGATTTGGGAACTTTGTTAAACAGGTTTAGGTACTTTTTTTCAACTTCCTAGGACTGCATCCCACTCTCACCCCGTGGTTTTTGTTTACTCTAGACAGCTCCGGATTCGAGACCTATAGTTAGGAATATGATTAACTCTCCCTTATCTTTTCCCCTTGCAATCCTCACCCTTCTCCAAGTGATGAAACACCACGGATTGTAAAAGATTTTAAGTGGCAGCACCTTAGGTTTCTAAGAATTTTCAGGGGAAAACCTTTGTTTGAATGAGTCTGTAGTCATAGCTGGATTGAATGGAAATTGAATGGATGGAGCAATGTAGGAAAAAATAAATTAGTGCCTATACTGAGACACCTCTTCTTCGAAGCATGCCCTGGCTGTACTTTCATTATTGCAGTTTTGGAGATTTCGTCTGTCCTAAGGAGCATTTAGGAGATAATGTTCTCAGTGCATTACCTCCTTCCCATTAAGACATACCCACACAAAAGGAAAGGGAGAGAGAAAATCTCTCAAGTAGTTCCTCGGAGCACAGCGGAGGACTAGTTTTCATCCCAATTGCAGGAAGCCCTAGCTTCCCTCCTGGCCTCATTTACGCTCTCGATTGCCTCCCGTCCCTTCAGCTCCCCGGAACCCTAGTAGCTCCTCGCTGCTGGTCCCTGTTTGAGCGCACGGCGGCGCTTCCGTTCAGGCTGCCTCTCAGGACCTAGGACCCTCACGTGCCATGGGCAGGAACCAAGTGAAGGAAGTTCCCAGGGGCTCACTATAGTACTAGTCACTCCCATTCCCCATTCCTCCCCCCATCCCCCCGAGAGTTTGAGTTGGGAGCCTCTATCGCTGCAGAAATGCGCTCTGGAGCTTGTCCTGTGGGGGAGGAAGAAGGGGATTTGTGAGGGTCTGTTTCCTGGAATGATTACTGATGTTTGGAAGCTAAAAAAATATGGATGTGCCATCTCTCAAGAAGGGCGTGGTCTCCCGTCCCAATGGGATTCCTATAATAATAATAATAGGCTGTGTGTAGTGGGCAACGTGTATTAAATCGTGCTCGCAGCATCCCAGGGCAAAGGTTTGGTTCGAGCTCTTCCTGGGTACTCTCTGGCTCCCTCTGTCACACACGCCAAGTCTGACCATGGTTCCTATGGAGGAAAGGAAATATCAATACATAGGGCTGGAATTTCCCTCAGTTAGTTTTGCCTTATGACGTTGAGATGTTCTAGCGAGGCTAGAACATAAAAAAGAAAATAGCCCTTTCCGTACCACGATAGGTGCCGGTTTTTTTGAGTTTTGCCTTGTGTGTGTCCCCGAGATTTCAAGTTATTCATACACCGGATTTTCGGGAATAGACCAATACTCCCCTTCCCACTGTGTTGTCACTTTGAAGGAGTTACGGGTAAAAAGGGTTAGGGTTGCTGCTGTGGAGACCCCAAACTACCAAAAGGCGGGGTCCTGCAGAATGAATTCGACCCAAGTCTTCTCAGCCAAAGAAAAGTAAAGTTTATTAATAGTTCATTAAAAGTTCTCCATATTGGGTAGACTCGGGGATCCTAGGTATCTGTGATGCTTGCACTGGGCAAGCAGGCCAGAATAAGTCTATCACAGAGTAAATCTGTGCTAGGGCATTCTATGGCGCTCTCACACCACAAGGAGGGGAGATGGGGTCTTATGTATGGAGGAATCCAGGGGTGGTCTAGAGGAGGAGTTTGGGGAGGGTCTTCAGGAGGAGTCAATGAGGTCAGACTCCAGTAATGAGTTTGGGGAGGGTCTTCAGGAGGAGTTTAACAGTCTGAACAACTCCTGAGACTGAATTTTCTAGAAAATATGGTATTTTTTTTCAGAGGAAAAATACAGTATTTTCCTTAATATTAAATCCTTTTGTCAATGAAAGTGGAAGTGTCACAGCAGAAATGTCAAAAGGGTGGCAAACATGTCAGAGAATTCTTCTGTCTTAGAAGTCTTTTTTCATGCTTTTATTTAGAAAGGAGGCTATCCTGTATGAACCAGTACATTTTTTTTTCTATCTTAGGGCATTTGTAGTTTTTTATGCCTAATATTTGGATTTTGTATGGCTTGCAAGAGGTGGCTATGAGTGTTTTCCTGTAAATAATCATCTGGGAAAGGATAAAAGAAAAACTTGACTAAATGAAACAGCTGCAAGAGTGCTTATATTTGTTTTTCCCTGATGCTATTTTACTTCTGGTAGGATAACATTGAGTGGTAACTGCTGGTGTTTAAAATAAATACATCTGTGAATGGATAATTATTTTATCCAGAAGGGTGACTCTCACCCTCTCCTTATCTGAGGATTTTATTAGGTTACTTTTTTTGTTTGTTTTTGAGTGCTAATACTATTCTTTTGGAGTTTGTTGGAGCTGGGAAACGAGTCGGTCACCCTTTGTATTTCACTCCTCTGTCTCTCCTGTGACCCTTTTGTTGGAATGAAGGGATGAGATTCCTAATCTCAAACTTCAGTTGGAAACCAGTTGCTCCCCCCGGAACTCTGTAAAAAAGATGAAGAAGAGCAATGAAGGAAACTTTGGAAAATAACCAACACGTGAAAAACAAAAGTCAGTAAAGAATATTAGGAAAAGAAAATGGTGTAGATTAGATTGTGTCATTTTTTTAGAATCATTAGGTTTGTAAAATTAGTAAAATGGGGGGAAGGAGAATGGGAATCTAGGAGAGACTGGGACAGGCTAAAAGTTTAAAAATGGCAAGAAGGATCCTCTCCAAAATTTAACCTATACAAATTCTTCTGGAACCATCCATTGAGTCTTGGAACCCACAATGTCACTGTTGGAGCACATGGATTGTGAGTGGCCTATATGTACTCTTAGTATTCTTCAAGCGGTAGACTAGTGTTTCTACAGACTTTATTGAGCGTTGACATTATCTCTACTGTTTATTACCTGTAAGCTCCCAGACAAGCCACTTAAGCTTCCTCATCAACAAAAGGAAGAATTTGAACTAGATGATTTGGAACATCCTAGCATAGTTTCTGTAGGTTTCAAGACTAGGAGTCCTTTTTGTGGGCACAGTCAAGGAATCCCCAGCCTTGCACCAGTTACTACTGTTTGCCTTAATGTACTCTGTATGTACTTATATACTGTCTCATCATTTGATCCTTAATGCTGACCAAAATTTAAAAACAACAGCAACAAAAATGACATGATTCTTCCAAAATGTGCTAGAAAAGACTCTGAGAATGCTCCAGACCAAGGTTTTCAAATTCCAGTAAGAAATGAATCCCTGCTTGCTGTAGGTTGACTTAGAAAACCACAAATTAACATTTCTATGTTATATTGTATTTTTATTTATTTGGTTTAACATTTCTTAGTTATATATTTAATCTGGCTACTGCTTCTCAGAGTTTTACAGGCCTGTGAGTTCTCTGATGTATGGTGATAACTTATTGTTTTATGAAAGTGCCCCTACGGTCTCAAAGCTTATGCCATCCTGAACTTCAGCATTATTGGACCCTACTCATTTAACTTTTCAACAAACATTGTTAAGTACCTTTTGTGTAGGGATAACTGCCCCCACACACACACATATACACACACCACCACCACCACCACCACCAACAACAACAACAACAACAAAAACAACAGCAAAATAACCTCTGCCTTCAGGGAGCTTACATTTTAGTCTATTGGAATGTAAAACAAGAAAAATTGTGGAGGAATAGAAACTTAACAACTCGGGCATCAGGATAAGTTGTGCCTGAGCTGAGCTTTGAAGGAAGACTAGGATTCTGAAAAGGAGAGGGGAGAAGGGAGTACATTCCTTATATTATGAGGGATGATTTGTGTAAACAGTTTTGCTAGAACAGAATTTTCATAACGATGTAATATTGCTGAGGTTTAAAATGTTGAAGTTGAGGGGTGCATGAGACCCCAAAATACCGACGCACCAGGTTCTGCCAAATGAATTCACTCAAGCCTTCTTTCAGCCAAAGTAAAATAAAGTTAATGAAAGATTTGCCGTATTGGGTAGACTCTTAAGGAGCCTAATACAATGCAATTGTGTTGACAAACTGGACAGACTGAATGTCAAGCTAGATTGAATATGAGCACCTTCATGAAGGCAAGATGGATCTTAATAGAGAAAGGCTATGGTCTAGTAGTCTTGGGTGACTAGAGGTCAGATTCCCAGAATAGGAAATAGCAGAAGGCTACCTGGAGATGACAAACAAGGGAGGGCTAGACTAGTTTAAGAGTAACAGATATGGGTATAGATATTTTAATGGGATTAAGGGTGGGAAGTTCTCTTGGAGGGCTAGATTTGGTTAAGAGTGACTGAGATTTGGGCCCATGGAAGGTTTATGGCCTGGGGCAAATGCCTCTTCCACTGGGAAGATCCAAGGAGGGTTCAGGGGCTTCCTAGAGCTTGTACCCCATCATTGTGAAATGAAATTGGAAAGATAAATAAGAACGACCAGGCAATGGGAAGCAACTGAAGGTTTTTGGTTAGGGGAGAAACTTGGGCAAGCATCTGCCTTAGGAAGATTGTTTTGGCAGCTGTGTGGAAGATAAGATTGGAGAGAGAGTCTAAAAGGTAGGAGACCAATTGCAAGAGTCCTGGAATTGATGAAGGCCTTGATGAGGTGCAGGTTCTGGGAGCCCCTTGAGCTCTCCTTGAATCTTCCTACATCTTCCCACCCTTAATCACTCATTACTGGAGTCTGACCTCATCTGCCTGAAATAAAAAATTAACTATGTCACCATGCTTCTTATTGAAAGAGTAAACACTGTTGATAAAGAAGCTTAAAATATCTATTTCTTACTGGGCTCCTCTCAGGAATGCAGGGTTATAAGACAACTCATAATTACAGAGTCTGAATGTAGATTGCTCTTTCTCTTTTGTGTTTAGTTTTGTTTCATTCCTTCTTTCTCATTTCTTCACTCCATTGGTTATATTTCTTCTTTACCACTTGACTAATGTATAGTGGGAAGGTATTTTTGGAACCTATACCTATGCAGGTTTATGGGAGGATCACATGCCTCCCATGGAGAGGAAGGGGGAGGCAAATTTGGAACTCAAGGGATTATGGAATTGAATGTATGTAAACTAAAAGTAAATAAATTCTTTAAAATATATTTATATTTTTATGATCCTATTTAGGGTTTTCTTTGCAAAGATACTGGAGTGGTTTGCCATTTCTTTCTCTCATTCTCATTTAGCAGATGAAGAAACTGAGGCAAACAGTGTTAACTGACTTGCCCAAGGTCCCACAGCTGGTAAATATCCATTGTGCCACCTAACTGCCCAGAAAATATATATTAAATAATATACTAGTATGCTTAGAAAACCCAATACAATGAATTAAAAAAATTAATGGAAATAATAAATACTTAAGTAAAGCAATGATATATAAAATAAACCCACAAAATCATATACATTTCTTTATAAAGTCACCAAGGCTTAAGAGAAAAACTCTTATGCCTTATGGCAAAATTTCATTGAATGTTTGGATAATAACTTATCAAAGAGTATAGACGACCTATAGAAAAGGAAACCTTAACATGATTTTGACAGAAATCAAGGAATACCTGTGTCAAGGGAGAGAGATTCTCTTGTTTTTGTTTTAGTTAAACCAGTATAATAAAAATTGTAGAATTTTTCAAACTGAATTATAGTTGAATGAAAAATTTCAAATGTCTACCGAGAGGTGATGAGTCTCTTTGTCTTGAGGGCTGGTCTTGTTAAGATTGCCCCATTACCAGAGAGTTGACTATCAGTTGCTAAATTTGGTTTTTGGCCATACTGGATCACAAAGAATTGGGGTGGGAGAAGGTCAGGTTCCAGTTTGTTTTGATGGAGGGAATATTCATATCAAAGAAAAGGCTTTCTTAAAGAACTGAAATAGCTTTTCAGCAAGACCAACTTAATGAAGGTGATGCCAAAGGTGATAGAATGTTAAACATATAATTCGAACAGAATACCTATTGATCACATGGAAACTGGCTTGAATTTATAAAATTATAAAACTGAAAAAGACCTATGGGGTAATCTGATTGATTCTCCTGGCCCTGTGATGAAAGCCTTATAGGAAGCAATAGTGTCAACATGGCATATAAGTTTCTGCCTAACATGTTAGAGAGGCTGAACCTGTGAAGTTCACCTTCAGTTTTCCTAGTCAGGGCAGAGGCCTGTCTGAAATGTTGGAATCTGTATATACCAAAGATCAGAGAGTCTAAGCAAATGTCTTGGACTCTTCCTCCAGTGCATTTACCTTTCCTTTAAAATTGCTATGAGATCTGATTCTTAGACAGAAGTCTTTAAACCTAGTAATACTAAATCACATTTCAGTAGGACACTATTTTAATGAGGTAGGCAGTCTTTTGTTATTCATATAGAAAAGGGGCAGTCCCTTGGTTGAGGCTTTGCTCTTGACCTAGTAAGTGGAACTCTTTACATTATACTACCCAGCCCATTATTGTGTGGGGCTGATAATTTTGAATCATATTTCTGAAGGAAAGCAAATGTAGCATACCTCTCTAAGGGCACTGTTCTACTGAGTATCAGTCTATGGAAGGGGCTAGAGCCAGTATGCTAATTAGTCTACGTAGCAGAGTGATTCTTGCATATTAAATACCTCAAATTAGCAAAGACTGCATAATCAAGATTGTTCTGTACTAATATGCTATCCTGTTATTGAATGTTCTTTATATGATAAATTATATCATAATTTATATGATTACTATGATTTTCTGCATTGTCAATGTTTCTGAATGATGAATGTAATACATTTTAAACGTGTGAGAATGATAGTGTTTTTTTTTTAACCAAGACTTCTTATTCTGTGTTGTTTTGAATGTGATTAATACTGGTACAAAAAGAAGTCCTTTTTTAAAATTACAACCAGGATCTCTTCTATGTTATAGATAGTGTCTGAATATTGGGGGACAGGGGAGGGAAATGTCATTTCTCCTACCTGCTCTCACAGAGTCTCCTGAGTAGCTGTTTGCTATTTCCACAAGACAATATAAGTTCAGTTTCAAAACTGTCGTATTAAAGTATTGAATTCTCCATTCAAAAAGGCTTTATAAATTTGTCCTATAAAAATAATGAGTAAACCTCATGGACGATTTTTTTCTGGCTAATTAGTAGAACCTCAATTATCTTCTAAATGTTTATAGTGCATATAGAAGAAAAGCTTCATGATAAGACTCTTGGTCCATGTAGTTTAAGAGTCTGTCAGTGACTCTAAGAGGGTAACTATATCTATTATCCATCATATTTGATAATAATTAATAAGGACTTATTATATAGAAGGCATTGTTAGGTACTGAGAACTGAAAGATGGAAATGATGGAACCTGAATTTGGCCTTGAAGGAAGGGAGAAGAGTTAACAGGTAGAGTCTGGCCAAAGGGACGTGAATGTAATGTCTCTTTCAACTAGGAAGAATAACATTAGATAAAATACAAAAACGGAGGAAGGGAAGGGAATAAGCATTTATATAGCTCTTACTATAAGCTGAGTGTGCTTTTTACTGTGCTAAGTGCTTTTACAAATGTTGTGCTATTACAAATAACTCATTTGATTCTCCCAACAACCCTTCAAGGTAGGTGCTATTTTTACCCTAGTTTTATAGATGAGGAAATTGAGGTAAACAGAAGTTAAGTGACTTGTATGAGATAAGTGATCACACAGCTAGTAGGTGCCTGGGGTCAAATTTGAACCCAGGTCTTCTTCTAGTCTAGCACTCTATCCACTGCATCATTAGCTGCCTGAGAAGAGAGAAGAGGATAAGACTTTGAATACTGTTATAGCTGTTACAGCTGAAACTTTAGAGCACTTTAAGGGAGAAGAGAAGGGAAAAATAACTTACTAAACACCAACTATGTGCCAGTGATATAAGATTGGAAAGGTAAATTTGAGACACACCATGGGAGTCATTGAATGCCAGGTTAAGGAGTTTATATTTTATGATAGAGTAATGGTGAAAAAGTTCTTGAATTAAAAACATGTTATGAAGGATGATATAGTCAGCCAGCTCATTTGGAAGGATATTATAGCAGTACTGGAGAATGGTGAAAGGGTGCCTAAATTTGGATAGTGGCAGTGGCTGTAGAAGGGAGGAAACAAACATGAGAGATATTATAGAGATAGCATTGATGGGAAGTGGCAACTGATTGGATTTGGCAGTGAGGAGAGGAAAAGCCACTTGAATTTCAGAGTATTTGCCTCTTAAGCCACACTATGGGTGTGCCATCCATTAATCTGCAAGGTTTTCTTGAAACCTGTTTATATTTTCAGCCTTTTGTGGTAATAAATCACATATTTCCTCTGTGTAATGCAGCAGAGCACTTCCTTGTTTTGATCCTAACAGTCTTTTTCAGGCTTCAGAGGATGCTGTTTATTTTCAGTTTCCTAGGAGAAGTGTAGCTTAGAGGGTGAATTTTGGCTTTAGGAACATCTGAGTTTAAATCCTGACTCTGATCTGATAGCTCTGTGAACACATTTTCTTAAACTCTCAAGGTCTTGCTCCACTCTCTAAGCATGAAAGTAACAGATGAGTTGCTGATCTATGGAATTCATTGATGACATCACAAGTCTGGCTCCCCAGAGTGCTAGGATTTCATGAACAAAATGTGCCCTCATGCTAATTCTTCCTGGTTTTATAGCATTTAGTCATATGTTCTCCTTAGCCTTCACCTTCCAGACCGAAGATAAATTTCATTCAATTCTTTAAACATCCTTTTCTGCCACTCCATCCCTTGTCATGTCAAATGCAATAAATATTTATTAAGTGTCTTTCATTTGCAAGGCAGTGTCTCACATACTGATAAAACAACAAATCATGCCCTAAGTGAACACTGATAAACATAATGCCAGGTAGGATATGATTGACGCTAAGAAATGTTACAGGAAGATTGTTCTAGAAAAGCTTAATGAGGAATTAAACAGTTTTGGGGGAAGGGGAAGAAGAGTAAGAATGGAGTGGATGGTTAGAGAAGGCTTCACAGAGAAGGTAATCCCTGCAGCCTTTAATAGCAGAGATAAGGAGGGAATATATTTTGTATGAATGTACAGATAGCATGTTGTGTTCAAGGAATAGTTAGTCTGCTTTGGTGAAAACATAGAACATGTGTGTAATGCCAAGCAGAAGCAACTTCCAGGTTCAAATTACGTGCATAGCAAACTCCATTCAATAACATATTAAGGCAAAACATTCACAGAAAGTCAAAATATAGCATAACTCAATGATTTAGTAAGTCCTCAATTCAGTTGCAAAGTACCAAGGTCCAAGTAACCCACCCCTAAGCTGTACTTTAGTCAAAGTAGCCCACCCCTGGGCAGTACATTCAGTCAACAAAGTGTCTCTTCTCAAATGGAGATTAGTTTCTAATCATGAACAAAGTACATTTATTTGGTCAGTCACAGAGCACAAAAAGTCAAAAGTTTCCCTTTCCTGGATCACAACTGAATTACAATACCATCCATTAATGCCCAGCACTTTTCTTTTTTCTTTTAGTTTTTACTTGTTTATTTACTTTTAGTTTATAAGATTCAGTTACAGAATCACTTGAGTTTCAGATTTTCTCCTCTCCCTTCTCCCCTCCCCACCATGGTGGCTTTACCATCATGTATGGAATCTGCAAACACTTTCACATTGTACAATAGTCTGGTTGTGTAGAAGCGTTGTAACCAGTGGAGTGAATAATGGCAAAAAAAAAGAAACAAAATCAAACATGGAAAAGAACAATAGCATATGTTGCTTCAGGCTCCATTTAAACTCTGGTCTTTCTAGATCTTTCTCTGAGTGTAGGTATCTCCTATTCTGAGACTTGTAGAGCTGTCTTTTAAATGTGCGTTGCTGAGAGGAGGTCAGTTTATCAAGGTTGGTCGTCACATGCACATTTCCTGGTTCCGCTCCTCTCACTTAGCATCAATTCATATAAGCCTCTCCAGGTAATTATGAAGTCCATCTCCTTCCCATTTCTTATAGCACAATAGAATTCCATCACATTCATATACCATAACTAGTTCAGCCATTCCCCAGTTGATGGGCATCCCCTAAATTTCCAGTTCTTTGCCACCACAAAAAGAGCTGCAATAAATATTTTTGTACACAAGGGGTCCTTTTCCCACTTCTATGATCTCTTTGGGATACAGCCCCAAAAGTGGTATTACTGGGTCAAAAGGTATGCAATTATTTATAGCCCTTTGGGCATAATTCCAGATTGCCCTCCAGAATGTTTGTATCAGTTCACAGCTCCAGCAGCAATGCATTAAAGTACCAATTTTTCCACATCCTCTCCAGCATTTG
>CM053601.1:90987587-91003441 GCA_028646575.1 Pseudocheirus occidentalis
CATAAGGGAGACTGGTCTATAATTTTCTTTCTCCATTTTGTCTCTCCCTGATTTAGGTATCAGTACCATATTTATGTCATAAAAAGTATTAGGAAGGACTCCTTCCTCACCAGTTTTCCCAAATAGTTTGTAGAGTATTGGAATCAATTGATCTTTAAATGTTTGATAGAATTCACTAATAAATCCATCTGGCCCTGGGAATTTTTTCCTAGGTAGTTCTCTGATAGCTTTTTCAAATTCTTTTTCTGAGATGTGGTTGTTTAAGTAATTTACTTCCTCTTCAGTTAGTCTGGGCAACTTATATTTTTGTAGATATTAATCCATTTCACTAAGATGTTCAAATTTATGTGCATACAGTTGGGCAAAATAATTCCTAATTATTTTTTTAATTTCATCTTCATTGGAGGTACCTTCACCCTTTTCATTTTTGAGACTCAGAATTTGGTTTTCTTCTTCCTTTTTTTGTCATATTGACTAAGGGTCTATAAATTGTATTGGTTTTTCCATAAAACCAACTCTTAGTTTTATTTATAAGTTAAGTAGTTTTCTTACTTTCAATTTTATTAATCTCTCCTTTGGTTTTCGTTATTTCTAATTTAGTTTTTAATTGGGGATTTTCAGTTTGTTCTTTTTCTAGCTTTTTCAGTTGCATGCCCAATTCCTTGACCTCCATTTTTTCTAATTTTTTCATGTATGCATTCAGGGATATAAAAACTTCCCCTAAGTACTGCCTTTGCTGCATCCCACAAGTTTTGGTATGATGTCTCATTATTGTCATTCTCGTGAATGAAGTTACTGATTGTTTCTATAATTTCTTATTTAACCCACTCATTCTTTAGGATTAAATTATTTAGTTTCCAATTAGTTTTTTGCCTACCTTTCCGTGGCTGTTTATTGCATATAATTTTTATCGCCTCATGATCTGAGAATGATGCATTTAATATTTCTGCCTTTCTGCACTGCTCTTATTAAGTCGCAAGTTATGTGCATGTGTGTGCATGTGTGTGTGTATGTGTATGTGTGAGTGTATGTTTTCCTTGTTTATGTCTTTCTTGGATCTTGTAAGTGGTGATTGAATTTTCCATTGAGCTCAGGCTTTTTCTTCAGGAAAGTCTGGAATTCCTTTATTTCATTAAATGACCATCTTTTTGCCTGGAAGAATATGTTCAGTCTTGCCAGGTAGTGGATCCTTGGTTGCAGTCCTAGCTTTATTGCTTTACAAAATATCTGGGCTTAGACTCTGTACTGTCTCCTTTCCTCTTTCCATAGCCACACCCAAGCCTGAGGCTGTTTCCACTAATTCAAGTTTTTACTCTGGGTGGGACATTTAACTCTGGACTTTTCTGGGTCAGGGAGGGGGGATCAGAGCAACTAGAGTTTATTCCTCCATCTTGGCTTCTGGAAGTATGGGTGTATAATTTAAAACATTCAGGTTGCCCAGGAAAAGCTGATGACCCTGCTGTGGGCCCGAGTTTTTTCCTACCTTGTTTGATGATCCTGTGTCCTGTGGTGAGATGGCCAGGCTGGGTGAGTCTGCTGCCTGGCTGTGGCTTCTTCTTGGTCTGTTGTACTCTGCTCTTGGCTCCATGCTGGTGAGGCTCTCCTGTGCTCTGAGTTCTCTATACTCAGACCTGAGTAGGCACTTTCCTGGGCTGGGAATCTGCCACGCTCAGTCTCACAGTGGGTTCTGTCACTCTTAAATTTGTTCAAATTCACTTTTTAGCCTTTAGCAACAGAATTGTTTAAGGACTGTGGAAAGGTTACTGCTTCCTTTCCACCATCTTAGCTCCACCTATGGGTAGATTCTTAAGGGAGCTGAGCATTTTTGATGCTTGTATCAACAAGGGGGTGAGAATAATCCATTGTGACACTTGTGACACTTGTATTCAAAGCAGGTCTGAATAATCTGAAACAGACTGAGTCTGAGCTAGATTGAATCTGAGCACCAAAAACACATATTTTCGATGGTCTTAGGAACCGAGATTCTGTTCCTCTATTTGTCTCCAGGCGGGTCACCCACATGCAGATACCCCCACGTACAGCATTAAAGGGTCACAGCAATTAGGAAGGTTGAGAACCACTGACCTAGAGAAATGTTTTCCTTTCCTTACCCTCATTTCCTATCTTTCAAATCTTATAGTGGTGTAGTATTTATAAATACACTTTGATATGAATTTTTAAATATTTAACTATATTAAGCACTAATTTTTCTCTTTTATGTGTTTCATAAATTAAGAGTAATTTCTCTACAGGAAAAATCTTTCAAATCAATTTTTCCCTTTATATAGATGCTGTATTATGAAAGTTATACTTAAGCTTTGTGTAATTACTTTTTTTTTGACAGTACACACTTCTTACAGAGAGCAAGCATAATGACATTTGCTAGTCCTTTGGTATAGTGCCTTATTGTAAAGATTTGTGATGGTTTGGGGGCAGAGGTTACAGCTACATCTTTGAGTAATTCAGAAGTCATTTGTTCTCAGGTGATTTATTGACATCAATTTTGTCAGATAAGGGGAGTGAAAGGGACTAAGTGTTTATAATGCCCATCATGTACCAGGTACTGTACTTTACAAATATTACCATTTGATCCTTACAACAAATCTTTGAGGTAGGTGCTGTTATTATCCCCATGTTACAGTTGAGAAAACTGAGGCAAATAGAATTAAGTGACTTGCTTAGGGTCACCTAGCTGTTAACTTCCTAAGACCAGATTTGGACTCAGGTCATCCTGAGTCCAGCCCTGGCACTCTATCCATTGAGCCTCTTAGCTTCCTAGATAGGCCTAAAACACCACATTCTATGTTTAGTAGTCATAGAAAATAGGATCATAAATGGAATTTTAGAGTTTATCTAATCCAAGCGCCTAATTTTATAGATGAGGATAGGTCAAAGATCTTATGTGTCCAAGGGCAAATAAATAGTTAATGTGAGATCCTGTGCTCTTCTTACTTTGTCATTCTGTTATGTATCAAAAGATAATTCTGGAAATGGGAGACTCATTAACATCTTCAGCTTTAAAAAAGGCACATAATTTAAAATTGTATGTAAGCAATCATGGAGGACCTTGCTGGGATCAACAAATGTCTTAGCTTACACAGCTCAGAACTCCCCTGCTCCGCAGAACTGTAGGAATTCTCTGTAGAGCATTTGTAGTTATGTGTGAGTTATTAAAGAAGAATACATGACTTGTCTCTGTGGAGTGGAACTGCGATGAGGTAGAGGGCCATTGCAGCTGAGTTTGAGAGCTCTCCTAGCTTTCAAAGATGCAGTGACCTTTACCTGAGAGCATGGAAACCCCTATCTTCCTCTCTTGTCTCTTTTCTCCCTACTACCACTATGAAAGAATAATTATTGAGAGAGAGAAAATCGTAGTTCTAGAGCTGGAAATGAATTTAGAAGCCAGCAGGTACAATCTGCTAATTTTATAAATGTGGAATTTGAAAGAATAACAGGTTTAACAACTTTCTCATTGTTAGTAAGTTACTTATAGAGTGGGTATTTAAACGTTGACCTTCTGAGTTTTCTTTTTCAGCTGTTTTCTCTAGTGGCTAATTGGCCTTAAGTCAGAAAGACTCATTTTCCTGAGTTCAAATCTGGCCACAGACATTTGTGTGACCCCTTGGTAAGTCACTTAACCTGTTTGTCTTGGTTGTCTTATCTGTAAAATGATCCAGAGAATGAAATGGCAAATTGTAATGGCAAGTAACAAAGTACTTAATGCCTTGTTTTAGCTATTTAATTATTTAGCACCTTGTTTCAGTTCAAGTTTCTTTTAAGCCTTGTCCATGATATTATCAAGTCTCTGTTAAGAAACAGAACTTGTGAACCCTATGACTTGTGAACCCTGGAACTTGTGAACCCCTGTTGTGGATACAACAGGATGGGGTGGAATGGGAAGGAGCTTAATGAGCATATTATAAGAAGTCCAAGCTGGGAAAGGGCAGAACTGAGAACAGAATTGTGGTGGCAGAATAGAGAAAGGGAATTTTGTGGTGATCAGGCACTCTGTTCTGTCTGTGTTGATTTTTGTTTGTGATACTTTGTACAGAAGGCCTGGGACCTTACTGGAAACCCCAAAAGAAGATTTTCTTGTCTGTTTTCAGTACTGGAGGAGGGATTTGGAGGTCCTGGGGCTGTACTGATGATTTGTGTTGAGTTCTCAGACCTTGCATGTGGGCCTGTGTTGATTTCACAGGTAGTGAACTGATGATGCTGCTGGCAATGTGCATGAATGTTGTTTTGGCTCGTTAAGATTTCTCTTCCAAGAAATAGAAACTGTGAAGGACTTGAGGTAGACTGGACACCATGAGCTTCAATATGGAATAGGAACTGGATGAGAAACTAGACAAGGAACTGGATGAGGAACTGGATGAGGAGCTGAAACATGCCTACCTTTGAATTCATGTGACAGTTGGGTAGATTCAGGTAGGAGTTGGGACCATGGAAAAGGAGCCATGGAATCTGAGAGCCAGCCTTGAGACAAGATGGAAAGATCTCTTCTTGGGTACTTAGTGCTGACTGAAAAGTTTATGATTTACTATGATGCAGGGGTGGAGAACTTTGACCTTTGTACTTTGTGTCCCTTAAAGAGGCTTGCTCCTTAAGGACAATTGCTTTAAGGACTTACTGAATGATATCTTTTGTTTAAAACTATGTAGCCACTTTAGTGATAAGTTGTTATAACATTGTGAATGCTATATTTTGGTTTCTGTCTTACTTTATTACTGAATAAATAGTTCACTACAGTGTGTAATCACAACCTTGAAGCTGTTCACAGGAGCAGAAATCATTTTAGTATCTTTACCAGTAAAACCCCAAAAGGAGTCATGAACAATCAAACACAACTAAAACAACTGAACAACAACTTAAAAAATTATTTACTTTACTTTTTACTTTGAATTTACAACATTCAGTTCCACAGGTTTTTGAGTTCCAAATTTTCTCCCCCTCCCTCTCAACCTCTCTTCCCCCTATGGTGGCATGCAATCTGAGATAGGTTCTACATGTACTTTCACATTAAACATTAGTCAAGTTGTAAAGAAGAATTATAACCAATGGAATGAACAACGAGGAAAAGGAAACACAATAAAATGAAAAAGAGATAGAACAAGTAGTTTGCTTCAATCTGCATTCAGACTCTAATTCTTTCTCTGAATGTGAATGACTGTTGCCATCACAAGTCCTTTGGAGTTGTCTTATAACCTTGTATTGCTGAGAAGAGCCCAGTCTATCAGAGTTAGTCATTGTAGATATGACATGTCTGTAATGGTGTACATTGTTCTCCTGGTTCTGCTGCTCTCACTCAGCACTGGTTTATATAAGACTATCCAGGTTATCATGAATTTGGTCTGTTCTTCATTTCTTATCAGACAATAGTACTATATTACATTCATATACCACAATTTGTTTAGCTGTTCCCCAACTGAAGGGCATCCCTTTGATTTCCAATTATTTTCCACCAAAATACCTGCTATAAATATTTTTGTACATAAAAGTCTTTTTTCCCTTTTGTATGATCTCTTTGGGAAACAGACCTCCAGGTGGCATTTCTGGGTCAAAGGTTATGCACATTTTTTTAACCCTTTGGGCATAGTTCCAAATTGCTATACAGAATGATTAGATCAGATCACAACTATTTTCATACATCTTTTCCAGAATTTATCACTTTCTTGTTTTGTCATCTTAGCCAGCGTAATAGGTGAGGTACAGTACCTCACAGGTGTTTTGATTTGCATTTCTCTCATCCATACTGATTTAGAGCATTTTTTCATATGCTTGTAGATATCTTTAATTTCATCTTCTGAAAATTGCCTGTTTGTATCCTTTGACCATTTACCACTTGGGGAATGACTTGTATTCTTATAGATTTTACTCAATTCTCTGTATATTTTGTGATCTCTTTCAGGGGGCGAATGGTGAATTATTTTGATGACTATTTTACCCTCTTGTTCTATGACCTCAAGGCAGTTTCCCTTGATTTCTTGGAAGATACTGCCCATGCTCTTTTTTTCATCATGCCTTCCAATAGACCAAAAATTCTTTGATTTTTCTCTTATGGACCTATTTTCCAGGTGTGTTGTTTTTCCAATGAGATCCTTTATATTTTCTTATATTTTTTTATTCTTTAGATTTTGTTAGATTGATTCTTTATACCTCATAGAGTCATTTGCCTCAACTTCTCCAATTCTAACTTTTAAATAATTGTTTTCCTCAGTTTTTGTACCTCCTTTTCCATTTAGTCAGTTTTTACTTTCAAGGGTTTATTTTCTCCATTTAGTTTATGTACCTCTTTTTCATTTGACTCATTGTACTTTTTAATGTGTTGTGTTCTTCAGAAAATTTTTTTCCATTTTGCTTATTGTATTTTTAAAATAATTGGTCAGTTTTTCTTCTACCTCTCTAATTTGACTTTTGAAAACCTTTTTGAGTTCTTCCAAAAATTCTTTTTTAGGCTTGAGATAAGTTCATGATCACTTTTGAAGCTTCAGATGTGAATGTAGTGCCAATGCTGACCTCTACTGAATGTGAACCTTTGCTCTTCCCTTTCACCATAATATGAATTCTCATTTCTTGGCTTTTAAAGTGAATCTCTGCTTCTGGGACACAGAAGGCTCTAACCCATGCTTCTTGTGCTGGGAATTAGGGGCCTGGTTACTGGTTTTTTGTTCTGTGGTCTCTGGTTCTATCAATTAGAGGCTATATAATGTTCTAGCTCCCCTGTTGCTGAGCTGCTGGTGAGTGCCTAGACTGAGGCCACGGCCAGGATTTTTGGTGTTTCCCTGCAGTTAAAATTAAGCTCACAGTGTGATGTGTGAGGGAGTGGTGGTCTGGTCACTTTGGGTTTTCCCCTTCTGGACCCTGAGCTAGAGCTCAGGCAGGCTCAGCCTCTGGTGGCCAGGGGGAGCTAGTTGTGGGAAGGCACACTTGCAGTTCTGGTGTTAGTGCCTGCTGCCTCCACCATGCTCCACTTCCTATGGTTCAGGATCTCGAACTAGTATGCCTCCTATCCTGCACTGGTCCATTACAGTTACAGCACAGCCATTGCCACACTCTTCCTGTAGGTCTCCCAAGCCTCCCTCTGGTTTCTTATTTTAGCATTTTACACTGGGCTGATATTCTCTAGGTTTTTCAAGGTCTGTAAGGGTGGATGAGAACAGCTGTTGTTTACTCCACCATCTTGGCCCTTGGAAGTTGAGGTAGGTGATTTTTAAACATTTAGATTGTGGGCTGATAGTTCTAGGAGTAGCTGCTGCTGCTGCTGCTGCAGCAGGCCTTGCACTTGTTTTTTACTTAGCTCTGACAGATCCTCTCCTGTGGTGAGAGATTTCAGAATCATCCCTGTGGTGGTGAATTGTTTTACCTGGGCTCATTCTGGTTCTACTATGGTAGGGTCGATGCTGGAAAATCCCATGTTAACTGCAGGCTGTGCTCTACCCACTGTGTTCCTCCCATCCTGCTCAACAAATCCTAACTGTAGCTTTTTTGTGTTGTTGACCTGGGCTGGTAATCTGCCACACTCTATCTCCTACTGGATTCTGCCACTCTAAAATTTGCTCTGATTCACTTTTTAGAGGTAATTAAAGGAATTTATCAGTGAGCTCAGGTGAATCCCTGCTTTCACTCTGTTATCTTTCCTCCACCCCCTTGAATAACAATTTTATAGAAAGATTTGTACCTTTTCTTAGCTTTCCAACATCATAGAGGACAGAGGCATTGGTGAAATGGAGCATAAAATACTTTCATTTCCTGAAAACAAAAGGGCATTCTCTTGCTTGTTGTTATAGTTCTTCTTTCTTTAGTTCTTTGTTACCTTTGAGGATAGGACATTAACAGTTAGATTTGAAGACACTGTGGCCTCACTAATAGAATGTTGTTCTGTGGTCTCTGGTTCTATCAATTAGAGGCTATATAATGTTCTAGCTCCCCTGTTGCTGAGCTGCTGGTGAGTGCCTAGACTGAGGCCACGGCCAGGATTTTTGGTGTGTTTTTCAAGTATGTGCTAATCCTGTCAATTAAACCATTTCCAAGAACACAATTCATACATCTATATGAAGAAGTAGTGAGTCCTGGGCCACCTCCATTCTGGTCCTGATCTATATATATTTCCCTGGACCTAGATGACTTTGCAGGAGAGAGTGAGACTGGTGACTTTGCACATCACTACCTCACTTAAGTCCAATTCACTTGCAAGTCAGGATATTACTGTAACACCATGCACCAGCAGATTCCCGAAAGAATGCTGCTGCAAACAGCTTTTAAAGTTCGGATTACAAAGTATAGTGAACCCTCTGTTTATTCCATTGCAAATCAAGGCAAACAATCACAATATATCACAATATAATATTCACAACATTACATCTTATCACAGAAAATCACAACAGACCTCAATTTCATCCAAGGGGAGGCCTTTTCTTCATTTTGACTCTGTGAGGTCTCTCTGATTCCCTGGATCCCCTTCCATGGTCCCAGCTCCCTCCTGAATCGACCAAACAGTCATTCGGATTCAGAAGTAGACAGCTCCCAGGTCCTTGACCATCCTCAGGGCAGTCCCTGGCACATACTGAAGTTCACAGGGTCCAGCACATCTCAAACCCTTCACCACTTCTCTTGCCTGAAACTCAAGGATCAGCCAAGCCAGAACAAAATCCTGTCCTGGTCATGCTTCTTCAGTCCTCCAGCAGTTCATATGGCCCTAGGACCCAGAAGGAATATTGGTCTTCCAAGAAAGCCCTCTCAGCCTTGCAGGAGGCCTTCTAGGTAAGCCCTCTCAGCCTTCCAGGTGGCCTTCACCAGATTCTGGTCTCAGGAAAACTCCATCTCACTTCTCAGTCAGCTTCCAGACGGTAAGAGAGAATCTCTCTCTCTCTCTCTCTCTCTCTCTCTCTCTCTCTCTCTCTCTCTCTCTGTCTCTCTCTCTCTGTCTCTCTCTCTGTCTCTCTCTCTCTCTTCTCTCTTTCAGCCGGCTTCAGTCTCCATGATTCTTCTTTCACCAAGAGCAACATTCCAATTCTGTCTCTTTGTCTCTGAAATTCTTCCTTATATACACTCACTGGCCTCCTGTCTCAGCCAATTCCCTTCTTCAAAGTCAACAGGGGAGTTCACACCCTCTCAACAGTAGGACAGAGTTCACATCTTCCATACTTAGTCCCAAGTTACTAAGTGCTAAGTATCTGCTAAATTGATTGCTTTTACAATTACCTTCCTGAGGTTATTGGTCCTCTTCAGAATTAAGGACAAACAGCAACAAGAAACAACAACAGTACAGATTGGGTATTTGTAAGTCAAAAGCTAAGGATGTATTTGTCTTTCTTAGGTGATAAAACTATGTGTTGAAGATTAAAAACACTTGGGTAAATTCTGCTCATTATAGTGACAACACATACATTGAAAGGCTGTACCATAAAGAAAAAAATGGTTCAAGCATGCTTAAGAATAAATTAACTTTCCTACATAAAATCTAATTATATGCACGTTAACACATTCAGGTAATTCTATGTTATCAGTTTATCAACCTCACCTACCACTTTTCTATATACTAACGATTTGTTCTCTTCTAAATTCAAGGGCTTTTTCTTAGCCATCGTTTTCTTAGCCGTCCTTTCAGTTTTTGACATTGTGGATAGCCTCAGCCTCCAATATTCTACTCAGTGCTCATCTTCCTCCTACCTGACTACTCTTTTGACTTTTCCTCCATTGCTTCATTATGTATCTCCCCTAAGTCAGTGTGATGTCCCTAAAGGTTCTGTCCTGTGCCCTCATTTTTTTCCTTCTGTATTTTCAGCCTTGGTGATTTTGTGAGTCCTTACATGCTTTATTATATGTCTGGTCAAAATCGGATTCCTGAAATTTAATCCCACATTACCAGTGACCTGTAGTCATCTCTGTCTGCATGTCCCATCAGAACCTCAAACTGAACGTATTTCAGGTAGAACTCATTTTTCTTTCTTCCTAAATTGGCACTTTCTTTGAACCTCTTATGTTTTTTCAAGGCCACTCATCATCCTCCTAAATCACCCTGTTTATAACCTATGAGTGTCATCTTTCCCACCTTCCCTGTTGTCCAACTTCCTTTTCCAATCAGTTGCCAAGTTGTTAACATTCTTCCCTCATAACTTCTCTCAAATCCATCCTCTTTTCTCTCTGCTCATATTCCATCACCACAGTGCACACCTTGATCAACTTTATAGCATGCTGTTTTAAGTGCCTTCTGATTCTAGTCTCACTCCTCTCATATCTATCTTCCTCATGGCTGCCAGTTATTTTTTTCAAGGCATAATTTTGACCATGTTTCTTCTCTTCTCAAAAAAATTCTCCCTTTCCTCCATATTGTCCAGAAGATAAAATATAAAACCCATCAGTCTGTCACTTAAGTCCACCCACAATCTGGCTCCAACCTCCTTTACTACCTTTATTCACAGTCATTCATGCTACCAAACCTATTCTCTGAACTGGATATTCCAACTCCCATTTTATACATAGCCAGATTTCCTGTAACTAGAATTCACTGTTTTCATCTAGGAAGCAAGGAATGTGTCCTGGTGTTAACTCCTCTCTGGAGCCTTCCTTGATATTTTTTTCCCCCTCTTTCTTCTAATTGCTAATAATTTTTTTCCCTGCTCAGATTACCTTGATTTTATGTAGCTTCATAAATGTTGCAGTCCTTTGGTAGAATGTAAGGTCCTTAAGGAAAAAGAAAAAAATCAAACAAAGCAAAAAAAGAAAATAGTGCGCTTTGCTCTGCATTCTGATTCTATGGTTCTTGTGGATGTGGCTGGCATTTTCCATTGTGTGTCCCTTACTGTGAAGGGCTGAGTGTATCAAAATCAGTCATCACACGCTGTGGCTGTTACAGTGTGCAATGTTCTCCTGGTTCTGTTCCCCTCACTCAGCATCAGTTCATACAAGTCTTTCCAGGTTTCTCTGAAGTCCACCTGTACATCATCTTTTATAGCATAATAGTATTTTCTTACAGTCATATACCACAACTTGTTTAGCCACTTACCAGTTGATGGGCACTGCCTTATTTTCCAGTTCGTGACCACTACAAAGAGAGCTGCTGTAAATATTTTTGTACGTGTGGATCCTTTTTTTTATGATCTCTTTGGCATGCATCCCTAGAAGTGGTATTGCTGGGTCAAAGGGTGTGACAGTTTTAAAGCCCTTTGGGCATAATTATGGTGTTTTTTAAATTGTTCTTTGGGGGAACTTTGGAGTTATTTTGACATGTGTCTTATCCTCATTCCTTACATGTCCCTTGTCAGGCTTTGATATGGGTGCTAATGTTCACTTTTTAAAGTTCATGACTTGGATACTGCCCTTAGTGCTCTTTTCTCCTTTGGGGAATTTTATGAATTGGCAGTGCCAAAAACTGAAGTGGCAAGACCTAAGTGCTGCAGGAGTGTGCTGGTAAGTGTTTAATAACCACCTTTCTGACTTATCTGTATGATTAGCAATTTCACCATCACTTTTTAAAGTTCAAATAATCAACAACAAAAAACCAAATTTTCTTCATATTATTACATGAGAAACAGAGTTAGCTCCAGGATACCCATTAGATTCTTGCCATTAAAGCAACTCAAAAGATACTCCTTAAGGCACAGAATTAGTTTTCGCTTCGATACTCAGCAGAGATCTGTCTATAAATGCCTAGTACGGTATATAGTTATTAAGAATTTTCAAAGTATGTATTTGGTACTTCAGACTATTGTGTATTTCTAGGCAATCAGGTTGCCTATCCTGTTTGGAAGACAAAACCTTTAAAATATTTTTGCCTGTTTAAAAAACATGGACAGTTGTGGACAATAGCTCTATGAGAGAGCCCTCTAGGGAAACTGAAATCTTATACCAAAGAAATGTTGGCCATATCACCCTGTTATGTATTTTGCTTTAATATTTAATTCTCCCATGTTAGACCTTAGGAAGTTGCTCCATGAACAATCTGTTCTGCCCCTGTCATGCAACTGTAGCAAGACTGGCAATTACGTTGGTGATTTCTATAATACTGGCATCTGTCCCAAAAGAATTTCTTTAGCGAGCAGATTCTTTGTTTGATATATTAAACACCATCAGACTGTGAAGAAGTTTATTCAATAACATTATTATGCAAACTGCTTCACTGATGCTGAATTTAGAACCTAATTAGACAATATTGTGCCCATGATCAGAATATAAAATTGCTTCTACCCTTCCCCCCAATCTTAATAAAAAGAATAATTGATATATAATATAATAATTATATTATATATTTTTGTGTGCCCCTTAACTTTGTGTGACTTGCCTTGTATTTTATATTCTTGCTCTAGCTGCATTAAAATAGATGTGTTCCCTGCTCTTGAGAAGTTTAAAATCTGAATATGGATAAATACCCCTGGAGCATATGTAACATATAAGAAACAAACGGAAATCTATGAAACTAATGTGTTTATACAGAGATAATTCTGTGGGCATAAGGAAACCCATACTACTTGATATTTTCACCTTAGTGGCTTAAATTTTTTTGGGATGTTCATCCGCATCACCCACACCAGCTGCTGACTTATTGCTTTTGAAGGCAGATAAGCCAGAGTCTCTGGAAGAACAGTGCCTTTCAGACCACTGCTCTGCTTTACACTCAGTCCCCATTGCCACCATCAAGGGATCAACCCATGTGGAGAAGGAACCAGCCCTCTCCACCATCCTCAGAGGGTGGTCAAGACAGATATACTTGTGGGTATAAAATGTGATTTCCATCATATCTGCCAAATGAATTGAACCTTTAGTACCGCTGCTACCAACACAGCCATGGCTCATTAGACAATAACAAAGACAACCAAGGGCCTTGAGGACAAGAACTCTAAGAACAGCAGGGTTCTCCAGGCCATCAATCTAGCCAACATTCTAGGAAGTAACCCTTGTCAAGATGTAGCCTGACTGCTGTTTCTGTGGTTATTGAAGTCCGGAAAGAATGTTTCTGCCACGCAAATCTTTTACACTGTTAAACAGGAATTAGGAAGATTTGGGTTCAGATTCCATATCTGATATGTCATGGTTTTGTGACCCTGGGCAAGTCACTTAATTTCTCAATGCCCCTTTGTAATATTACAAAGTGCAGACAGTTGCCAAACTGTATTGATAGAGAAAGTTTCCTTACTAGGAGTTCTGATTACCACCCCCACCACAAAAGTTTCTTCCCCCTAATAAAAAGGAAATGACTCATAATGTATTTAATTCCATGCAGCTAGTTTGTAGAAGCACTTCATAGATAACAAATTATTTGTAAGTGTGTATACTTTGGATGAAAGTTGTCAATGGTTACTTGTTTGGATTAGCAAACTATTGTATGTTAGCATGGAGGTTAAAAGTTATTTTTCCAAATATTGCACCTTTATGTTACTGTCCCATCTCCACACCCCTATAGACTTCCCATTTTTTCTTTTCTTTAAAAAAATTTTTTTAATTGATTTGTTTGTTTACTTTTAGTTTACAACATTCAGTTCCACAATCCCTTCAGTTTCAAACTTTGTCTCCCCTCCTCCATGGTGGCAGGCAATCAAGTATAGGATCTGCAAATATTTTCACATTAGACATTAGTCTAGTTATATAGAAGGGTTGTAACCAATGGAATGAACAGTGGGAAAGAGGAAACAACCAAACATGGAAAAGAGAGTGCATGTAGTTTGCTTCAGTCTGCATTTAAACTCTGTTCTTGGGGCAGAGCCAAGATGGCGGCGTAGAAGCAGCAAGGATCTGCAGCTCCCACCCAGCCACCCAAAAGACCCATATGACCCTAAACAAATTCTAGGACTCTCAAACTCACAAAAATATAGAAAACACATCTCTCACTGAAGGCAGCTTGGCAAGAGGGGCTCACTGCGGCAGGCTGGGAGTCGAGGCCAGCCCAGCCTGAAAACCTAAACCATGTCCAGGTGTCAGGGTGGTCAGGAGGAGCCTCTCAAGCCACAGCTGAGTACTTCTGAGAAGATCTATTGCACCTGGAGGGATCTTCACATCTAGCAAGCCAGAATTACAAAAGGTCAGTGAAAGTGAAACTTTGAAACTTAATTTGGGGGAGGAAAAGCAGTTCTGCGAATCTGCCCCCAGGGCAAGGAAGCAGTGGGGGAAGGGCAGGAACTGCTGTAACCAGTGGCTGCCCCCACTGGACTGCTTCAGAGCCTCTGGTCTGCGGACCCTGGAGGGGGGCTAAACAGATTGATCAGGGCCAAATGTCTTGCATTGAGCAGCCTGGATCAGGATCGTGGGCCTGGGGTGCACTCTCAGCAAGCCAAAACTGGGGGGGGTTTGCAACACCCCCTAATAGCTCTGGCAGCTGGGAAAACCCCAGCGATTTGGAACAGAGCTTTCCCCCCTGGAAGCAGAGTTCCACAAAGCTGAAAAAAAACCCCAACCAATTAATTGACTGGCCAACATGAGGAAAAGGAAGCAAAATAAGAAAACTCTAGAATCCTTTTTTGGGGACAAAAAGGATCAAAACATGGAAGAAAACACAGAACTCCAACACCAAATGCTTCTAAGACACTTGAAGAATTCCTAGAAGCTATAGATCAAGTGAAAAAGGACTTTGAAAACCAAATAAGAGAAGTGGAGGAAAAATTAGGAAGAGAAATGAGAATGATGCGAGAAAATCATGAAAATAGAGTCAACAACCTGACTGAAGAAAACAACACTTTAAAAAATAGATGAACTCAGAGGTGGAGCCAAGATGGCGGCATAGAAGCAGCAAGGTCCTGCAGCTCCCACACCACCACCCTAAACACCCATAAAATTATGAGCCCAGACAAAGTCTAAGACTCTCAGACTGACAAAAATACAGAGAACACATCTCTCACTGAAGGCAGCTAAGCAGCAAGGGGCTCATCCCGGCGGGAGTGGAGGCTGGAACAGCCTGAAGCTGAGACCGCAGCCAGGCCCGGGGCAGTGGGAAGGAGCCGGGCTGAGCTGAGCTGAGCCCCACTGCAGCCGGTCTTCAGAGATTCTACAGCCCCCAACACCTCCACATCTGCCAAGACGTGGGGAATGGGGACAGGAGAGGGGCAGCTCGCACCCTAGCAGAGAATGGCCCAGCCTAAAACTGCAGCCGCGGACAGGCCAGGCCCCAGGGCGGCCAGGAGGAGTGAGCTTCCCAAGCCACAGCTTGAGTCTACTTCAAAGGAAATCTAACACACCTGCCTGAGGGGATCTTAAAATCCTCAGAGAGGGTTAGTGAAAGTGAAACTTTGAAAATTAATTTGGGGGTGGTAAAGCAGTTCAGCCAATCTGCCCTCGGGGCAAGGAAGCAGTGGGGGAAGTGAACTGCTGGAACCAGCAACGGCCCCCACCAGGCTGTTTCAGAGCCCCTGGCCTGCGGACTCTGCAGGGGCTGAATCGATTTATCAAGGGCAAGTGCTCTTGCGTTGAGCGGCCTGGATCCAGATTGTGGTCTTGGGTGGTGGTCCTGGGGCGTTCTTTCAGCAAGCCAAAGCTGGGGGGACTTGCAACACCCCCTAATAGCTCCGGCAGCTGGGAAAAACCCAGCAATTTGGAACAGAGCTTCAATTTGGAACTCTTGGAAGCAGAGTTTCACAGAGCTAAAAAAAACCCAACCAATGAATTGACTGGCCAACATGAAGAAAAGGAAGCAAAATAAAAAAGCAATAAAACTCTAGAATCCTTTTTTGTGGACAAAAAGGGTCAAAGCATGGAACAGGAGGAAAAGAGCCCAGAACTCAGAACTCCCACACCAAATGCTTCCAAGCAATTGAAGAATGCCTGGAAGCTATATATCTACTGAAAAAGGACTTTGAAAACCAAATAAGAGAAGTGGAGGAAAAATTGGGAAGAGAAATGAGAATGATGCGAGAAAATCATGAAAAGAG
>CM053601.1:91003941-91020142 GCA_028646575.1 Pseudocheirus occidentalis
TGCTGCTACAGCCGCCTCCCACTGCTTCCTTGCCCTGGGAGCAGTTTCGCCAGACCCGCTCTTCTCCTCCCGAGTTAGCAAAATCCACTGAACTTTCTCTTAGCCTTTTTTTCTTCTTGCCTGATAAACGTGGTAACTGTGCCTCCAGTGCAGCCGATCTGCTCTCCTATAGACGTGGCTCCACGCCCGATGCCTTGGGTCTTGAGCTGGCCAGGATTCGGCCACAGCTCCCAGACTGCTGTGAAGAGCCCCACCTGCTGAGCTGCCTGGAGCAACAGATGTGCTTTCTGTCTTTTGGAGAGTTTTGGAGCTTGAAAATCTGTTTAGAGTCCCTTTTTATGAGTTTTTAGCGTGTTTGGGAGCTGTGGTGCATTGCTGCTTCTGTGCCACCATCTTGGCTCCGCCCCCCCCCCCCCACCTGGAGTTTTATAACAGCATTTCCAATTTTATATATGTATAGGTCAGATGGTGGTCAGTGGAAACAAGTCTGGGACATCTGGGCCTGCACATTAGTTTAGCTAAGCAAAATCTTCAATTTATGACCAGCTAAGTAAGGCAAGGGTCCCAGGCTGCTCTCCCAGGCTGCTAAGTCTTTGGTACAAATCTGTTTAGATTTTAGAATGCTATCTGAGAAATTTACACTGTCCCACTCCGGGAGTTACAAGAATACACATGCAATAGAGTTTGCACAAAATAAGTGTGAGAGGCATTGAACACTAATGAAAAATAAGAACAGGATTTGGAAATGTCTTTGGTGGGGAGTAGGCTACTATGCTGGTGTTTTTCAGTGTAAAGTGGAGAAATTTCAAGAAGAAAAGGAGCGGGTAGTGAAAAGAGGGAATAGAGAAAATACTCTATATGTTGGCTTTCAAGTTTTTTTTGTTAGTTGAGAGCATTCAGATTTGATTTTAATAGATGTTCTAAGGATTTTTCACTAATAGCCAACCTTGTCTCTTCTTTTTGAGATTTAAATTGGATAAAAACATGAAAGGATCAGTTTTCACATAACAAGCAAATACACTAAAAATTTGTATGTGAAAATCATAATGTTTTCATTATATATTAGAGAAGCCTAATGCATATAAACGAGGAGTAACCTAGCATAGTGGTAAGAGGGCCTTCCTTGGAGTAAAAAGAACATTTTCTTGGATTATATTTGACCCATGCTAGCTTATTTGACCAAGGAATTCCAGTTCTTTCAATTCCCTGTGTCTTAACTCTCAGATACTCTTAAGTTACAGATAAGTTGACAATTTGCCTTGGTAATAGGAATATCCACACATTGATGAAAATGGATGTTTAGATTTAAAAAGTTGTAATGTAAAGCATTCAGGAATTGTTACCATTTCACTGTGACTTAGAGGTACTGATCTTCCCACAGTATTGGTATCTCAGATAGAAATTCAGATAATCGTGTCATCTTGTGCATTAAAACATATTTAAGTTTAACATATTTCTCCTGCCCCAGTGTCAGCATTACATATCTCTTTCTCTGTCTATCTATCTATCTATCTATCTATCTATCTATCTATCTATCTATCTATCTATCTACCATTACATAAGATAATGGATGTAAATTGATTTGCAAACATTAATGTTCTATTTATATGTGAACTATTTTAATAGTCATCAGCCAGCTTAGATTCCATCCTGTATAATGGGGCATTTAAATATTACATCATACACTGAGTAATTGACAAAGATTTATAGAAGGAGTTAGTATTATTTATATCCTGGAATTTGTCAGAAAATCTTTCTCTTTAACTGACATGGGTAATCCAATTCAAGATGCAGTGATTGAAATAGGAGCCTCACCTGCCAGTGTTTTTTAGAACTTCAAAAGGGATAGCAACTGGAAAGAATCCAGAAGATTAAGCAGTCTGGTGAGGTTCTTGACATCATGCTTCATGAGGTCTCTTTGAAGAAACTGAGAATGATTATCCTAGAGGAGACTTGGGGTAGGAGTGTTGGACATCATAGTTGCCTTCAAATATTTGAAGGGCTGTCCCTTGAGAGATTTGACATCATGTTTGATTCAATGAGCAAATTTAGGAACTGTGGGTATAAGTTGCAGAAATGCTTATATTGGTTTGAGTAAAAACTCTTATACCTGGATGGTAATGAAGTTCCCCTCATTCAATATTTTCCAGTGAATCCTGGTTGGCCATCTTGGGGAGTTATTTTAGAGGAAATTCTTGGTCAAGTATGAATTTTATTAGATGGCTTGTGAGGTCTCTCCTGATTCTATGAGCATGGGAATATTTTGAAGAATTGGTCAGTTCATATTATTTAATTGGAAATTATGATGAATAAAGATTCATTGTAGTCCTTATTCTTTTCCATACAAGGATACAGGCTTAATTGGATTCACTTATTACATTTCTTCCAGTATGGCATTTCCGTGAAGATATAACATTTTAAACTGGATCAGAATAGCAATAGTGGCCTAGTAAGAGAAAGATGAGCATTGGAAAGTAGTGTAGACAGGTATGTACTGATACCCTCACTAGAGACTACATTGTGGTTCAAACTGTTTTTGATTTTTTTTTATTTTAGCCTTTTAAATTTATTTATTTATTTTTAGTTTTCAACATTAATTTCCACAAGATTTTGAGTTACAATTTTTTCTCTCCCTGCCTTTCCCCTACACTCCTACTGTACAGCAAGCCTACTGAATATCCCTTCCCCCAATCTGTTCTTTCTTATATCTACCCTCTTTGCCCCGCTAATTTTCTAGTAGGGCAGGATGAGTTTCTGTACCCCAGTACCTATATATCCTATTACCCAGTTGTATGTAAAAAAACAATTTTTGAACATTTGTTTTTAAAACTTTGAATTCTAGATTTTCTTCCCCTCTTTCCTCCTCACCCACCCCCACTGGGAAAAACAAGCAATACAATATAGATTGTACATGAGTAGTTACCCAAATAATTTCCATAGTAGTTGGATTGTGGAAGACTAACTATATTTTCCTCCATCCCATCCTGCCTCCCATTTATTCCACTTTTTCTTTTGACCCTATCCTTTCTCAAAAATGCTTGCTTCTAACTACCCTGTCCCCAAATCTGCCCCCCTTTCTATCATCCCGCCTCTTATCCCCTGCCCTACTATTTTCCCATAGGGTAAGATACCCAATTGAGTCTGTATGTTATTCCCTGCTTAGGCCAAATTCAATGAGAATTGGGTTGTCCCATTGCCTTTGTTCTTCCTGTTCTTCCACTCTATTGTAACATGGCTTGTTCTGGCAGCCCTAGGGCTCTAGCCACAGGTTCATGCCGTGCTGATCTGTGCTCCCAGCATGCTGTGATGAACCTCTTCCTGTCTGCCTGCCAGGTCTTCAGTGGGAGCTTTGTTATTCTGTTGTTTTGTGAGTTTTGGAGCTTTAAAATTTGTTTACAGTCATTATTTTATAGGTATTTGCGGTGGTTATGGGGAGAGCTGTGGGGTTTTGCTGCTTCTAGGCCGCCATCTTGACTCTGCCCCTAGAGTAATTTTTTACTTGTATTGGAGGAAGTGGAAGCCAAAGCTTCATAGGAGTTGTGTTTCTACTCTGCCATCTTGGCTTCAACCATGTTTTTTATTTCCAAACCTCTGCATTACTAGTCACAATCTAAATAGAAGCTATTTATTTCTTTATTATGTGTCAGTTTGCATGCAAATTTATAGGGACCTAACTCAGAGAAAAGGAACTAACTTTATAAAGAGTAAATCACTTTATAGATATTGTAAAGCAAACAGATAATAGAAATAAATGAAAGGAAAAGTAAACCACATGAAGGAAAGAAGAGCCAATGGGAAATGTTAGACTGGAAATGAAAGCGAGGAGGGAGGCTGGGGGGTTGAAGCAGCAAGACAAAGAAAAGTAATTGTGCCATCTTGTACTGCATCTTGTCATGAGAGCCTTCAGAAGAGTCGATTCAAGCTCTGTAACCGACAGTGACATGCGGCACTTGTCCTAAGCCTGGAAAAGAGTAATGGAATAAAAAAAAAGACAAAAAAGAGAAATGTAAGAAAATAGCAAGAGGCAAGGAATTCATTCATTTTGGCATTTATAATTTAAACTATTTAACGTTAATGGCATATGTTTTGAAACCATTTAAAGTGTTTAGGAACAAATGATTGGTACAGCTTATTTGTTTTTGAAACTGGCAACTGCAGAAGGTGGCTCAGATAGCTAAATAATTGAATGAATATCATTTTACTAATTTCATGTATAATTTAATATTACCCATGACATCCAATTGGGATTTTTTTTCTCTTCCCCATATTTCTTTTCCCCCTTTTCTTATAATTTCATTTGTCTTTTCCCCTTTTTGTTCTCTTCTGTATTCTCTTTTCATTTTCTTCACTTCTTTATCACTCTTTACCCCCTTTCATGTAGGGATGATTAGAATTTTACTTTAGGGCTCCTTCCCAAAGCAATACTTGGCCACTCCTTAACATTTGACCTGTTTCACTTTCACACATACCCACAATAAATGACAGATGAAACTGACACAGGACCTGATGAATTGGCTTGTGTATAGAGAAAAAATTGTGCTAACGAAAAAATGAAAATTGAAAATTTATTGTCAACAGAAATTTGGCATGGTTGGCACTAAGAATCTTCTTTAAAAAAGCTTCCTCATTTATTTCAAAATCAAGAAAATTGTACAAAAATGATTGTATTCCAAGAGACCCTGGAAAGTGCTAAAGAAATTGAAAGGTCACACCAGGAACCTGAATATTTCACCATGGTACAGTCACAGTTATGTCTGCTCTCTAAGGAGAGAGGTAAATTGCCATTTCATACTCTATGCTTTTTGAGAATGGGAACAATTTGCTTTTTCTCTTGTTGCTGAAATTATGTTCTCTGAAGAACTAGCCTATTACTGAAATCCAGATTTCAATCTTTCTTTATTTCTTTTTCTCCCCTGGTTTTTGTATCCTCAGCTCTATGATTCATACTTGTTGATTAATTATATTTTTATGTGTCAGGTTGGAGAAAATGTTTAGAGTTTAAATCAAATGTTAGTCATACAGGTTTATTGACTGCGGAGCACTGTGGTAAGCTACTAGTATAATGCTGAGTGTTGATTTTTAGGAAATTTGATGTAAAATTTTGAAATTGAGTATATTAAAGATGCTTTTATTGATGATGAAAAAAGATTAAAGCAGAATGCTTCAAATGCAGGGTAAAGATAACCTGTTCAAATGTCTAAGGTAAAGTGAGAGGGGGACTATCAGAGCTGCTGGTGGTATTGCAAAGTTGTTTTCACGGCCACTGCCCTAGCAGCGCAGTTTTCCATATAGCTTTGAATCTCTAGGTTTGCAGTTGTTGTTGCTGTTGTTGTTTGTCCTTCATTTTCAGAGGACCAATGATATCAGGAGGGTGATGTATTGACTTAGAAGTGAATTGAATTTAAGTGAGGCAGGGCTGTGCAGAGTCATCCGCCTCACTCTCTTCTACGGAATTATTGGGAGTCCAATGACAAGATAGGTCAGGGCTACTGATCATGGCTCCCAGTGTTGTGATAAAGTAAATCTTAGGAATATTGTGGTAATGGCAAAATGAAAGTTAACTTGGAGTGCAGTTTTTCCCTTACTGCCCCCCAAATGCAGCATGATCAGCAATGATAAGAAATGAAGACTGAATGAAACTTAACATAAGGTAATTTCTACAGAAAGACCAGCTTAGCAACCTATCAGTTCTAGTATTCTCTGTGGGCTGTTGGTTTAGAGCAGTCCAGTGTTCTTCATGAAAAATGTGTTTTAACTGTGTTTGCAAAGTTAACCCTTTAACAGTGCTGAGGGAGGAAGGGGGTATTTGACCATGAATTTGGCCATTCAAGTCAGATAAAGGAAAGAGATGGCTGTGGTAGAGTGTGGAAGACAGAGTTATGGAGGAGGGAGCAAACCAGAAATATGCTACTTATTATGGTTTTCTAATCCTTCATAGAAGGGAAAAAGAAGGCACAGGCACTAAGGGTAAAAGAAAGTAGAAAAGAGATACAATTGCAAAGGCTTCTCTGAGTTTCCCCCCAAAGGTCAGCCTTCCTCCAATATCCTTTTGATGAATCTGTCAGGTCAGTTTAAGTACTGAAGACTATCACAGAATAGAGAGCAGAACCCAGAAGAATAGGACTGGTTACAGAATAGCACCAACTCATTTGGAAGTTTTTCAATGGGTCACCTCAACCCTTTGAAGGATTCAGATCCTGACTAATGTTGGTGGTCTGATAGATTAGAGAACTGTAATTAGAGGCTGGGATGGAAGCACAGAAGGCATTGTCCTCTGGAAGAGAAAAGATTGTCAGAAGTACCTTTACAAGGAGGGCATCATAGAAGAAAAATCACCCGACTGAAAGACCAGTAAGAACTGACTGGAAAGAAAAAAACAACCACATGCAAACATTTAAAGGAAAGAAACATATCAATGAACAGGTACTTAATAGCAAAGGAAACTGAATAAAAATTCCCTGAGCAAGGCATTACAAATAACAATCCTACAAGGTTCCTTAAAATAGTAATGGAGCAGGAACAACTAGCATCAGAGGAATTCAGAAGAATAATCAAAGAATAAAGTGAAGATATAAAATAAGTTTTGAAAATTATGCTATTTATGAAAAAAATCAAGAGAGTAAAGAATTTAGAATAAAATCATTTTTTTGAAAAAAGAATGAAAAAGAACACAGAAATACAGAGGCAGAAAATTAACTGAACAAAGTGAAAAAGCCTTGTCTTCAAAGAACACAGAGAGTTCTACAGAAACTATCACTTAACTTCAAAATTGGATGCAAAAAAAGAATAAGGATTCCAGGGAAAAAAGAATGAAAAATAAACCCTCAAATGGTGTACTTCAAGAATCCTTAAGGGGAATTATCTAGAAATATTAGAAACAAATGACAAAGTACAGATTTAGTGTTCACAGAACACCAATGAAAAGAAGCTCAAGTTTAATTTAACATGAAAACTTATAGTCAAACTTCAGAATTACAACATCCAAAAATAAATTTTACAGATAAACAGTAAGATTGGGGGATGGGATGAGAGGGCAGAAAGATAAGCCTGAAAAAAACATTAGTGGGTAACCATTCAGTAGGTGGGAGTTATCAACCTTTTTTCCCACACCTCTCTCCACTTGTGGCTCTTATCAAGGGTAGCAGAATGACTGTTGAATTCTAGTAAAGAATATTGCATTACTGAATTGTGAAATTAATGCATACCTTAGTTATATTGAAAATTTAGGATATCTTTATAAGCTTCAACTTAACAAAAACCATAATCAAGCATGTTGTCAGAAATGTTATTTAAAAACTTTTCACTTATGATGTAGGCCAGGAGTTCTTGAAAGAGGTATTTCTGAATGAAGTTAGTTTATTTGGTATTTTCATTTTAACTTCCTCTGAACTTGTTTCTTTATAAGATTATTCCATCTGTCATTTTTGAGGGGGTAGTAAAATAACTTTAAGTTAGTTCCTACTGTCAGTTAAAGAGAGCTTATGGAGATTATCTCTAGAAAGCATTATATATTTTATTCTCCTCCACGTAGAAAAAAGAGATTTTTAACAAGCTGATTTTTGTTTGTTTAAGCCTAAGCCTTGTCCTAAAAGGGTAGAAAAACCCCTTAAGTGACAGCATCATTGTTTTTTAATAAAATGGTTTAATAAATATGTAAGAGGATTAAGTATTTTAAGTTCTGACTTATATACTTAATATGGGTATACTGGTTTAGAGCCAGCATACCTTACATGCTCATTTGTTTGAACTTTGCTCTAAGTAACCTAGGAGGTTAACTCCAATTCATTTAAGTTGTTGCCATCTATAGACATAAACTGTTTGAATTTTTCCTTTTTCTTTTTTTACTGATTCTTTCCTTCTCCTCTTCTTTGTAATTATTTATAACTTCCTAAGTGTAGACATAACCATCATCCGTGTGTGTGTGTGTGTGTGTGTGTGTGTGTGTGTGTGTGTATTTTGGATCCTGAATAGTTAACTGACTGTAGATAATTCCAGGACATTTGTATCTCGATAGAGGCTTTGGTAACAAGTTCCTTTGTTTATTTTTTTCCTTTAAATTAATTTATTTAATTTTAGTTTTCAACATTAACTTCTATAAGCTATTGAGTTTTGAATTTTCACTATCTTCCATCCCTCTCCCCCCCCCAAAGGCTGTGCAGTCTGGTTAAGACTCTACATATACATTCTTATTAAACATATTTTCACATTGGTCATGTTGTAAAGAAGAATTATAATGAATGGGAGAAACCAAATTGAGAGAGAGAGATAGCAGTAATAAAGTGCTTCGATTTGCATTCATACTCCATAGTTCTTTCTCTGGGTATTGATAGCATTCTCCATCATGAGTCTTTTGGAGTTGTCTTAGATCTTTGCATTGCTGAGAAAAGCTAGGTCTATCAAAGTTAATCATTGCACATTGCGGCTTACTGTGTAACATGGTTCTTTTGTTTTTGCTCATTTTACTCAGCATCAGTTCATGTCTTTCCAGATTTTTATTACTTATAGCACAATAGTATTCCATTACATATATACCACAACTTGTTCAGCCATTCCTCAGTTGATGGACATTACCATAATTCCCAATTCTTGGCCACCACAAAAAGAGCTACTATAAATATTTTTGTTCATGTGGGTCCTTTTCCTGTTTTTATGATTTCTTTGGGATATAGTCCTAGAAGTGGTATTGCTGGGTCAAAGGGTATGCACATTTCTATAGCCTTGTGGGCATAGTACCAAATTGCTAGCCAGAATGAATGGATGAGTTCACAACTCCACCAACAATGCATTAGTGTTCCAGTTTTCCCATGTCTTCTCCAACATTTATAATTTTCCTCCTTTGTTATGTGTGACAGTCTGATAGATGTGATATGGTCTCTCAGAGTTGTCTTAATTTTCATTTCTCTAATCAATAGAGATTTAGAGCATTTTTTCACATGACTATAGATAACTTTAATTTCTTCCTCTGAAAACTGCTTGTTCATATCCTTTAACCATTTATCAAGTGGGGAATGATTTGTATTCTCATAAATTTGACTCAGTGCTCTATGTATTTTAGAAATGAGGCCTTTATCAGAGACACTGGTTGTAAAAATACTTTCTCAAATTTTCTGTTTCCTTTCTAATCTTGTTTGCATTGGCTTTGTGCAAAAACTTCAATTTGATGTAATCAAAATCATCCATTTTGCATTCCATAATATTTTCTGTCTCTTGTTTCATCATAAATTCTTTTATTGTCCATATATCTGACAGGTAAACTATTACTTGCTTTCCCAGTTTGCTTTTAGTATCAGCCTTTATATTTAATTCATGTACCCATTTTGACTTTATTTTGGTATACAGTGTAAGATGTTAGTAGATGCACAGTTTGTGCTCTACTATTTTTTAGTTTTCCCAGCAATTTTTGTCAAATAGTGAGTTCTTATCCCAGAAGCTGGGATTTTTGAGTTTATCAAACAGTAGATTACTATAGTCATTGACTACTGTGTCTTGTGTATCTAACATATTCCAATGATCTACCACTCATTTCTTTCTTTTTATTATTTTTAAAAAATTAACTTTTTATTTTTAGTTTATGTCATTCATTTCCACAAGATTTTGAGTTACAAATTTTCTCCCCATCTTTCCCTACCCACCACCCCAAAACAGTGATCCCACTGTATACCCCCTCCACCAATCTGTTCTCTTCTTTGTCCTCCTTCATCATCCGTCTGATTTTCTGATAGGGCAAGATGGAGCTCCCTACCCCAGTACTTGTGTGTCTTAATTCCCAGTTGCATGTAATTAACAATGATGATAATGATAATAATATTAATTATTATTATTATAAACAAATATATATTTTTCACATTTGATTATAGAACTATAAATTCTAGATTCTTTCCCTTCCTCCTGTGTCACCCAGCTCCGTTGGAGAGACAAGCAATTCAATACAGGCTGTACATGTGTAGTTATGCAGAACATCTCCACAATGGACATATTGTGAAAGACTGTCTATATTTCCCTCCTTCCTATCCTGTCCCCCACCTTGTTCTATTCTCTACTTTGTCCCTGTCCCTTTACAGAAGTGTGTGCTTCTAACAACCCTCCCCCAAACACTGCCCTCCCCTTCGTCGTCCAACCCTCTCATCCTCATCCCCCCTACCCACCTGTATGGCAAGATACCCAATTTAGAGTGTATGTCATTCCTTCCCTGAGCCAACTTCAATGAGAGGAAGGTTGACCTATTCCTTTTTGCCTTCCTGTTCTTCCCCTCCATTGTAACAGTTATTCCTTGCCTCTTCCATATGAGATGATTAGCCCCATTCTGTCTCTGCCTGTCTTGTCTCATTCTGTTCCTTTCCCACCTCTCAATTGCATATTTTGAAATATCATCCCTTTCTATGAAATTGATCCTGTGCCCTCTGTCTATGTACACATATATACACACACTCATAAATGTATTCACACACACATATATACCCTCCTATGTAGACATATGTGTATACATACATACATACACACATTTATATTCCCTTCACCCATCATACTGAGAAAAGTTTCATAAGTTACAATTACTGTTTTTCCATGTTGGCATATAAACAGTTCAACTTTGATAAGTTCCTTATGATTTCTTTTCCATGTTTACCTTCTCGTGCTTTCTTGTATTTGAATGTCAAATTTTCTATTCAGAAGTTCTGTTTTTTTCAGCAAAAATGCTTGAAAGTCCTCCACCTCATTGAATGACCATATTTTCCCTTGAAACCACTGTTATTTCTTAGCCAGTAACAAGTAGTTTGATGATTGCTGTTTTGTAATACAATTTGAGATCTGCCCCTACCATTTCTTTTCGTTGATTCCCTTGAAATTCTGGACCTTTTGTTCTTCTGGAAGAATTTTGTAAGTATTTTTTCTAGTTCCATAAAATAACTTTTTGGTAGTTTGATTGGTATGGCACTGAATAAGTAAATTACTTTAGGTAGACTTGTCATTTTTATTATATTCACTCGACCTACCCATGAACAACTGATGTTTTTCCAATTACTTAAATATGACTTTATTCATGTGGAAAGTGTTTTGTAATTGTGTTCATATAGTTCCTTGGTTTGTTTTGTCAGGTAGACTCCCAAATGTTTTATAATGTCTACAGTAACTTTAAATAACAGGTTCCTTTCTTAACACCTTGAAAATTAAACAACGTAGCACCATTGAACTCTTGTCTTACTCCATAACCCTTGTACTTTCATGCTTCTTATTCCTTTCAAAGTTGAGGCCTTTATAGTCTGAGGATTCCTTAGCACAGAGCCTGGTGCATAGCAAGCAGTTAAACGTTTTATTTAATACTTCGCCTCATTCCCCTACCTTATTCCCCAGTTTCTTCTCATCTTAACTTGTGCCTACTGTACTGCTTCATCTGAATCCTGGTTTTGTTGTTTAGCAGGATCAGTCCTAACCCATTTTGTAATTTAAAAACAAAGGGCTGCTGCCAGCCCCCTCCCCCCACTCAAACTTTGATGATATTTTCTCAAGGAGTTTGTTCACATTAGCTCTCTCTCCCCCTCTGTCCCTCCACCCCCATCCTCCACACCTCAATTCCAAATACCTCCCTACAGACACAGAATTTGGGCAGCCTAACTGCTGACTTACTTCTGGTTTCACCCTTGCAAAAGATTTCAAAAACATGTTGGTAAATAATCAATGTCAATTATGCCAGTTGTTCCTGGCTAAGACCTAGAAGAAGTAGCCAAATTTTGACTTAGAGAGATCTGATGTTCCTTAGTATTAATTCAGTACTGCTGAATTAGTGTTTCTTAGCACCAAGTCTATGGTTGCACTCAAATATCATTTCTAGATGTGAATATCAATGTTTTTCCTCTGGTTATTTTGGAAACAATAAAAGGTTATGTGGAAAATTCAAATGTTTAGCAGCCCAAGAGAAGAATATCAACAAACTGCATTGTTGGAAAGGAGTTCTAGCTTCAAAGCTTGAATTTATCATCAATTTTATTAGGATCATAGCTGAGATTAGAGGTGGAAAGGACCTCAGAGATGATAAAATCCAATGCCTTTATTTGGCAAAAGAAGAGACTGAGGCTGAGAGCAAATAATTTGTCCAGGATTAATAAGGAAACATGGAGTAATGGAAAGACTGATAGATTTGTGGTTTGGAGACCTGTGTGACTTTGTGAAAAGCACAACCACCATTGGCCTCTAACTCCTTATCGTCTTCTGCAGTTACTTCTGGCTCTAAATCTATGATTCTATGAACACACAGAGAATAAAGAGCAGAGTGGTGGTTTTAACCCCTTAGAGTGTTGAAAAGCTGCATTAATACAGTAGATTATAAGGATATTGCTTGTAGGGAAAGGCTATACCAACTCATACACACACATACAAACCACTTGGATGGTGATGTAATAAATGTAAATCACGTCTGGCTCAGGATTTTCTGGTACTATGGCCAGTGCAGTTGGGTGGGCTAGCAATTGGTGAGAATAAAGAAATGAGGAGTATAAGCAGTAGTCTGTTTATTACAGAGCCATTTCATACAGAGCCAAATGATACAAGGAGCCCACAAATTTTATATGTATCCCAGCAGAAGGTCTACATAACCAGAAAAAAAGTGCAGACAATGTACAAGGACCCTCCTTTGATCTTGATTACTCTTTACCCTAGTTTAAGGCTAGTTATTTATTAAGGCTTTATCCTAGGACCATGTCTAGAGGCAGAAACAAAGGAAATTACTCGTTTTGTTGATTATCTACCCTGAAACGTCCTTAGTTATTTATTAGGGTTATATCATAAGACCATGTCTGGAGGCATTAACAAACAAGACTACATGTCCTCCTGATTATCTGCTCTATAACCTTACGGAAGTTTGTATAGGAGAGGGGAACATTGCATTAGTGGGGCCCGGAGACTACTGGAAGTTCTCTACATCTCCCCCATTTTATTTAATTATAAGGCTATGGGCAGAATCTTCAGTTGGACATTATAAATGACTTGTTGAATGATACAAGAGAAACAGGAAATAAGGGTGGGTAAACAGGTACATAAAACAAGTAGTATTACCCCTATTCCTAGGAAGGTTATTATTTGCTGTATTTGTCCAGGTAATATTCCCTGAGCTCTCTTTATCCTATCTACAATGTTTTGTACCTCTGGATTTGATAGTAGTGGCTGCTGACTTTCATGATCCATGAGGTGAGCCAAATTCTCTAAACCATTTATGTCAGAGGTTGTGTCACAGTCACCCCATAGCCCATTAAGATGATTTCTAATTAGAGTTATATCATATTCTGATTTGGTATATTGTTTGTTTACCTTAAAGAAATACATATATCTATAATCACATTAACTTTTGTCTAATTTGAATTAATTCAATCTCATCAGCTATAGCAATTATATTATCTCTAAGCTGTGTTATTGCTTTATAAAAACTCTTGTTGGTTTCTGATTGCAACAAAAATCCTCATGAAACATTGACAGACAATTCATGCAAAAAAATGAGCTTGCACTATCTGATTTTTTTTTACAGTGCTGATGGACATAGACATAGCAACACTGTTCACTATAATAGTAATTAAAACAATTATCCCAACAACAATACAGGAAACACACCTCTTTTTTCAATTAAAACCCAATTGTTGATTAATTTGAACAATAGAATGATCAGCTTGAGAGTAAAACAAATGCTCACTCTCTACAGGTATCAAAATCATAGTAGGTCTTCTTATAACAAATAGCAATTGTCCCAAAGAAGTATTATCATGACATTCAGAAACCTTACAGTGAACACATGTGACATTGTAATGCTTATCAATTTTAGGGATATTCACATTGCTATGACTTCCCTACATGAATGCAGACCTCTCTCCTAAACAAGCACGTACAAAGCTATGGTCAGTCTTGCTCAAGTATGTCCCATTAGGAGCAAAAATAGCAAAAATTGTTATTATTGGGGCCCACAGCAAAGGAATTTTCCATAGGTTGTCTGTCTGTAAAGGTCCAAACCAATTTTGTTTAGGGCACCACCCCCATGTCTGTGTTTAATGTTCATGTCATTGTGCCAGGAAACACAGGTTTGCTGTTCTACCTGACGGCAAACAGGTACATCAGTCCTACAGTTTAAAAATGGAGGATCCACTTTACCCGAAGATGAGTCCCACTAGTCTCAGTCTGGACACTGCACCTGATGTCTACCCCACAATCCTGAACAATTAGAAAAAATCCCCCAAATTCCCATATTATATGTTGTGATGTTCTCAAAGTATACTAATTCCTTGACTGAAAATTCAGCATAGAGGTTCTCATTCAGCTCTTTCTTAACTGTATCTTTTTGTATAGATATAGAAGATACATTAATAGAAATGTCCACAAAGGCATGAGTATTTTTGAATTTTCCCTAAAGATGATACTCACAATGATACTTGAAAATTTGTACTAAGCTACATGAGGATGTATTAAGAGTATAAAAACACAAAGGCCAGTAAAATTAAAATCAAGCACAGGATGGGTTATGTTTACATTATAAATATCAAAATCTTTCACAGTAATGACTGACGGACCCATTTCTCTCTAAAGTGATTTCTGGAAGGAATTCCTCCACCTGGCCATTTCTTTCCAAGGCAGATGGTCCATGACTGCCCAGTATTTTGTAGAGGCAACCATTTGAAGCTGAGCAAGGATAGTAGTGAGCAGGGTCACTGTCTGCTTGTCCTCATTTTGGGTCTGGCTCCTCCTGTGCTGTTGGCTTCGTCAGGTTCTGGTCCTGGGGGCTGAGTGTGCAGTGTCTTCATTTGTTGACGCAGTCCTTGTTCTCCCTTCTGGTATACAGACTTCCTTCTTATAATCTGTGGAAACACACAAATAGCCTCGGCTGCACACTATTACTCTGTGTGGACCACACCATTTTCCCTTATCATTTTTCCACATCACTGATTCAGTAACTGCAATTGCATGAGTATGTGATCTTTTAGAAATGCCAATTGTATGGTCAGTAAGGTCCCGCAATTTTTCACCTGGTGTTTTATGTTCATGATCTAATGTTAAATAATTTATTACATATAGTGACAACCCCAAAATTCATCTCAGTGTACCCGTGCACCAGATCCCTCCTTTTAGTTTTTGAAGAGCAATTTTAAGTGTGCGTTTTTTTTTCAACAATAGCCTGATGCATGGGGTTATAAGGAAGCCCTGCAGAGGGTGGAGCCACGATGGCGGCGTAGAAGCAGCAATGTCCTGCAGCTCCCACACTGCCACCCTAATCACCCATAAAATATGAGCCCAGATAAAGCCTTGAACTCTCAGACTCACACAAAAATACAGAGAACACATCTCTTGCTGAAGGCAGCTCAGCAGCAGGGGCTCATCGCGGCAGCAAGGAACGGAGGGTGGAGGCCTGGGGAGGTGGGAAGTAGCCTGGATTGGCTGAGCTGAGCGCAGGAGCCAGTCTGCAGAGGTTCTACAGAGGGATGGGAGAGGGGCAACTCCCACCACAGTGAAGCAGAGAACTGGCTAGCCCAAAACCGCAGCTGCGGCCACACTAGGCCCCAGGGCAGCCTGGAGGAGCTGAGTCTCCCAAGCCTCCGTGTGAGTCTACTTCAAAGAAAATCTAAAGCACCTGCCTAAGGGATCTTCAAAACCTCAGAGACTGGTTAGTGAAAGTGAAACTTTGAAAATTAATTTGGGGGTGGTAAAGCAGTTCAGCCAATCTGCCCCCAGGGCAAGGAAGCAGTGGGGGAAGGGAACTGCTGGAACTGTGGCAGTGCCCACCAAGCTGCTTCAGAGCCCCTGGCCTAAGGACTCCACAGGGGGGCTGAATTAATTGATCAGGGCCAAGTGCTCTTGCGTTGAGTGGCCTGGATCTGGATCATGGTCTTGGGTGGTAGTCCTGGGGTGCACTTTCAGCAAGCCAAAGCTGGGGGGACTTGCAACACCCCCCCTAATAGCTCCGGCAGTTGGGAAAACCCCAGCGATTTGGAACAGAGCTTCCCCCCTTGGAAGCAGAGTTTCACAGACCTAAAAAAACCAACCAGTTAATTGACTGGCCAACATGAGGAAGAGGAAGCAAAATAAAAACACCAATAAAACTCTAGAATCCTTTTTTATGGATAAAAAGGGTCAAAGCATGGAACAGGAGGAAGAGAGCCCAGAAACCAGAACTCCCACACCAAATGCTTCCAAGACAATTGAAGAATGCCTAGAAGCTATATATCAACTGAAA
>CM053601.1:91020642-91038142 GCA_028646575.1 Pseudocheirus occidentalis
ACATGTATATATACGTATATATATATGTATGTATACTTACTCATATGTTTATATAGGAGGCTATATATGCGTATGAATACATATCTGAGCATGTGTGTATATGTGTATATAGAGGGTATAGGATGAATTGAATAAGAAGGGATGATGCTTTAAAAGGTGAAATTCTGAGGTGGGAGAGGACTAGAATGAGAGGAGACAGGGAGAGACAAAATGGGGTTAATCATCTCTTATAGAAGAGGCAAGGGATAACTGTTACAACTTTACTTTCTATTACTCTGACTGAATTTTGCTTAGGGAAGAAATGGCATAAACTCTAAACTGGGCATCATTCCACACTGGAGAGTAGGGGGCATGGTCATGAGAGGGGGTCTGACGGAGGAGAGGTAGGGTCTGGGGGAGGGATGCTGGAAGCACACACTTCAGTAAAGGGGCAGGGACAGGGTAGAGAACAGAACAAGTGGGGAGGGGAGGGATAGGAAGGAGAGACAGATGATCACTGTCACAATATGTCCACTATGCATATGTCCTGTATAATCACACATCCACAGCCTGTATTGAATTGATTGTCCTTCCAGTGGGTGTGGGTGATAAGGGAGGAACTGAAAAAATCTAGAATTTAAAGTTCTGTAATACCTGCAACTAGGAATTAAGATATTCAGGGGCTGGGGTAGGGAGACACTCTCTGCCCTACCGGAAAGTAAGAGAGCAGAGCAGGGGAGGGGCTTTACAGTGACATTGCTCTTTTAGGGTTTGGGCAGGAGAAAGATGGGGAGAAAATTTGTAATTCAAAAATGTCATGAAAATGAATGATGTAAAGAAGAAAACAAATTAAAAATATATTATGGAAATAAATAAGAATAAACTCAGTTCTTTCTAGATCTTTTACTGAATGTAGACATCTCCTTCAATCCTGAGTCTTTTAGAGTTGTCTTATAACCTTACATTGCTGAGAAGAGACTAATTTATCAGAGTTGATCATCACACATATATTGTGTCTGCCATTGTGTGCAAATTTATACTGGTTCTGTTCTCACTTAGCATCAATTTGTATAAGCCTCTCCAGGAAAATATGAAGTACATCTGTTCCTCATTTCTTATAGCACAATAGTATTCCATTCCGTTCATATACCACAACTTGTTTAGCCATTCCATAATTGATGGGCATCCCTTTAATTTCCAATTTTTTGCCATCACAAAAAGAGCTGCAATAAATATTTTTGTACCTATGTGTCTTCCTCCCATTTCTAAGATCTTTTTGGGATACTAGAATTGGCATTACTCAATCAAAGGGCATTAATTAATCAGTTAATAGCCCTTTGCTCTCCAGAATGGTTGAATGAGTTTACAGCTCCACCAACAATGCATTAGTGTTCCAATTCTGCTAAAGTTGTATCACTTAGCAAACTGCTTGTATGGCAATATCTGTAGAAGCAGGACTCCATATACTACTAGATTCTTTTCTCACAGGCACTTGCTATGTGTAATGCATTGTGCTGGGGATGAGAGATTCGAAGATAAACATGGACACTGCCTACTAGGATCTTACAATGTAATGGAATGGTGATGAAAAAGAATGGCTGATATTGTATAGTGCTTTAAGCCTTGGCAAAGAGCTTTAGAATTCATTAGCTCATTTGGTCTTTACTCATTGAAATAGGCACCCTAGGTGTTATTGTCTGCTGCTTTTTCCTCTTCCCTCCTCCTTTGGCTTCCTCCTCTGTCCTCCTTCATCTTTCTTTTTCCCCTTGGCTTTAGGAGGTTCAGTTACTTGTCTGTTGTCACTCATGTATTTAGATACCTTTTGTGCAAATTAGAATGTGGTAAATGAAAAAGCAGTATAAATTATGCAAAATCAAATGAAGGAGGTATCACTGGGCAAAAGGTTTTTGAGAATTCAGTTTTGTAAGTGCCCCAGCCTACAACTTTTTATTTTCTTTTTGGTAAGGGGAAAGTAGGACAATTGGGGTTAAGTGACTTGCCCAAGGTCACATGGCTAGTTTTGTGTTTATGTTAAGTGTCTGAGGCTGGATTTGAGCTCAGATCTTCCTGACTCCAGGGCTAGTGCTTTATTCACTGCATCACATAGCCACTCCCAAGCCTACAACTTTTAAGGTTAAGCTGTAAGAATGTATTTAGTAGCATGAAGGCAAGTCTAAGGTTTTATTGCTGTTCCTGAATTTCTGTGGGATTTTTGAATACCTAGATTATTGTTGTATGTGATATACTGCCTACAAGAGGCTTAGACTTGGGTATCTGTCTCCCTACCTATACTAAGATGGAGGTACAACAGAGCTCCCCTGCCTAGTAACCCCAGCTGTTTAGGTTGTTATTAATGGCTTCATCTCATTAATGGCTTAATTTATTAATCTCAAATTCACAGAGGCTTCTCCAGAGATAATTTAGAAGATTTAATGAAAACTAACTGTCCTGAATTTGAGTTACCACTCAGTCTAGAAGTTATCATAATATATTAAAAAGATAACGTGGTTTTTGTTCTTAAACTGTGAATTTGGGCATTTAGATAAACTTTAAAGGCATCCCATTCCAAATGAAAATGAAAAGGAACTCATCAACCCAAATGCAATGTAAAATTATAAAGTACAACAATCTAAATAGATGGAATTGTGACTTGACTAAGGATTTATATGGACCTCTGATTTTTGTTATGGAGAATTCTTTTCAACCAGGGTATATTGCAACTCCCATGCTCCTCTGTAAAATTAAGGGGGTTGACTAGATGGCCCCTAAAATCCTTTCCAGTTCTAAAAAAAGAAAGGAAGGAAGGCAGAAAGAAAAGGAAACTATGTGAACCCTAACTTAGTAGAATTACAGATAAACAAATGAGTGGCCTAAGGTCACATAGTTCATTAGTTTCATAGGCTGGATTTGAACCATTGATTTCTTCCTAGTATCAGTATTAATATTGAAGTCAATTCTTAAAATAATTACAAGTAAGTTTTAATTTAAAATATGCAAAATGAGTAGGAAAAACAACTGTTGTATGGATCTCAGAGGGTTGTTGTTGGATCAAATGAAATTATGTAGGTCACTCCAAGCTATCTACTAAGCCACATTACTTCTAGTGATTTACATTGTAATCTAAATTTTTTCGCTGTTACTATAGATAGGAAAGTAAAAGTAAAAAAGAAATGATACTGTTAAAGAACAAAGAAATTTTGAGGGAAGAGGGGGAAGGGAAAATTACCCTAAAGTTTAAATGGTTGTCAGCACATAACTAGCAATGATTTTCTGTGTTAAAGAGCTTTTTTTCCTTTTGAAAAAAAATGTTTTTGCTAAGACATTTTGAGTATCATGATGCATAATTAATAGAAAATTTTGAGATAGAATTCTGGGTTTTGCTTCTACTGGAAAATGTTAAATAACATAGATAATTATTCTCTTTGATGATAGATTTAGAGTTAGCAGAAATCTTAAAGTCATCTAGTACCGCTCTACCCTTTTGTACATCAGAAAACTATTTTGGAATTCCTTAAGAGAACTAGGGAGTCTAATAATTTTTCTCATTTTCTATGGTTACCCTTGAACAGTTTAAGTAAAGTCTTAATTAGACATATTTATTTGCTCATTTTTATCTACTTAAAGGTACTCATCTATTTAGGATAATTTGTTAAAACCTCAGGTTGCATTATAGGCATCAGTGATCAATGGGATATTTCTAAAGCATTTAAATTCATCATATAATACCATTTTAGATAATAACTGCTATTTTTGTGATACTTAAAGGTTAGCAAAGAACTCTACATATGTGAACTCATTTGATCTTTATAAAAGCCCAGTGAGATTAATACTACAGTGGGTTTTATTTCCATTTTACACATTTTAAATTCAAGTTATTTTTCAGTTAATAGTTAAGCACTTCAAAATAATTTAGTATTTATATTCTGGAAATAAACCAATCGACCATTGCAGTGGACCATAAAATCTCTGTGGTTTTCAGACTGATAAAAACTACAGTGCTCTTATAGATCAGTAATATTTTATTAAAGGCCTATGGGCAAGACAGTGTGCTATATTGGATGCAGAAAGATAAAATGGAAAGGAATAGCTGCTCTCAGTGAATGTATAGTAATATCTTAGGGTATATGACAGTTGACAAGATTTGACTTGAATTATGGCAGGTGAGGCACAGGAAGGAATTGAGGACTATGTTGAGATGTAAATCTGTGTGGTAGTGAAGAGATTTGGGGATGTGGATGTCTGAGGGATCTCATATGAATCCCTAGAGGGTTCTTGTCTGGAAGGAATTTCACAGGACCCCAGCTGTCTTTTGGCAATGTTGCAAAGTTTATTGTTATGCTGACTTAGTAGCAGACAGAAGAAATAGGGGGACCTGCAAAGTGCAGGGATCTAAGGTAGAGTTATAAAGTTTTATGCTCTGCAGTGGTCAGGACAACGTTAAGGGAACCTGCAAAGAGCAGAGGCTAGAGGTGCAATTTTTATAACCATAAAACTGTCAGTCAAAGGCTAATTATGGTAACTAGGTGGGCAAAGGTGGAGTTAGGAAGGAGTTTGGGAGGAGTTTAGGAGTGGTCAGTGCTTAAAGGGACATGCACTTTTTATACCAACTGCCCACGTGTTTTAATTCTCTGGGACATCCTCCTACAGGGTGCTATCTAGAGGTGTGGTTTTTGGCTTGTGACATCACTTTTGGTGCTTTTGGTCAAGGATGAATGAGATATGTCCAGTATGGCTGTTGGGAGAATAGGCTTGATTGTTTCCAAGTCTGGGAACTAGACTGATTAGGGATTCAGGAGGTACCATATTGGGATGGAGTTATCTCTCTGATAATGTTGTTCAAGGCTTTTGGATGCAGCTGGCCACTTAGAACAAAGGGGCTATGCATTTCTCTAAGGGTTTGTTTATAGAATGCTATTGAAGAATTCATAGGTGCTTGTCTCTAGGCAGACTTGCTAGCTAAGGGAAAAGACTTTCAGGCTGAGGGAAGGGGAGAGGCAGAGTTAATGCCTTTATGACTGGGGGAAAGTGTGACTTTTAGAAATTAATTGCACAGGATTGTTACAAACTGATGTTAAATACATAGGTACCCAAACACAAGTGAGATTTTACAAACTGAGGTTACAGACAAAAGCATCCCAGACTGCATCAGTAGCTCCCTTGACAGACATAGTGAGGTTTAAAAGATATGAGTTCTTGGTGGCCTGATAATGAAGTCTGTTCTGGGCATGTTGAATTTGAGATGTCTTTGAAATAGTTGGATACAGATGCCACGTTAGGAGTTAGTAATGTGAGGACTGGAGCACTGAACAGAGGGGATATTCATTGTTAAAGGTCCAAACAAGGATCTAGTAAAGGAAATTGAAAGATAACAGCCATAAAAATCCAGGTAGGAAAAGTTATACAGGAGGAATGTGGTTTTCCACACTATCAGAATCTACAGCTAAGAGGAAAATCAGGAAGGAGAAGTGATATGAAAACTCACATATTCAGAAATAAATTGGTGGTGTCAGAAGTGAGGTCTAGAGGAGATGAAGCTTTTTATTAAAATGCCATCTGATTTGGCAATTAATAAATTATGAACTTTGGAAAGAGCAATTGCAGTTAAGTGATGAAACTAGATTGTAGAAGCATATGGGAAAAGTGGATGTAATAATGAATGTGGAATGTCTACTTGTGTTTTGACTCCATTTTACTAATTTTTCTACTCTCCAATCCAAGTAGCAAATATAAATTCGTGTGTGTGTGTGTGTGTGTGTGTGTGTGTGTGTGTGTGTGTGTGTAAACTATCATAAAGTCATAATGGCTCTAAATCCATTTCTGACACTGGTTAACTATGTGACGCTGGGCAAGTCACTTACATTTCTGAACCTAAGTTTCCTCATCAATAAAATGGAAATTGTTGTGAGAGTCAAATGCATATATTTAAGCATATAAGGTTTTTTTTAAAACTTTAACTTGATATACAAATATGAGCCATTATTATTATTTTTACTATGGAATATTAAACTGATTGAGATTACTTGTAATTCTTTGGTCTTAATGTTTTAAATATTGTCAAGTCAGAACAAAACTATACCAGACATATGACTTGGTTATCTTGGAGGCTAATAAAGGGGTAACCAGTTTCATTTGTTTTTCTTCATTCTTCAGGATGTTTATTTTAGGGTTAGGTATGCACAGGAATTCCAAAAGTTTCCTGCACTTTCTTTGCTGTACATGAAAATGGATATGTTGATAATCCTAGCCAAGGTTAAGTGCGAAGGCATCACTATTTTTTACCAGCTGGAGAGCTTTTATAGGCACGACTTGAAAATATTAGGGAATAGAGAGTTGAGTGGTTCTAGGAAGTCTCATGTAGTTACATATTAATGAATTTAGTCTTACTCATTTTTCTGTCCTCAAAAGGGTTCTTCCAGTTACTGACTTGGACGTCCATATGTCACATTTAAAAGAAAAAAAAATACTATTTCTTCTCATTTTGATTTTTAACTGTTTATGTTTTATCAGTTATTTTTCTACCCATATTGGCCACTAAATTGTACATAAATAAAGGTAAGCACTTGCTATTCTTCAAACGTTGATTTAATTACTATTTTTTAAAGTACAACAGTTTTTTTTTCCCCTGGGAGTGGGGTTGGGGGGCAGTCTGTTGTTTGCTCCTTAGAAACAATAACAACAAACTCCTTACAGTAAGTTATTGTCTGGAAATTGCCACAACGACCAGTGATTCAGGCCCCTGAGTCCAGCTCCAGCCCCTCTACACTAGGTGTAGCCAGTGCTAAATTGTACTCTGCTCCCAGCCTGCTGTGATATACCCTTCCTGTCAGCTTTCAGGGTGTCTGGGGCTAGAGGTGTGTTTCAGTCCATCATTTTGTGGGTTGTTCAGCTATAGAATTTGTTTAGAGTCATTTTTGACAGGTATTTGGAAGCGTTTGGGGGTGAGCTCAAGAAAGTTCCTGCTTTTTTTGTCATCATGTCTCTGCCCACCCTTTTTACATTTTTTTGAGATATTTGGAGGAGTTTGGGGGAGACTTCAAGCAAGTCCTGCTTTTACTCTGGAATCTTGGTTTTCACTCCAAGGACTTTTTTTAGGGTTCCCATTTCCACATCAGCCCCATCATTCCCCACTTAAACATAGACTCTGTCGGAGGTTAGTATATAACCTGAGCAATCATCTGGAAGTTAATGGCCTGGAACCTGAAGGAAACAAAACTGGCAATGAGGTTAAACAATCAAGGACCAAACAGGTATAAAAGGAATATGATCAGGAAAGGAATAAAGATGGGGGATAGTAGAGAAAGGATGATTTGGGGGAGAAGAGGATGATTTGGGGGCACTGAGGTTATTATGGATTTTTTGCATCTACCTAGCCTTTTCCAAAATATGTTCAAATGGATTTTTACCTGCCCAGAGTTGTTGATGTACATATGAGAGGTATAGCACATACACCCTGTCTAGAGGCAAGCAGGTATTTTAGGGCTATTCTGTTATCCAGGACCACCTTTGCTAGGGATTCCAAAGACTGCTGGATTTCCTGGATTCTATCTCCTGCCAATTGTCTCTCTTGTCAGTTGGTGAATGGCCTCTGTAATATTAGGGGAGAATTAGTTCATCGTGTAGGTGACCATACCAACGCTTGAGATACTCTACTTTTTTCCCTCTTTTTGGAGGAGGGAAGTCTGGACAGTTAGGGTTAAGTGACTTGCCCAAGATCCCATGACTGGTAAGTGTTAACTGTCTAAGGCTGGATTTGAATTCAGGTCCTCCTGACTATAGGGCTGGTGCTCTATGTGCTACTTAGCCACCCCTCTACTTTCTTTTTAAGTAATCAGAGGACATTTCCCCAGAATCCACACTTTGCCCTTTTCAAGGTGGAGGTCCTGGGCTGTGTAAAATTGAATGTGGAAAAGGTAGTGCTAAAAATCTGAGGGTGCACATCCCAACATCCTTCTATGGTAGCATTGGGTGACTGGGACAGTAGTTATAGGGTCTTGCCATATAGGTGGCATTTCATTTTACCTCTTCCCTAGAATTTTTGTCACTTGTTTCACAGATCCCACAAAGGAAGTGATAGCCTTTGGGATTGCAGGTTGGGCCAGGCTCTGAATCCACATGGATGACCAAAGGATCAGAATGGTTGCACATTAAGCTCCCAGGCAAAAGGGATGTCTTTAAGAGATCAAAAGTGTTATAATGAAATGGGCTGTGGCATTATGAATTAACTCAGAATAAAGGTTAAAAAGGGAGAGCTTACTGGGACAGTAGGGGGAGGAATACAGTCATAGTACAAGTGGGAAGTGTTCCCTCATTACAATTGACACAGCTGGCTGATGTAAAGTTCAAGACACACGTATTATTAGTCAGGTCAGTATAGGTAGCACAGGTCAAAATGCCAGCAGAAACCTTTTTCAAACCCTTCCTCAACAGGGATATTAATCTGTCCAATGGCTATGGAACTTGTCTCTCAGTATTCCCCTACAGAGAAGCAAAATGTGGAGATGGAGAGAGTAGCTCATAGAGGAATGGGCAAAATAAATGGAGTGGTAAAATCTCTGAGGAAGTCATGTTAGGGAGGGGGCTTTTGCAAAGACGGCTTGTGATGGGAGATGAGAGTTGCCTTGTTGGTGTGAGTGGCAAACTCAGTAATCTTGGACTCATCTCCCCCCATCCTAATAGATTTCCCAGTTTAACTAGGGAATTATCCTCCCACTTGCAGAGGCCAAGTGTGCTTGAGGTATCAGGGAGGAAGAGAAAAAGGATTAGCATTATCATTGTCAGCTCTGAGGGAAATGAGTGTTAGAAAAGACATTTTTTTCTAGAGGGAATTAAAAATGGCTATGGCAAGGCTAAAATATAAAAGGTGAAGGGCAATTATAATTTCACCTATTTTTATCCATTTGTTTGCTGGAGGGGGCCGGGGTCTTTGTAAACAGTAGCTTGAGGTCCTCTAACACTGGTATGTTCCAGGAAGCCAGAGGTGATACTGATTTAATCTTAGACTTATGAGTCCAGCTGGGGAGGTCCTTTAGTTTTACTGCTGTTAAGGTGAGTATGACTCAGTAGGATCCCTTCCAGTTGACATCTAATTGTTCTCTCTTTTGGACTTTAAATAAGACTTAATCTCCAGGTTATATTACTTTTTCTCTGCCAAGAGGTTTTGGAAGATGGTTATTAGCATATTCTATTAGGCATTCCTGATTATTCCTGAGTTGTAAATTGGGTGATAAAATGCTGTTTTGGGTCTACAAGAATGTCAGATATTAGGAAGGGCCTCCCATGTAGGAGTTCAAAGGGATTAAGCTTGATATTTTCCCCAGGTGTAATGCACACTCTTAGTGCAATCTAGAGATTCTTTGTCTAATCCTCTTGGGTCTCAATACATGGCTTAGTAAGGAGCCACTTGAGGGTATGATTTATTTTCTCTACCAGATGATTTCATGTTGCAGGCAGAGTAAAGGTGATAAGTGATTTTAAGTGTCTTTGCCACAGCTTGAATTATCTGTGAAAGACTGGGCCACTATCACTTTGTGAAGAGCTAGGCAAGTCAAAGCAAGGTATGATTTCCTTTAAAAGGAACCTTGATAACTCCTTAGTCTTTTCAGTTGTGTAAGGAGAAGCTTCAATGCAGTTAGTAAAGGTATCAACAAAAGCCAAAAGCAATTTGAAACCACTGCACAGGCCACATGTGTAAAGTCTTATCTGTCAGTCTCCACTTGGTGACTAGGTTTGAAAAGAGTGAGAGGTCTGGCTGCCCTTTCAAGATTTACATGGGTACAAGTTGGGCAAGCCTGACAGACTTTTGGTTGATTTCTCCTAGCTTACTGCCAGTGAAAATAGGCTTTATTATGTACTAGAGTACCTTCTTCCCCAGGTGTGTGGCCTGGTATAAACCAAAAAGAAATGTCAGCTGGCTTTCCTTCTAGGAAAAGAAATTTGGCCTGCTGGTGTCTGAAACCACCCAGAGGAGGAGAGAGAAGTGATCAGGAACTGTGGGAGCAAAGGAACCAGTATAATTAACTGGTGGGCAGCATTCTTTGCTCCAGTGTCTGCCAGGTAATTTCCCAGGGCCTGATCTGTTTGCCCTTTTGGTGGCCTTTGCAAAAAAATAACAGCTATCTTGTATGACTTTTGAACAGCTTGGAGGAGATGTGAAATTTCCTGGGCATGTCTGATAGGGGAGTTTTTTTGCTTTCAGATATACCCTTTCTTTCCAAATTGCTCCATGGGCATGTAGAATACGGAAAGCATGTTTTGAGTCAATAAAAGCATTGACACTTTTATTTACCCCTAGCTCTACGGCTCTGGTGAATGCTATTAATTCTGCCTTCTGGGCAGAGGTCCCAGGGGACAGGAGTTTGGCCTCTGTGGTATGGTGGAAGTTGACTACTGAATACCCAGCTCTCCTAACCCCTTGTTCAATAAAGATTGACCCATCTGTGTACCACTTTGCTTTGGGCTTAGGGAGAAGGAGAATCTTTTAAATCAGATCAATCGACTGTCCAAGATCTCCTTACAGTCATGAACCAGGGCATCTGCCTAGGTACTGTCTGGGAGGAGGGGTGCTAAATTGAGTGTGTGACACACCCAAAGAATTAGGTCAGTGGTATCTAAGAGCAAAACATGATATCAGGTGAGCCTGCTGCTAGCCAACCATTGATGGCTCTTTGCTTCCAGAATGCTCTGAACTCGATGGGGCTTTGGACTGAATTAGAACTCACAAAACGTTTCTTTTCATCAACACACAAAGGCAAAAGTAAATTGAGAGTCTGTATGAAGAGGTGTACAGAAAAAGGTATCTTTGAGATCCAGGGTGGAAAACCATTGAGTACCCCTAGATATCTTAGTGAGTATAGTATATGGCTTAAGTGTATCGGAACAAGAACATTAACAGTTATGAGATCTTGAACTGTTCAGTATTCTCCATTAGACTTTTTAAATGCGAAGAATAGGGATGTTATATGGGGACTGGCAAGAGACAAAGATTTTGTACTTAAGAACTTTTTCAGTCAATTGTTGCAGTCCCTTCCAGGTCTCAGGCTTAATTGGATATTGATAGGGGAACACATTAGGATCTAGGTGAACAAAGGAAAGGGTAGCATGAGTAGCTCACCCAGGAATTCACTGAGCCCAAACGATTGGCTCAACTGTCTCTTACACTTCTGGGGCGAGAAGGGGAGGTCTGATAAAAAGAGGAAAAAGGGAGATGGGAGGCTAAATTAGAAAAATTGGCTCCCTAGTTTCATCATTATGTCTCTTCTATGGTGAGAGCAAGAGGAGAGGATAAGGAAGGAATGTTCAAATAATAGATCCTCAGATAGTCAGGGGAGGGGTTATGTCCCTTGACAGCCCTTAATTTTCCCTGCTATGCCCATGATCCCATGGGTTGAGTGGCACATAGGGCCAGAGGAGTTGGTTAGGATGGAGAAGATAGCCCCTGTGTCTGATAAAGTGGGTAATCTTACCTTAGACCTTGATTGTTGCCCAGAGCTCAGTGAGAGAGTTGAAGAAAATGGGAGCACTGCCAAGTCCTAGGCTCTCTTGTCATTCCTAGTTAAAGATTAGAGGACAGGGTGCTGGGAGGCAGCTCCACCATTCTTCTTACCTTGGGGACAATCCTTACTTCTGTATCCCTCCTGATCACATTTTGGGCATGGTCCCAGAGGCTTTGGTCTGCTGGGGTGGGGAGGCACCCTGGAGGAGCACTGTTTGGACCAGTGACCCTCCTCATGGCATTGAAAGCAGGTCTCCCTGCTGCCTGAGTCTCTAGGTTTGGGTCTTTTCCCAGCCATAACAGCAGTCAAGAATTGAGCCTGTTCTCTGTTCCTAGTCCTATCTGTGCTGCAAATAGGTCTCTGTTGTTAAAAATGCTAAAGGCCATCTCTAGTAATTGGACCTGAGGTGTTTGATGCCCCATTGTCAATCTCTGCAGTTTCCTTCAAATATTTGGAGCAGACTGACTAATGAAGTACATGACAGGGATAGCTGCCCCCTGTACAGAGTTGAGATCTAAATTAGTGTGCTTTTTATAAATTATACCATTTGGTCCTAGAAAAGAGAAGGGTTTTCATTTTCTCATTTTTTCATTTTCATTTTTTCAAGGAGTTATTTCCTTGATTTTTTTGAGAATTTGTTTTTGAAACTTCTTTCATTGAATAGGTAAATCGCCATATAGTCTGCTCTCATTCTTCCGATAATCCCATTCCAGGTCACTAGTGAGAACAACAGCTGCTCCTGGGGTAGGAGTTGAGGGCAGGGTGTGTATTTCATGAGGCTGGAGCTAACTACATGGTCCCCAAATTTCTGAGATGGTTCCCAGATTACCCCCTTCTCAGTGGTACAACAGGTAGAGAAGAGGATATGCAAGCCTCCCCAAGAAAGCTCAAATTGAAGAGACACAGCCCTAAAGCTCTCAGTAAATTTGGTTGGACCTGCAGAGCATTGATCCAGTTTCTCTTTAACCTGAGTGAGATCAGAAATGGTAAATGGAATATGTATTCTAAATTGTCCCACAGGGTGAGGCAGCTACTTACCTTAGAGGAAAAAGCCCTGAAGGTTTGGTAGAATTGGGGGCTTGGGAGAAAGGGAGATAGTAAGTTCCACTCCTTATGAGGGAGAGGCTAGAGGGTGCAGGCTGTTGGGTAGTTGTATTTGGCTGCAAGGTTAAGGGATTAGGTGGTCAAAGGGAAATGAGCAACGAGGGACCAAAGCAGCAAGGAAAGGGGAACAAGGCAGGAAATGAGTGTAACAACAATGCAATATTCACAATGCCTATAGTGACTATAAATATACTGGTATAGTCGTTCATCACAAAATGTAACAGGCTCTCCACATGGGAGACATAGCCAGAGCATTTATTTGAATATCAGAAAGCTGAGTCCCCAAACCCGAAAGTCAGAACCATTACAGTAACCACAGAGTTGGCACACATAGTTAATGCAGTAAACGCCCACATTCTCAAGCCTTCAAAACAAAACGGGCTCCCTTAGACAAAGATCCTCCTCTCCTTACTCATGCAGCTCCTCACATCCTTGCAGCTTGCTCCCAACAGCCCCCCCACAGTTCCTGTCCCTGGCAGTCCTCAGCAGAAGTTCTGTCTGGCTCTCTGTTGCACTGTCTCCTGTTCCAGTCACTAGACTGGTGCCAGCCAGCAGCCTCTTCAGCTCTGGCTCCTTCCTGCTCCACCCCTTCAGCAAGTTCAAGGGGCATGGAAGATCTTAAAATTCTATTACTATTACAGTGAGAAGGGAGGGGCTAGAGGAGAAGGGAAGGGCTAGGGAGAAATGAGGGGAATGAAGGAGTGACTGGGTGGGAGGGAAGCATGGGAGACATGGAAAGGGGTGGGGGAAAGTAGGAGGGGGAGGGGAAAGCATAGGGGAGTGGTGGGGGGGGCAGAAGTAGGGGAAAGAGCGGCACCAAAGCCCTAGTTAAGGTTTCAAATTGGTTCCCATTCCCCTTTTATGGGGGGTGGCTCTATCTACAAACATTTTACAATTTTTTTTTGACAATGGGATCTTGTGAGAGCAGGATGAAGGCTATTGGGTAGGGTATTTCCATCAGTTTCAATCCTTGGTGACAATATAAAACTAGCTATAGGAGAGTATTGTATTACAAAGACCCCCCTCCAAAAATGGACCATGTTTCTTGGTCCTCCATGTGATACTGAGGCCAAGCTGTGTTGCAAAAAAAATAATAAATACATAAGCTGTTTCTTTTTAAGGTCTTTGGAGAAATGGAATTTTTTTTTCCAATTTTTAAAAAGACAACCCAAGGGTGGATTATGGGGAATTGAAAAAGATTGACCTATTTTGAGTGTAGGGGCTAGTAGTCCCCCCATGGAGAGAGGATTCTGGAGTAAGCCTCAGGAAACCAAGGAAGAATTCGACCACTTAAGCCTCACTTCAGGGAGTAGTGAGGCTTTACAATAATATAGATTGGGAGGGTGAGATTCTAAGAATCTGCACTTAATGGGGGTGAGAATGACACTTTTATACAGAAAAAAGGGAAAAAGTTCTTGATGTTATCAAAGAGTGGCCTGGTCTGGTCTGGAGGTTACCTAGAATAAAAGGCTGGCCTGGGTCTGAGGGCCATAATGAAAGGACAGTTGAATAGATTATACTGGGATGGGCTTCAGGCCTCAGCGAAACTCCAGGGCTGAAATGTGTGAGAAAGTTCAAGGACTTTTCTTTATAGGTCCCATTGCCCCATCAGCCCATTCCTATTGTTATTCCTATTTTACATTTGAGGAAACTGGGGTAAATAGAAGTGAAGTGGTATGCCCAAGATCATACAAAGTGTAAATGTCATGTATGAACTCAGGTCTTCCTGACTCTAGACCAGTGGTTCTCAACCTTCCTAATGTTGCGACCTTTAATACTTGTATGTGGGCATACTTGTATGTGGGTGGACCCGCCTGGAGACAGATAGAGGAGCATTGTTTTGGTTCCTAAGACCTTCTGAAATATGTGTTTTCCAATGGTTTTAGACAACCTCTGTGATCCCTGTGAAAGGGTTGTACAACCCCCAAAGGGGTTGTGACCCACAGGTGGAGAACCGCTGCTCTAGTCCACCTGATCTATATACTGTACCACCCAAAACCTAATTCGGACAGACGTGTGTGTGTGTGTGTGTGTGTGTACGTGTACATACATATATTTATCTAGATATCTACAGATGACAATATATATTGATAGAATGGACTTCCTTTACTGTGAGTCCCTAGTACCAGTAAAGTCACAGAACTGAAATTCCCTGTCCTTGAAACTACCTAAATATAACTCTCTTTCCCTCTCCATTACTCTCTGTCTCTCAGTCTTTCAGTCTCTCTCTCTCTCTCTCTCTCTCTCTCTCTCTCTCTCTCACTCACACACACACACACACACACACACACACACCCCACACACACACTTAAAACTTTGCAATCGGTGTGTTGATAAATCTTTAACAACCAGCTCTCTGGGGAAAAAAGGATGCTGGACAGGTTTTGTAGCTGAATCTGCAATGTAAGATTTTCTTCTTCACTTTCTTTAGTCTAGACAATTAACAAAACAATTAAGTCCAGCCCTCATTTGTGCCATTTGCTGCCTTCAGTGGTGTAGATGCTTATTCTGCAAATTCAACAGTTTATCTCTTGAGAGCCAGTTCAAGCTGGCTTCAACACATCCTTGCTTGCAATGCATTCTAAATTTATGTGTATGACAATATTGAAATCATAATGTGAACAATAATATCCAGCTAACTTCATGGCTTTGGTTGTTTTTTTTTAATTTCTCTTTAATTATCAGTGATTGATTTTTTTTTAGTATACTTAATGCACAGTAGTTTAAACATTGTGTGTCACTGTTATCCATCTCATCCCCCCCATACCCCCATTCCTTTCTGGATTTATAGTTTAGAGTTTTCTTGGGATCCAGAGATAATTAAATATTTTTATTTAAAAGAAGGGAATGGGAATCTTAGAGTGTTCCTGACCCTTGATCCCTTGTCAGGATCCTCTGTCTGTATACCTGACATTGTACTCCTCCTCAAGTCAAATGAGAATGTTTATATCTTAACGTGGCTTTCCTGTGGATGCTGACATTGACCTGTACCAAGAGAGAGCATATAAGAAACTTAAACTTCATTTCTCAGGAACAGTAACCTTACTTCCAGTGTCTCTCTATTGATGGTATCAAGTGGATTTGCCTTTGGTGGTTTCTGACCTTGGTAACATTGGCTACAGTACTTAATGTGTTCCCTGTAGGTAAGAACTTTTAAATATGTAACTCCTTTCTCTGCTTGTGCTTCTGTGGTCTTCCAGAATATAGTTAGGGTAGTATGCTGACAAATAATTAACAAGTGGCTCTGTGGGAGAAAGAAAAAAAGAGATTGCAGGACACTCTTTTGAATTTAGTGTACGTTAGTCACATTTTCTCCATTATTTTAATGTAGATAGTCCACAAAACATTAGATCTAGCTTGCATTCATTCATTTTCCTGTTTCTGAGATATAAATACTCACACTAAAAATTTAAGTTAATGTGCCAGCTGGTTTAAGTTGGCTCCAGCCCATCCCTCTATAAATCCCAAGTGAAAATTCTCTCTTCCTTCTCAAATATTCCCAGAAAACACTTGTGTGCCTCTTTCATTGGCTTATATTATTCCATGTCTTGTGTATATAGTGAATTCCTCGTGTTAAAAAGTGTGATCATAAAGTGCAGATATACTTTCCTTCAGTAACTGTAGAAGGCATTCAATAAAAAAAATTTTGTTAAATTCAGTTGAAATTTATTCCTGAATTATATGTTTTCCTAATGTAGTAATTGCTTTAACCTCATTCTTTCAAAGTGGGGCCATATGTATTTATGCCTTAGGGCATAATTGTGAATTTCTTTCTCTATTGTTATCATTATTAGTATGCTCCCCCCTATTTAACTGCAAGAAGGTGATGCCACCTTCTCATTTAGCCAATTAGCAAACAATGTTTTTTTTTTTTACAACAGAGCGTTTAGCTTGTTATGTTATGCTTCTGTCCCTACCTCCCCCCCAGTGCCCCAAGGGCATGCTCTTTCCTATACCACCTTTGTTCCTGGGAAGAGGGGTGGGTGCAGACCAAAAACTGTTGCTATATAGCTTTTGGATCGCTACATTTAAATGCAACTTAACTACAGGATGAGTCCATGTCTCAGCCATATCCAGGAAGGATCCCAAAGGTTGTTCCTAACCCTGGGGTATCAGAGCTGGACTACCAGACTACAAACTCAGCATGGACATAAGATTAAACTTCTTCAATACTCTTTCATTAAATTCAGGTAGAATATATGCAAAAAAAAGGGGGCGTAAGTCAACCTTGTATGAGGAAGTTGCCTCAGACCTGAATGTTGCTAGGAAGGACAGGATCAGAACAAGAGGATGATCTATTGGACTAATGCCTTTTGAGTGCACCCCAGTTCCAGCTATGTAACCAATCAAAAAAAAATTCTTTTTACTAAATGATTATAGACCAGAACTGGTTGTATAGGCTTACAAGTCTGTATGTTGCATCAGTCAGGCATTCTATACATGTTAATTAGAATTGTGCTTATTGTTTGATCCCCAGTAGCTTCTGACTTCAATATTTATCTTGACTTCTAGCTTCAGACACATTCTGGAAAAGGTTCATTCCTGTTTCTTGTTTTTCCTGTTTGAAGTTCTGATCCATTCCATTTTTATGAGTAGTTTTTGCAATTATGGAATCCTTACTCTCTCTGTCTGCCCAGGGGCAGATGTTATTCCTACCTTGGCTTCTCTGCTCTGCTCTGCAACATCATGCAAGTTGTCCTTTGGTTTTAATAACATTCTAAGTACAAAGAAGTAAATCAAACAGCATTTGATTTATCCACCTAAGAATAACAGAAGTCAGAGCTGATACTGTGTTCTAAATTGAATACAAGACTATTAAGTCATCCCTCCCATCAAAATATAGTATTTTTCATTTAATTAGCAATTATTTGAATAGTTGTCACCGAATAATTTATATTAAATATGGTATGTTAAAAGTTTATTCT
>CM053601.1:91039669-91053109 GCA_028646575.1 Pseudocheirus occidentalis
CTGCCAGGCTCTCATCCAGTCCTCAGAGATGAACAGCTCCCAGGTCCTTGTCCAGTCCTCAGGGCAATCCCTTGCACACACTGATGTTCCCAGGGTTCAGCACACCTCAAACCCTTCACGACTTCTCTTGCCTGGAACTCAAGTATCAGCCAAGCTAGGAACAAACAAAGTCCCATCCTGTTCATGTCTTCAGTCAGCTTCACTGAGGAGCCAAATTCAAATTCTCTCAGGCTCTCTAAAATTCTTCCTTATGTACAGCACTGGCCTCCTGTCTCGGCTAATAGCCTTCTCCCAAGTCAACAGGGGAATTCATACCTTTTCACCAATGGAGGAGTTCTATACTTAGCCCTAAGTTACTAGGTGCTACTTAGCCCTCAGTATCTGCTCTACTTAGCCCTAATTATCTAATAGATTGATTACTATTGCATGTGATCAAACATAATACCACCATCCCCACCAAGCAGACACAGACCTTTACCACCTATTTGGACAACCAGTCTGGTATGCTTATTCAGGTGTATAGAGGTGAAAGATCAATGACAAAGGATAGCAACATGGTTAGTAAATTTGAGCTCCCCCTCCAAGCACCCAGGGGTATTCCTCATATTGACATAATATTTGACAATGACATACAGAAGGTATCCTCAATGTTTCTGCTGTGGATAAGAGCACAGGCAAGGAGAACAAAGATCACCATCATCAATGATAAAGGACGACTGAGCAAAGAAAACATTGAGTAAATGGTTCAGGAGGCTGAGAAATACAAGGCTGAGGATGAAAAGCAGAGAGACAACGTGTCTTCCAAGAATTCTCTCGAATCTTATGCTTTCAACATGAGGGCTGACTGTAGAAGATGAAAAACTGCAAGGCAAAAATTGATGATGAAGATAGAAAAATGTAATGAAATAATCATCTAGCTGGATAAGAAACACATTGATGAGAAGGAAGAATTTGAGCATGAGCAGAAAGAATTGGAGAAGGTCTGCAACCCCAACATTACTTAGCTGTACCAGAGTACACAAGGTATACCTGTTGGGTTCCTAGGGCGGTGGAGCAGCTCCATCTGGAGGTGCTTCTTCTAGACCCACCATTGAAGAGGTGAACTAAACACACCAGAAGAAAGAACATTACATACAACTTTCCAAAAATTGAAGGACTCAAATTTATAGCCAAGGCAGTAACAGTTTAAAAGTAACATTGAAACTAATGCGTAAATCTGGGCATTCTGAATACTTGAATGTGTGGAGAGAGAAAGAGAGAGAGCGAGAGCGAGAGCAAGAGGAAGAGAGAAAAGTAAACAACATTGCACTTTATAAGTACCCTAAACAAGTGGAAATACAACTCTTGTCCTGGAGAATAAAATCTACTGATCTATTTAAAATTGGCACCATAATAAAAATGAATGAAGATGGCTGTGCTGGTTATGAGTGTAAATATTGTTGTTGCCCTATTAAGCTTTGTTTTCCCAGAGAAAGAAGCCAGGGCAGGAGCCGCTGGAACCTGCTGTCAAGCAGGAGCAGGGAGAGCTTGGAATAAAGTAGTCCCTTCCCCCCCAAGGAGCTAGAGCAGAAGCAGAGAACTGCCTGCATCAGGATCCTGGCAGGAGGCAGAAGTAGTGGGTCCATAGACCTACAAAAGGAGGAGCTACAGGGCTCAAAAGTCAGCCTTGAGTCAAGATGAAAACTTTGTAGCAAGGCAGGAGCAGTCAGAGTGCCATGCGGGTGGCTGCAATAGCAGCATGAGGAAAAGGCCACTCCCCCCCAAGAGAATTTTACTCTATTTTGATTGCAGGGATTATAACTGATTGTGACCTAGGGGTAGGTAAAGTGTGTAATATTTTCTGCTACCTCTGGGGATGTGTTGTGCTAAGAAGACTGGTGTAATGGTAATGGGAATTTGACTATCTTCCCTGCCCCCAATAGGCTAAATGTAATCACATGACATCTGTGGTGGGAGGAATTTGCTGAAGGGTGGAACAGAGCCCACAGGAAACTAGGAGTCAGAACATTTTGAGCTGGAGGGAGGAGAGGATGCACCCAAGGAGACAGCTAGGCTTGTAAGTATTTGTGGGATGGCTAAAGGATGGTGTGGCTCCTTGCTGTGCTATGGTATGTTTGTTGCTATGATGGATTCAGTTTCCTGCTGTTGGGATTTGACTTTCTGGTGGTGGAATAAATGTTTTGCTTCTATCTTCTAAATGGAGAGTCTGTTATATTTCACAATTGATAACTATGCCATCGCATTAATAGTTACTGTCAGCACTGTGGATATTGCATTGGCTCTACATCTGGGATCCCCTGATTGTATAAAGCAGGGGATATGCAATGCTATGTTATATATTGAATACAATGATATATGCTGTGTGCCACATTACATACTGAGTGTTATGTTATATACTGAATATGTTTTGTTTAAGGCCATGTGACCACCTTAGTAATAAATTGCTATGTTGTTATGAATTGTCAATGCTTTAGTTTCTTGATTTAAGGTTTAGTTCTAAAATAGATAAGAGTGCTAATAAGCACAATATGCCTTACAATTAGACCCTTAAAATTATTCACAGCAGCAGCCCTCAAGAGTTCTGTGTTGATTGGCACTACATTTACTGTCCTAGGAGCCAGGAGATGGAGATAGTCCTATTTCAACCACTAATTCACAAAGTAATCCTGAATGAGTCATATTCATGTAAGGCCTCAATTTCTTCCTGTGGAAAATGAGAGAGGTGGAGTATATGACTGCTAATTCTCTTCTCACTAAAGATTCAAAGATCCTATACTTCTTTCTTGAAGAAAATTAAAGATTCCCAAAATCTGAAACTCAAGGAATTGTGGAACTGAAACTTGTCAACTAAAAGGAAACAAATTAATAAAGACCAAAAAAAAAAGATTCCCTTGAGTAAAAGATACAAATAGAGATAACAACAGAAACAACTTAGTATATACAAAGAGCTTAAGAAACTCCATTTTTGTCTCCAAAGATGTCCAAAATTAAGATTTCTTTTGAAACTAAAATTAAGTAATTCATCTCTTGTTTCAACTCACCCACAAGGTCTATAAGTAAATACAATATAACTTTCTTCATCACTTCTTTCTATGAAAGTTACACATGTGTGTTTCTCCCAGTGCCTCATTGCCTGCTTGAACATGGCTCGCTGGCTGCCTGAAAGAATGGCATGGCATTAATAAACAACCCATGTAACAAAAGGTAAAAAAGGTGTCCCAATTATTGGGATTTCCCTAGACAAAGACTCGTTTAGTAAACAATATTGCTTTAGGTAAAGACTATGTAAGTCTTTAGAGCAAGGACACGACTCTCAATCATGAATGAATCTAATTCTCAATTTCTAAGCTGGCAAAAGGCATGAAAATGTTTTAATTGCTTCAGACAAAGATATTAATTTTAATGGTGCAATTAAAAGAAACAAAAGAAAATCTCGATGACATTGGATAGAGGATCTCTATGAAACATTTATGGAGGGCATGAATGAGTTCCAGTAGGAACCAATGACAATCCATACTTAATATCCCAAGTAATAAAGCCCATTATCTTTACCAGAATGTATACAAGGACACTATAACTGATATAAATTATTTAATTAGGTTATCAGAAATCATCTGTCAGTAGAGATTTAGTGACATATGGGAAACACAAATTTAAAAATGAGAAGAACATTAAAGAATTAAAAATATTTTTAAATGTAAGCACATTCTTCTGGCTGAGTAAAAGAGAGTAATCTGGTTTGGTAGGTATTCTTCTCTTTTCCTTATTCATCTTAATATCATTACCTTATTTACACAAATATATTTGCTTGTTTAATCAGTAAGGTATTATTATTTCTCTTCCTTTTACCAAAATACAGAGAGATTCTTACCAGTAAAATTGCCTCCTATAAGGTATGGAATGACGCCCCCAGGCCATATTCTTTCAGTTCTTGATGTAGCAGCCCTAGGAACCCGGTTTTTCTCATTTTGTCCTGAGAATTTTACAGCTGCATTTCCCATAGTTGTATTGTTTTGTTCTAAGCCTGTAGTGACATTTAATATATTCTATGAAACATAAGTACTTCATTGGGGGTTCTTTTAGCCCCTAAAAGGACAAAGGTTTAAATATCTCAGTTACATACTGTTACAAATAATTCTGAAGTTAAAATATAACAAAAAACAGTCACACAACTTACATACTACACAAAGGCATTATTATGAAGCTACCCTCAAACATAAGATGTCTTATAACAATCCAGCATCTTTAAAAGCAATGTCAGCACATGCATAATGAGTATAAAATAATAATAACAATAATTAACATTTACATAGCATTTTAAGGTTTGCAAATGCTTTATAAATATTATTTCAATTTATCTTCACAAGTAGATGCTACTATTTTGCCTCTTTTACAGATTGGGAAATTGAAACAGAAGGAGGTTAAGTGACTTACCCAGAGCCACATGGCCAGTGTTTGAAGCTGGATTTGCCTCTGATTCCAGGTCTAGCACTCTAACCACTATATCACCCAGCTGTCCCACACTACTATGCAGTAAGTCCATTGCTTTCCTCCTCTAAATTACTAAAAATTCAGCACCAGTTAATTAAGATGGACTTAATAATTAAGATATGACTAATAGGTTAAAAATTAACCTAAGTCAAATTCAAAACTGCTTATTTTAAGAGCAAAGTATATTTCCATATCATCACTGTATCTCCAGGATCTTGAAAACTGCCTAGCTTAGAGGCACAAAGAGGAGGCAATGAATTCTTTGCAAACTTAACAGAAATGAAAATATCAAAAGCAGCCATGAAGATGATCAAATTAGAATAAAAATATTCTTTGCTGACATGATCACTGGTTTCTAGGACATACGCTAATACTTATTTTAATACTGAGTTATATACTCCAAAATGAAGCTAAAAAAGCTTTAGGCATATGGGACAATGATCTGCATTAGAATTAGCTCACTGGTCACATCCAGGGGTACAGATTTTAGGGCTGGTGTAGGTAGCATTTATCTTGAGTAGGGCCCTAAAGACTACTACTACTTTTTACAGACTAAAGCTGGCTGTTTCCTGTGCCTAGAATGCTTTTCCTCTTCATCTCTGCCTCTTGGCTTCCTTCAAGTCTCAGCTAAAATCCTGCCTTCTACAATATTTCCTCTTAATGTGAGTGCCTTCCCTCTGTTAATTTCTTCTAATTTATCCTGCATACATAATTGTTTGCATGTTGTCTCTTTCCATTAGAATATGAGCTGCTTAAGAAGAAAGATTTTTTTAACCCTCCATTGTTACCATAATGCTTAACACAGTACCTAGTATGTAGTAAATGTTTTAAAATATCTGCTAATTTTCTGGCATGTTTCCAGGCAATTTTCAAGTTAAAAAAGTCTTTTTGCACTTAAAGCTATAGTTTAGAAGAATTTTTCTCTTTTTTTAATCTCATCTTTCCACCATGATTTGTCAAAATAACAATATATTTCTATAGTACTTTGATGTTTGCAAAGTAGTTTATGTACCTACCATATCCCATTTCATCAACACAGAACATCAATATCAGCAAACACTTACTGAGCACCAAGTTTATTCATTCTATGTCTTTAGATTTCCTTGTTTGCTTTGGTCATGAATTAAACTATCAAATTCTACAAAAGGCCGAGGGTCTTCTGTGTTCCTTTATATTACCTAAGACCCAGCACAATATCATTTATAAACAGAAGGTGAAGAAATGATGGCTCAATACATGGATTTTTTTAAAATTCAAGTAAGATTTTTGGGGAGTTTCTCTGGACTAGAGTAGGCTATCCATGCCTTTCTCTAAACCATATAACTGGAGTAAATTCCATTATCCATTTCAGAATCCTGAAGTGTAATCATCTCACAATATAGTATCATATATTGATGTAATTATTCAATTGGTGGTGCACTAAAAAAGCACATTATTTGGCAATCCCTAAAAAGTCAGTAGATATTTTATAACACCAGCCATCTATCTCTTCTTAGATAAGTCAGTATTAAAGTGGAACCATATTCAGATTAAGTTAGAGTCATTTAGTGTTTCTACTTTTCAATAGTTTTTGTACTTCTGTACATCCTGGGACGATGAAAAATATCACAAAAGATTAATATTTTACAATTCTTTGAAAGGGTGATTTTTGGTCTTTCCTTCATATATGTATCATAAATGTCCCATAAGAAATGACAGGATATCACACCACTTTCATATCTCGATGTCTAATAACAGCACACTAAGCTGACAACAAATAAAGTAATAATGATGAGCAGTAACATAATGAACACTGAATACATTTTTAATGATGGGAGGCTAAAAATAAATCAAATTTTAGCTTAACTAAATTTTATTGTTTCTATATCACAAGATCTACCTGACAGTAGACACAGGCAAAATGCTACTCTTGTTACTCCTCCTTTAGGAATATTACATCATAAAAAGGAATTGCTTTAAGGAACAAGATTGCTTATATTTTAAATGCTAACTGTACACCATGTAAAGCAACTGAAAATACCAGAGCCAAATCTTCTTATCCTGTCTATGAGCTGATACAGAACCCCTCTTTTCTCTGACACACCATGGTCTCCCAGGCCACCTTAAAAATAAGATAGAATTATTCAAGTTAGATTCACTCTATAATATGATTTTAGAAAAACTACAGATATCTCAACAGAAATCATTATGTACTTTTAATGTAGTCTACAAAATTACATGACTAGTGTATACATATACATACACAATTGTACACATATGTTCATATATGTCTATATCCAAGAACTTTTGAAGGAAATTTAAAACAATACGGTAGCTAAACCTTCCAGAAAGCAAGTCAATATGACTTTGTTATTCAGAAAACTGTAACAATTACATCATATTTCATTATTATTTTAAAGACTTTTCTTCACTATGGCCTTGACATTTGTTGCTAATAAGGACTGAAAAATAACACGCTCTTATGCTCTTTCTGCCCTAAATGTAGAAAAACAGTATCTGCATTTTCATGCTGTAAAGTATAATTCAAGGTATTAAAAGGAGGAAAAATGGCTCCATAGTCTTTGCTACAAAGTTTCATAAGTTGCATTGGTACTTTAACGTACCTAATACTTTAAAATTTAACCCCAAAGCATCTTCATGCAATTCTAATAGTAAAGAAATTGAGAAGAATGGGTAAAATGGATAACAAAACAGAAACATAATTCTGCTTTAAGATAATTCCTATCTAATGGGAAAGGCCAAATTCATAATGATAGACTGTAGTCTATAGGCTTGTAGAATTGTAAAGAATTAAAGAGATTATCAAATCTAGGCCTTTTGTCTTACTAATGAGTAAACTTCTCAACAAGAATGAATGACTTAAAGAATGTTAAGGATCATGATATATGATAGGCTGAGATTTTAGGCCAGGTTTAGAACCCAGATCCTAGTGATCCACAGTCCTGAATGGTTTCTTTTTTTAAAATAAAAAAAAAAATCTTATCCTACTTTTTTTTCTTCTCTAAATTTGCTTTTAAATGATAGATTTGATTTAGGAATATATTGAGTATAACTATGCCTCCATAAATGCAAACTATAAGCCATTGGTCTATAATTTATTCTTTTAGAGTTACCTGAGGCTCATCAAGGTTAAATGACTTGCTGTGTTCATTCCAGAGGGATCAAAGCAGAGAGGGAATTCGAACACTGGACATACTGACTTGAAGTCTAGCATTCTAGCTCCTACACTACAATGCCTTACATAATATAAGCACAATTCAGTATTCTAGATTTAGAACCAGAGGGCACTGAAGCCAAGAGAAGTGGAGTAATTTAGATCATGAGTGAATTAGAAGTAAAGTTCCTTTAGGGGAGGGCTTCTTTTGCCGCTTTTTATATCCCCAATGCTTATTAGCACAGTGCCTGGCACACAGCAGGCATTTAAAATACATTTATTGACTAGTTGATTTGCACAAGGTCACAAAGGTATTAAATGATAGACTGAAAACTTGAACCCAGGTACCGTGACTTTCAACTCTGACTTTTTTCTTATACCTCAATAATTATAACAGAAATACTTTTAAAATCACTAAACATCATAGAATAATTACAAGTAAATTTTTATGGTAAATACTATCTGTGGGACATGCATCTGCTCCTGGTCAAAGCAATTAAAGAACATTTGTTACAAAATGGTAGGTTTTGTTGTATCAGTTTGTTTTTTTTTCCTTGAATATATTTGTCAGTTTCTTTTTTTTTTCTTTTTTTTTGGTGGGAGACAGCAAGGAGAGGGGGAGAAATTACTTTTGTCATAAACATCTATTACTTGCCTAACTTAGCAGAATGGTAAAGTAGATCCTTATAAGGCAAGTAAGTTAGAGTGCTTGCTCACTTAATATTGTGTAGATAATTATTTGGATTACATTTGCACACATAGTTGTTGTACCTCTAGAGAAATTCTTTTGAAATTTTTAGCATTTCACATTTTTAGAAAAATGAAATAATACTTAAATACATTCATTCCCAGGTAGATTGTGGGATACATTTTTCAATTGCTGTTTACTGTACTACCACTCATAAGCATAAATTTCAACCAGTATTAATACCATGTTACTGTAAAATTACATCCATAATAGATTAAGAATAAAAAAATTAGGAGTACATGAGCATGATGGTAACCAGTAAAATAAATGCCACAAAGATGCTAAAAAAAGTTAACATAACTAAAAATCCAGTACTTTAATAACAACAGTTGAAATATCTCAATATTTTTTTAATATTAGAGATGATTGTTATTTGGGAACAATTTTTTACAAAAAGTATTATCATAGCCCTGTAGTAGGCTAAACCTCATAGTTGATAATATATCAAAATTAGGCTTAAATTAATAAAAATTTATAAATTACATTATTAATGCTCATTAACCTAGGTAGATACTAACAAACCATGGAAAATTAAAGTGACCATTTGGTAAACAAGGATGTACATTTTAGTATAAAAAAAGACAGAGAAAATCTTTTAAAATTCAGCAGTAAGCAGGATAAATTAGAATTTTTTTAAAAAAAAGACAAATCAAGTATTATAATATCTGAATTCTTTTAAATCTCAGAAATCCAAGTGATGAGTTAAAAAAGAACTGTAAAATAGACAAATCTGTACATACTTTAATTTTAATCATTTATACCTAAGCAGAATAGTTTTAATTTTTTGTACTCTACTGATATTTCTAAAGGACAGGTGCCCTTACTCTTGGAATTATTATCTTACAGTTTAATTACAAATTAGATTGCAAAGAAAAGCCACATGCAAAAGTATAAAAATAGGACAATGTTGAAATTAGCAATGGTCCCTAGTAATTTAAAAGAATATGACAAGAAAGGTCAAAATAAACAGAACACAAATACAGGTTTTAGTTGTCCTCATGGTATGTAAAGACAGAGTAAGTCTAAGGTACTATTAATTAAGTATAAAAAGGACTACCCAGTGAGAAGTTCTATCAATACATTTGAGGGAAGGCTGAATATTTTATTTTGCAAAAAATAATTTGAATTTAATGGATTAAATGTATTCAGCTTAGCACTACTCCTCCTTCCCCTATCCCTCCATTGCTTGGTGACATAGGCTTAAAAAAAGGCTGTATCTATGAGTAGATATTGATAGTTGTCCCTCCACATATAGATACCTATACTTTTCTGTGTTGCCATTTCATAACACGTTTCAGAAGCAATTATCCACGTGTATAAAAGCGGCCCAAAATCCATTCTTTTCTGTATTCAAAAGTTGATTAAACAATGAAAATTTTTAATTCAGAAGTAGAAACTTCTCAAATCCAGAATACTTCTGTTTGGTAAATCATTAAGGAATAATTACATAAGCAGAAAAGGAGGAGTAGAGGATATAGTGGTCAAAAGAGGAGGCAAACAAACCAAGAAAATCCACCAGCTGCTGCTACTTAAAAGTCGATCTCCAATCTAATGCACAATTTTTTCCTAATCTTATACTCTATTGCACCACTCACCAAAACAAACCAAAAGTAGGAGCAGAAATATACCAAAGATAATTAAATTGTGTGAAATTTATATTTTAAAGAGACAGAGTGATTTCAGCGTTTTAAATCCAATTTCATTTTATATAACAAAGTTTTAGCAGAATCAACATCTTAAAAAAAGCATAGAGCTCATTTGACAACTGCAAAGGAAATCATATTTACATTTTCTGTTTTCCCTTAGCAAAAGTCAGAATATTTGTACTTAGCATAATTTACACCTGCAAATCCATATCCAAAGTGAACCTTAGGAATAAAAGATTAACTTCATAGTGTGTCTATTTGTCTTGAACTAAAATGAAGAATAAGTATTTTTAAAATTAATGTTCCACAGGGTGACTTTAAGTCATTTGATATTAAATATTATTTAAAAGAAAAGAAACTAATCCACATGAAGAAGCACATGCTATAAACATCATACCTGTGACATGTCCAAGTTTTTCAAATGAGTTCTGCGTAAGATCAATTGTCCTATCAATTGGAAAGATTCTTAAGTCTTCATCATCTAAGGCAATATCTCCCCAAAAGACAGCTTGAAATAAAAATATATATATACACAAATTTTTCAATTAAAATGAATTTTTTAATTGTGAAAAACCAATTTACAAATCAAGATAACAAGGGAAATAGCACTGCTTAAAACTTTATTAGTAAGGATGCTTTATGTTAAGTACAAAAGTAATTAGGGATCGGGAATAAATTAATGGAAAAATTTTAAGGTAAGAAACTTTTAATAAGTATTGTACTAAGGTTAGATTCCTTCCTTTTTGGTGGACTCTTGTTGCCCCTGACTAATAGTAGGTGTGGGGAGGAGACAAATATTCTCCTTGAGTCAATTTTTAACTGTCTGCTCCCTACCTGAAATTATTGAGTAGCGAAGAGGTTCCAGCACCTGTCATCAACTTTAACCATCCAAGTACTTCCTGGGTAATGTGTGTTTGTATGGAGCACTTGTGGTAGGGAAGGTACTAGGAGGATACAATCGTCATTCATGGAGAGCAGTGATTAACATCCAACTACATCCTTAGTCTCATAATTTGCCCTGGTCCTATTAGGTAAATATTTAACTCGAGGAGGTAACATAATGCCACCTTTCTATTAATAATTGAACCCGATAATATTTTATCCACTCCAAAGGGATCATTATTTTAAATACACACTTAATTGTCAGACACTGATTATGTAATACCTTTTTTCACTACTGAAACTCCCAGTCATCTGATTCTATCTGAAATTACAGGTAATAAAACATAACATGGAAAAACATGTGTTAGAAGCGAAAAGATGAAATATATAGGATTTTTTTCTTTTTACTTAGTGACTACATTGATTTTTTACCTACTTGAGGATAAAATTAAATGAAATTATCATGGGATCTAGTTGGGGCAAAAAACATCCACTTTTGTTTAAACAAAACAATTTTAAAAGCAAAAGCAAAATTCTGCCCTCCTGCATTTAAAATCTTGATCTTAAAATATGGTTCTAAAATAGATTGTGGCCACTTACTTCTTGATTTCTTTCACAAACCACCTCCCTTATCTTAGAACAGATTTCTAAGCTTGTTTTTCTCCTTAAAATGGTAAACAAACAGGCGTAGACATTTTGAAAAGTCAAAAATGCTGCCCTTGAAATTATTTGGACCATTATTTCATTCCATTTCCATAAGCATCAATGCACAATTTTGCCCAGAGGCACCTGTCACATAAAGGCCTCAAAGTCTACTGTTCACAATGAGAAAGAAGAATTAGCAGAATCCATGAGATTTCCTTCCCAATAAATTTTTAAAACAATTATTTCGGGATTTCTGGCAACCAAGATGGCAGGGTAAGCAGTAAACTGCTGTAGCTCTCCCATATTCACCTCCAGACAGCCATAAAATAGCACCCCCCCCAAACAAATCCTGAAACAGAAGAACCAGCAAAAAAGATGGGGGGAAGGGTCACAATCTTTGAGCCCAAGAAACTTGGAAGATTGGCAGGAAAGGTATGTCTCACTTGAGCAAGAGGTGAGTACAGTTCAGGACAGGAAGCATCCCAAGAAGTCAGCAGCTAGCTGTGCCTCCGCAAACTAGTGGTAGATCATAAGCCCCCATGCAGTGGAGCAGGCAAATGGAAACATGAGGACTCCCCACATGTTTCACCATAGCCAGGGGAACAGGCAGACTCCAGCTCTGAGAATTACAACATGCTTCGGTGCAGTGCTGGGCAGACAGGCAACGTCCATAGGCCAGATTGCCATGTGCTTCATTGTATCCAGGAAAAATATAGAAACACTGAACCAGCCTTAGCACATACCAGATAATACCACTAGGACTCCAGCTTAGCACCAGGGAAGCTGCCAGAACCCTAGGGTCTCCAGTATCACCAGCCATACCATATCCTACTCCCTTAGCATAGCACCAGATACAAGGATCTCCCATGGGCCTCAAGGCAACATCTATGTAGCAAAGTAAAGTGCCAGGGCCCTGGCACAAGAAGCCTTTGACAGTACCCCTTCCACCTTTGGAGCAGAACTCAAATTTAAAAGAAAGGAAAAAGGCAAAAAAGACAAGTAAAAAAAACCCAAAAAACAAAAAAATAATCTGACTACAGCAATTTGTTATGGTGAGAAGGAAGATCAAGACACAAACTCAGAAGAGGATAATAATGTTGAAACACCTATGGGCAAAACCCCAAAGAAAAACAGGAAGTGTTCTCAAGCCCAGAAAGACTTAATGGAAGAGCTCAAAAAAGAGATTAAAAATCATATACGAGAAGTAGAAGAAATGGAAAAAGAAGACAATGCAAGAGAACTGTGAAAAAAGAATCAACATCTTGGTAAAAGAAAACAATTGTTTTAAAAAGTAGAATTGGCCAGATGGAAAAGAACAAAAGCTAACTGAGGAAAACAAGCTCTTAAAAGTTATAATTGCACAAATGGAAGCTAATGACTCTATTAAACATCAAGAGTAAATCAAAAGAATTAAAAACAAAATAGAAGAAAATGTAAAATGCCTCATGAGAAAAACAACTGACCTGGAAAAGAGATCCTGAAGAGACAATGCCAGAATAATTGGATTACCTGAAAGCCATAATCAAAAGGAGAACCTGGACAGCATCTTTCAAGAAATTATCAAGGAAAATTCCCCTGATGTCAAGGAACAAGGCAAAATAGGCATTAAAAGAATCCACAGATCACCTCAAGAAAGAGATCCCTCTCCTTGAATGTGTACCTTGATCACTCCCTGCCTCCCCACACAAAAGGACTCCAGGTTGATCTGCTTTTAGGCACATCCTCTCCACCCTTGGATATGTACGGATATACACTGAGAGGACAGCTGCTTTCCCTTTCTCTCTTGCTAGACTTGTCCCACTCTGCTCATAGGCTTTGTGTGGGGCAGAATAGGAAGATAGTAGCTCAGCCCTTTCCACTCCAGTCCTTGCTTC
>CM053601.1:91068042-91080823 GCA_028646575.1 Pseudocheirus occidentalis
CTCTGCTTTCAGAGAGGAGAGCTGGAGTTTTCACCACTGCCAGAGGTAGTAGAAGGCCGCCACTACTGTTTCTGCAGCCCCCACCAACTTTGGCTTACTGTAAATGCATGTCAGGACCACCACTCCAGACCATGATCCTGATCGAGGCAGCTCAAGGCAAGGGCACTTAGCCTCTGAATGATCACTTGGCCTTCTGAAATCTGCAGCCCAGGAGCTTCTGAAGCAACCACATGGAGGTGGCTGCAGGGCCACCACTTCAGACTGCTTCTTGCTCTGGAGGCCGAATTCCACTGACCTTTTCCTTTTGTACTTGACTCTTATGGCTTGGTAATTCTGGAAATTGCCACAGCTGCTGATTCACTTCTCCTGAAAACTCCAGCTGTGGCCCTGGGGCTGAAACCACATGGGGCTGGGCTCTGCTCCCAGCATGCTGCCATGAAAGCCTACCAGGCTGCCTTCAATGGGAGATATGTTTTTCTGTCATTTTTGTAGTTTCTGGGGCTCTGAAATTTGTTTAGAGTCATATTTTATAGGTATTAGAGGTGGTTATGGGGAGACCTCACAGAATTTTCCTGTTTCTATGCCTTCATCTTGACCCCTCTTGACATTAATCTTAATTGCATTTCATCCAATTAAATTTGACCTAATCTTCTAACTTGTAAGGATCCCAACTTAATTATCCAAAACATGAGCTTCCACCTTTGTGCCATCTCCAAGTTTAATGATCAAGTTATTTCTTCCTTTCATTTACATAATTCACAAACATCTTAAATTGCTTGAGTTAAAACTCAGAACCTGAAGATGCTTCACGGGAGACTTCCTTTTAGACATCAAACAAGTAATAACTATTCTTTGGGTCTGATCATTCAGCCAATTAGTTATCATGTCTCTATTCAATTTTTCCCCCCAAAATAGCATAATATACTAAGTAAGCCATATTTGCACCATTTCTTTTATTTACCAGTTTAATAACTTGATCAAAAAAGAGAATGAGGATAGTCTGGTGAGACTTACTTAAATCACACTGACTCTCTGATCACCACTTGCATTTTAACATACTTACTAACGTGTGCATAAAATTAAGTTCAATATTTTTTCTTTGATTAGCAGTCAATTTTTCTGGTATATTATTTAGAGACTATTTATCTTTTTGAAAAGTTGGAATATTTGCCTTTATTCTGTAGTAACCGTTATTTTTTATGATCTTTCAGAGATCATTGGAAGTGCCTATGGATCATATCTAACAGATGTTTCAATGAACTTGGATTTAATTTATCTTGACAATGATTTAAACTCAATAAAAACAAGGTTTTCTCTCTTTCTGTATTATTTTATATTTTGTAGTCTAAATATTATTCTCCTTGCTAGAGAAAACAGAGGCAAAAAATTGAGTAAAATGCTGTCTTAAATTCCCCTCTAATGATCATAGTCTGATCTACCCTGACCTTCTGTCTTATCCATTCTTTTATGTTTCTCTATTCTCCAACATAGCCTTGGAATCAAATTGGTCTTTTTTCATAATTATCTTCAGTTTACCTTACCTGTTATCTAAATATTATGTATTTGTGATTGGAAATATACAGCCGTGGATTTTCTTGCTACCTCATTTCTCAGATTTTTGTCCCCAATGAATTTCTCAAATATTCTGCTACTGTTTTTTACCTTTAATTTTAGCTACTCTGTATGGTTTCAAATTTAATGCAAATACACAGCCAATTTCTCTCTTTCTCTTCCTTAAAAAGTATTACAAATGATAATTTTACTAATATAAAACCCTTGTAAAATAAAGTCGATTGCATCGTTGATGAAAAATGCATGATGATAGCGTTGGTATGCCCATTGCCTTAGAAATAGCACCTAAATAAACATAATGAGAACTATACTATTGTGCTTTGTTGACCCAAAGTAAATATATTTTAGCTCTATTTTATTTTATTTGCATATTTTGTTTTAAATATTTATTTCCAAAAATACATTTCCCAAATTCGCCATCTCTTAAAACACAGTCTGGAAAAGAAAGAACAAAAGTCAAATGGCAATACTAATCAGTTCATCAACCATGAGAGCATGTACAATATAGACCCTCAACATCTGCAATGAAAAGAGAGGGGGACAGTTTTACACTTCTTTTTCAGGGCCTGTCTTGGTGATTATTTTCCCATGGCACTCAGTTTTGATTTTTGTTCCCTCCATAGAGTTCTTTTCTTTGTTGTCCTATTGCTTCTCAATCCCTGACTTTACATTAGTTCATCTGTCTTTTTATACTTCTCCTGTGCCTTCATATTTCACATTTCTTATGGGCACTAATATTGCATTATTATTGTACTACAGTTTGTTTAGCCGTTCTGCAGTCAGTGGATACCTTATTTCTTTGCAGTTCTTTGTGACTAAATATAAGAGATATGATGATTATTTTGCTATATTTGGGAGCTTTTCTGTCTTTGACCTTTTTGCCTAATGATGGATCCAAGGAAATGGACATTTTAGTCATTTTTTTCAATTTATTTGTTTTTAGTTTTCAGCATTCATTTCTAGAAGATTTTGAGTGACAAATTTTCTCTGTGTCTTTCTCCTACCCCTCAGCTGAAGATAGTGAGCTTACTGAATACACCTCCCAATCTGTTCTCTCTTATATCCACCCCCATCTCCCTCCAGCTTTCTAGTAAGGCAAGATGGATTTCTCTACCCCAGTATGTGCATATCTTATTTTCCATTTACATGAAAAAAAATTGAACATTTGTTTTTAAAACTTTGATTTCTAGATTCTTTCCCTTCTTTCCTCCTCACCCACTCCCACTGGTAAGACAAGCAGTTCAATATAGGTTGTACATATGTAGTTACACAAAACATTTCTGTAGTATTTATATTGTCAAAGACTAACTATATTTCCCTCCATCCTATCCCGCCCCCCTTGTGTTCTGTTTTCTACTTTGTCCCTGTCCTTTTTCAAAAGTATTTGCTTCTAATTACTCTCTCCCTGAATCTGTCCTCCTTTCTATCATTCTGCTTTTCATCCCTTTCCCCCCTACTTTCCTGTAGGGTAAGATACCCAATTGAGTGTGTATATTATTCTCTGCTTAAGCCAAATCCAGTGAGAGTAAGGTTGACCCATTCCCTTTCACCTTCTTGTTTTTCTCCTCCATTGTAACAATTTTCTCTTGCCTCTTTTACATGAGATAATTTACCCTATTCTATCTCTCCCTTTCTTTCTCCCAATATATTCCTTTCTCAGTTCTTATTTTTATTTTTAGATATTATCCCTTCCTATTCAACTCATCCTGTGCCTTATATGTGTGTGTGTGTGCGTGTGTGTGTATGCACATTTACATACACATATATGCCCTCTATACATACATAAGTGTGTATGTATTCCCTTCAACTATCCTGATACTGAGAAAAGTCTCATGAGTTACAATTATCATTTTTCATGTAGGAATGTAAATAGTTCAACTTTAATAAGTTCCTTAAGATTTCTTTTTTCCTGTTTAACTTCTCTTGCTTCTTTTGCTTCTTGTATTTGAAAGTCAAATTTTCTCTTCAGCTCTGATATTTTTATCAAGAATCCTTGAAAATCTTCTATTTAATTGAATGACCATATTTCCCATGAAGCATTATACTCAGGTTTTGCTGAGTAGGTGATTTTTGGCCCCTTTGACTTGCAGAATATCATAATCCAAGCCCTTTGATCCCTTAATGTAGAAACTGCTAGGTCTTGTGTTATCCTTATTGTGTTTCCACGATATTCAAATTGTTTCTTCCTGACTGCTTGCAATATTTTCTCCTTAACCTGGGAACTCTGGAATTAGGCTATAATATTCCTAGGAGCTTTCTTTTTGGGATCTTTTTCAAGAGGCAAGCATTTAATTCTTTCAGTTTCTGTTTAGCCCTCTGGCACTAGAATATCAGGGCAATTTTGCTTGATAATTTCTTGAAATATGGTGTCTAGACTCTTTTGATCATGGCTTTCAGGTAGACCAACAATTTTTAAATTATCTCTTCTGGATCTATTTTCCAGTTCATTGGTTTTTCCAGTGAGATATTTCACATTGTCTTCTATTCTTTCATTTGTTTGTATCTGCTTTATAGTATCTTGATTTCTCCATTTGGTCTAGTCTAATTCTGCAGGAATTATTCTCTTCAGTGAGCTTTTTAAATTCTTTATCCATCTGGCAAAATTGGCTTTTTAAGGCATTCTTCTCCTCATTGGCTTTTTGGACCTCTTTTGCCATTTGAATTAGTCCTTTTTTAAGGTGTTATTTTCTTTACTCATGTTGTTGGCTCGCTTTACATGATTTTCTTGCATCATTCTCATTTCTCTTCCCAACTTTTCCTCCCATTTATCTTACTTGGTTTTCAAAATCCTTCTTGAGCTCCTCCATGACCTACAACCCATTCATATTATTCTTGGAAGCTTTTGATGTAGGAGTTTTGACTTTGTTGTCTTCTTCTGGTTCTATCTTTTGATCCTCTTTTGTCCCCAAAAGAGGATTTTATAGTCTGTTATTCCTCTCTTTGCTCATCCTGCCAGCCAATTACTTGATTTTTTAATTCTTTACCACGATAGAACCCAAGATTGCAACCCAGATCCAACCAGGTCAAAGCAAGAGCAAATACTCTCTGAATGGTTGCTTGGACCCTCTGTGATGTGCAGGCCAATCTCATAGCTGAAGCAGCTACGAGACAGCAAGTGTAGTTGCTGTGCCACTGCCACCTCTCCCCTGGTGGCAGGGGCAAGATCATGCTCTCCTCTCACCAAGTTCAAACAGAGCTCCCTCCTGATCTTTTACTTTGTTTTTAGTGTTTTGGGGTAGAGAAGTCTGGAAACCACAGCTGCAGGTAAAAATATTGGGGCTGGGGGCATCTTTATTAGGATTACTTCCTTCAAAGAACTGGGACCCACATTCATTTGGGAAAACAAATGAAGGTCTCAGCTTCTATAGCTTCTTCAGGCTGAAAAGGGGTATATAGTTGTCCTTGATGGGTCCCCGGGGAGGAAGTCCCTCCTGAAGTCTGTTCCAGCCAGTCTGTGCCACTGGCAGCCCTGTGTGAGCCATCATACAGGACTGTGCTCAACTCACAGCCCTGTGTGATAGACTCTTCCTGTTGGCCTGCCAAGCTACCTTCAGCAGGAGATTTGTTCCTCTCTACCATTTTGTGAGTTCTGTAGCTCTAAAATTTGTTTAAAATCATATTTTACAGGTATTGGAGGTGGTTGATGGGGGTGTTCGAGCTGTCACTTTTTTTAGTGTCCTTTTTCAGAATGATTGAGTGAAATCAGAGCTCCACTAAAAGTATATTTTTCCACAACTTCATCAAAAATTAACTGCTTCGGGGCGGCTAGGTGGCGCAGTGAATAGAGCACCAGCCCTGGAGTCAGGAGTACCTGAGTTCAAATCCGGCCTCAGACACTTAACACAAAAAACTAGCCGTGTGACCTTGGGCAAGTCACTTAACCCCAACTGCCCTCCAAAAAGCAAAAAAAAAAATTTAACTGCTTGCATCTTCAGCCATCTTTGCTAATTCGTTGATTATTAATTAAAACCTTAGAATTGTTTTCATTTGCATATCTCTTAATGATATGTAGCAAACTTTCATGTAATTATAAATAGCTTGGAATTTATTTTTGCAAAGTGAAAATAACTGTGACTGTCCTATACAATGTAGACATGGTAGCATTTAGCTTCAGAGTTTTTTCTTTGAGGTGCTAGTCCTTTTACACTCCTTTGTACAATATTTCCCTGACTTAGAATATAGGATATTTTACTTGCTATCTTAAGGTTTTTTTAAAGGTAAAATGCATTGAGAAGGAATGGTGATGCAGTTAGGAGGAAAATCAGAAGAGAGAAGCCCCATAAAGCTTTATGAATGGGGAAAGGTTTAGGAGGGAAGGAGTATTTACATCTAAAACTGGAGAGAAATCAAGAAAAATAGGGACTTATAAATGACCAAGGGAAGGTACAGAGAAAAGGTCACCAATTCTGGAAGAAAAGAATTTGGGTTCAAATCACTGTTGAGGTTTAAACTCCACCCTTGAAGGACAGCAAAAACGGCTGAGGTCTCATGATGTGTTGTGGTGAAACCATCTCAGAACCATCATCCAGTCCAAGTACAGGCATTTATTGAGATTGAGCAGCATCTTCAGAGAAAGCAAGATGGAATTTTTATAGCATAAAGATGCAATTACACAACAGAAATTATGAATATTAAAAAGGCAAGAGAAGTTTGTTAAGGGATTAGGTAATACATGAGAAGTCCCTTCTATGGTTCAGTGGTTAAACATTCTGGTTGTACTGCTCTCCAGTTGGCTAACTATTGTGATACTGTCTGGTCAAGAAAAGTAGTTAGCTATTGTGGTACTGTGTCAGGATAAATGGATGATGTGTTTGTAGTTGAGTATAAAAACACACCTGTTGAAATATGTGAATTGTATCTGAGGGAAGTGGTTAACTAGGGGCAGTGTTTGGAATCACATCACATGGATATTCCTGCTGTTCTTTGAGAAATGTGAGGAAGTAAAAATATTGGGGCTGGGGGCATCTTTATTAGGATTACTTCCTTCCAAGAACTGGGACCCACATTCATTTGGGAAAACGAATGAAGGTCTCAGCTTCTATAGCTTGTTCAGGCTGGAAAGGGGTATAGAGTTGTCCTTGATGGGTCCCCGGGGAGGAAGTTGACTGAAACCAAGATAGGTAACATCCAGAAGATGATAGGTGAGTAGGGACTGATATCCACTATTTGCTACCAACTGTGGGTGGGTTGATTTGTGTCTAAGAGACACAAATCTGACAAGCAGGTTCAATATTCCAGATATAAGGAGAAAGACGATTTATCTAGTAACAGGCAGTTGACTGGATCAAGTACACATTTACTAAATTATTTAGGCTGTAGAATGAAATATAATTTTAGACTGAATGACTCAGATCTAATACACATTTTATTATAGTAGCTCAGCTGTATCCCAGCCTTAGTCTGGTTTTGTTTATCCTTAGTTTTTGAAGAGAACCACGGCATCAGGGAAATGATGACATGACTTGAAGTTGACTTTGATTTGAGTGAGGGAGGACTTTCCAAGGTCACCAGCCTCACCTTCTCCTCCAGAGCCATCTGGATCCAGTGACCAGATCTTCATCAGGATGACTGGAGATGACTCAGGATGCAGTGAAGATCCTGACCTTTTAAGGCTAAGGCCTTTTTAGATCCTCAAAGTGAGGTAACAACCATTCAGGGTAAAGACCTCTTTAAGAAGTGAGTGAAGGTATGGCCCCTTTAATTAGAAAAAAGAAAGAAATCAAGCTGATTTCTTTTGACTTTGAAGTTAACTTTGATTAACTACGTCTTCATACCTTTGTTTCACAAACTTCTTTTCTCTTTGTCTAATTGCTCTCATATCATTTAGAATAATTGTTCTGTTCCAGGGATTCACCTTTCACTTGACTATGCAAGTAGGAAGGTGACAAGCCTAAGTATTAATTTACCAAGTTGTTTGGAATATGGAATGACTACACATTCAGATTGAAATCAGAAAAATTTCATGTATCTACATTGTACACATATCATTTATTGACTATTTGCTCCAATTAGTGAAACTTGCCATAAAAGGACAAAGTGGGGGCATGACAGATATGACAGAATAAAATGTCCTTAGCACTGTTTAAATTTGGATAAGTCATAGATATCAATTTCACCTCATAGCCAGGCTCAGGAATAGCCAGGTGGGAAGCGTTCCTTTTCAAAGGAAGATAGTGGGGAAACTAAGCCAAGAGGGCTTAGTTTGAGGCTGAAATTGTCCTTTTGGCCTTTCCCAGAAGCAAACCTCCAGCTGTTGCAGGTTTCCCTCTGAGTAGCTTGTGAGTAGCAGTATCATTGAGAGAAGTAGCACTTCTCTCAGATAGTGCTTTAGTGCAGATAACTATATCTAAACTCAAACTGAAGATAAAATTATTTGTGGTACCAAGGGTTTTTATCTCAAATGGCAAGTCTCACCAATCACAGATTAGGGCTAGAAACAACTGTTTTTTATTTTTGTGGAGTTAAAATAAGCAATAAAAATTTACCATGACTTATGTACATAACAAATTCCTTTTCTCAGTAAGCCAAGTTCATTGTTTAGGAGCTCCATAACTCAAACAGGCTCTTTTTTTGCCCTGGAGTTGATGACCTTGCCTGCCAGATGGTTTCTGGGGATCTGGCAGGTTTGCGAATAAGGAGAAATTGATAGAGCCCCCAAAAGGGGCTGCTCTGCCTGTCCACCCTATGATACTCTTCCTCTAGGCTGATGAAAACTACATAATTTCTATGTGGCAAGTCCCATATTTCACTCTTAATCTTATTTGTTTTACCTTGACTGATTTTTCTTTTTCCTTGCCAGGATGTCTTTCAGGGTTCCTATATTTTACTTTTAGGGTCTGAGTATATGGTAGCTGGCACATGTGGCTTCTGGTCACTCCCTGTAGCCCTATATTGGAGGAGACATTGGCCTAAGGGAGGGGAGTAGGGAGTGCCTACCCTTAGAGCTGCTGTGAAATCAATTTGAGGTTTTAACATTATAACAATAAATCCAAATAACTCAGCAATCTTACAGTTTTTGTAATTGAGAGCCAAATTGTTTTGGCTTTTAAGACAGGGTTATCAGGGCTTAGTAAAATAACATCCTACTGTCTTTTAGTTTCAAAAACTTCAGATTAAAAGTTGCTTTTTCTAATACCATTTCTGGCTCCCAATGGTCACTCAAGTTTTACAACATACAAGAAATTTACTACAATTTTACTATAATCATAACTTCAGATGACATTAATTGCATTTCCAAATCATCTCATATAAAAAATCTTGATAGAAGGTTGGACTTACCAAGTGTAGAAGCTAGTTGGCTGGCTTCTCATCTTGTATTACAGTGACCCATCCCCTTTTCTCCTCTCCACACAGTTGCAGAGCCTGGTTGTGGGGGTGGTTGATTTGGGAAGGAAGGAGAATGTTTCCTTTTGTAGGAGGGATTAAGGACCAGGTAGTGCTAGGAGACTGTAGAGTCCAGCACCTGAATGAAAGGTCTGGGGGCGGGGGTGGGGCATTGAAGGAGGAGTTTGGTGGATAAGGAGGAAGATCCCTGAGGAACTTATAAGTTTCCTGATAGGGGTTGCTCAGCTTCAGAGAACTTAGAGCAAAAGCTCCAGGTTCCACTGGTTTGGAAGCAAGGACTCAGGGGTTTGAGAGGAGAGATGAACCTCTCTTCTTTTGCTTGCCTAGAGGGGCAGACTCTATTTTTTACTTCTTTACCAGAGACACCTTGGGCAAGTGATTTAGCCTGAAATCTCTCCTACCTCTAGCTCTCTCTGTGTGGATTACTCTATAAAATGCTGGTTTTGTAGTTAGAGCATGTAGATTCAAGTCCTGAGGCTTGTCAGTTACTATCTCTTTGATCTTAACCATTTCCTCCCATTTAAAATGGTAAAGTTAGAGAAATTAATGTTAATGGATTGTTGGTAACCTTTGAAAGAGAAGTTTCAATTGAATGGTAAGTTAGGTAGGCATTTTGTAAGAAGTTACAAAGTGAATAGAAGATGAATAAATGGAGCCAAAGAGGATAATTTGTTTTTAAAAAGGAGTTTTGCAAAGTAAAGAAGAATTATGAAACAGTAGCTTATGATAATGTGATTGGGTCAAGTTAATGAGAAGATCTGAAAATGTGTTTAAGCAGTAGGGAAGGAGATACTAGAGAGAGAAACTGGATATTATAATGAGTGAAGGAATGAACAAAGATGGACATTCTCAAAGGAAATTGGGAGGAGGTGTTGGGAACAAGGGCACAAGGCAAAAAAGACTACACTACTCTAAGACTAGAAAACAGGAGAGAATGAGAGATGCTTCTGAGGTATAGAAATGGGAAGGAGTTCCTGATTGACGGCCTCAGTTTTCCAGATGAAAGATGAAATAAAGCCTTCTGCTGAAGGGGAGGGGGCAGAAATAGTGCCCAATGGTACCTTGCAGAGAGAAGAATCTGTAACACTGCTCCCTGAGTTATCTTCCTAATGTACCACTCTGGTATACTATTTTACTCAAAATATTTCTTAGCAAAAAAAAGTGGTTATCTATTTTTCACTCAATTAAGTAAAAAGAGATAATATGAAATAAAGGAAAGAGCTGGACTTGGAGCAAGGAAGACCTCAACTTATATCCCACCTTTGATACTGGCTGTGTGACTATGTGCAACTGACTTAACGTCTAATGCCCCAAACAAACTCTCTAACACTGTAAATTTCAGAGAAAGTACTGCCCTGCATTACCAAAGGGAATGTTCCTCCCTGCTAATTCTCTACATTAATTAAATCACAAGTCTAGTCCCTATTTGTATTCTAAGTAAACTAGTAATTTTAACATTTAAGGCCTTCTACAATCTGGCTCAAATCTACTTTTCTATCAGTGTTCCTCCCCATTCCCCTTTTATGTACTGTAGTGTCCAGACTAACTAGCTTTCCCCGGTCTCCCTTCTCATCCCATCCTCTTCTTTCTCTTTGTCTTTTCTGATGCTATCAGTCATATTTGCCATGGATTTCCCACTTCCCTTCTCCTCGAGTATATGTTATTTCAGATATGTAGTGGAGCCAGCATGAACCAGTTTTCAAAAACCAGTTGTTAAGTTTGCAGTGTTAACATTTATGCCTCTGAAATTGGCAAATACTGCAAATCGGGGTTTGATTCATTGTTTTGTTGATTGTTTACATGTAAGAGAATGATAGAGAAAATGTCAGTAATGCAAATTATACTTAATGGTATGTCATGCTGCAACTTTTTTTTCCTGAAGAGCTATTTATTATTATCATAGCACTATCCTGTATTTTGTCTTTCAGGAACCCCTCTTTTTCTTTAAATCTTGAATTTGGCATCTTTCATGAAGTCTTGGGAGGGAGCATGGTATCTTGGAAAGAATATTGGATTTGGACAGTTTAATATCATCACTGCTGCTTACTTCCTATGTGACCCTGAGCAAATCCTTTGACCTTTCTGGGTTTCATCTTTGAAAGTAGGAGGGATGGATTAGATGACCTCTGATGTTCTTAACTCTCAATCTATAATCCTTTCTTTGACCCATTTAACTGAAATAGAGGTCTCTCCCCCTTAAGATTTTCATAGGATTTTACTTGATATATCCTATCCTTACACTTAACTTTGTTTTAAAGACATTTGTGAATAATTCTTCTACCCTGCCAGCATCTTGAGATCAGGATCTTTTTTGTATTTATTTTTACACTGTCACAGTAACTCACATAGAGAAAATATTTTACTTATTGAATTGAATATCAGAAATCAATTTGGGGACATGTTTTGGACCTTAGAAATTAAGTGAAAATAATGATCTTCTCTATATTCTTTGGAAAGAGCTGCCTGTTATTTGAGCCCTTCATGACTTATTTCCTTCCTTCTTTTGCAGTTTTCTTTCAATTTACTCTGCTCCGTGTGATCTATAATCTGATTACAGTGGTGTACTTGATTCTCTTATGTGGTGTGATTGTGCATTTGCAGTGACTGTTCTGAATGCCCAGAATTCTCTGCCTCCTTGCTTTTGCCTCTTAGCTTCCCTGATTCTTTAAGACAGCTCAAATTCTTTTTTAAAGTGTTATACTTTTAATATTATTACTTCAATTTTCATTCTCTTATATCAGATAAGTAAAAATAGAATTGAGAAAGTAAGAGCCACTCTGTGTGTGAGGGCAAAGACTAGGAATGAATCAATGCAAGGAAAATAAACTCTATAGAACTTTTTTGATGATTTTTAAAAAGTAACATTAAGGGATTTGATAAAAGGAAAAATACTTAATCATTATAATTATGAATGTTAATGGTTTCATTAATAAATCAAACTTGCCCATAGAATGGGAGTTTTAGACTGAATTAGAAAATAGAACCAAACAATTAGCCACATACTTTTTAATATTTATATTATTTATATTTAATATATATAAACTATATACAGATTTATGGTGATGGTATAGAATAAAATGAATATACTTAAGTTGAATGCCCCAAAGTAGTAGTTGCAACCATGGTTTCAGATAAGGCAATAGTTATAATATCAAGAATGACAAACACAGAAACTACATTATACATAATGGAATCATATTGATAAGAAATGTTGAGTTCCAAATTTTTTCCTTCTTCCCTCCTCACCCACCCTCACTGGGAAGATAAGCAATTCAATATATGTTGTACAAATGTAGTTACACAAAATGTTTCCATAGTAGTTATATTGTGCAAGACTAACTATATTTCGCACCATTCTATCCCATCCCCCAATTATTCTATTTTCTGTTTTGACCCTGTTGCTTTTCAAAAGTATGTACTTCTAAATACCCTCTCCCCCAATCTTCCCTTCCTTCTGTCATCCCCCCTCTTATCCCCTTTCCCCGCAATTTTCCTGTAGGGTAAGATACAAAATTGAGTATGTATGTTATTCTCTTCTTAAGCCAAATTCAAGGAGAGTAAGGTTGACCCATTCCCTTTTGCCTTCCCCACCATTGTAACAGTTTTCTCTTGCCTCTTTTATATGAGATAATTTACCCTGATCTATCTCTCCCTTTCCCTTTCTCTAAAAAAATTCCTCTCTCACCTCTTAATTTTATTTATTAGATATGATCCCTTCGTTTTCAACCCATCCTGTGCCCTCTATGTATACAAGTACATACATACGCCCACACTCACATACATATTTATACATACATATACCCTTCTATACATACATATACGTATGGGCCTGGGAGCTGTAGCTATGTATGTATGTATGTGTGTA
>CM053601.1:91088520-91107659 GCA_028646575.1 Pseudocheirus occidentalis
AATACCTTAAAAGTTGTAATTCTGAGTTGGGAGAGGACTAGAATGAGAGAAGACAGGGAGAGACAAAACAGGGTTAATTATCCCATATAGAAGAGCAAGGGATAACTGTTACAACTTTACTTTCATTTACTCTCATTGAATTTGGCTTATGGAAGGAACAACATAAACTCTAAAATGGGTATCTTGCCACGCAGGAGAGTAGGAGGGATGGAGATGAGAGGTGGGATGACAGAGGGGAGGGCAAGGTCTGGGGGAGGGTTGCTGGAAGTACACACTTCAGTTAAGGGACAGGGATAGGGTAGAGAATTAAACAGTGGTGGCGGGATAGGAAGGAGGGACATATAATGAGCCTCTCACAATATGTTCATTGTGGAGATGTCCTGTATAATTATACATGTACAGCCTGTATTGAATCACTTGTCCTTCCAGTGGGGGTGGGTGACAAGTGAGGAACCAAAAGAATCTAGAATTTAAAGCTCCACAATCAAATGTTAAAAAACAACAACATATATATATATATATATGTACACAATATATTTATATACACATATATAATTATAATTATAATTATTATTATTAACTACATGCAACTGGGAATTAAGGTATACAGGGAATGGTGTAGGGAGGCCCTCCCTTCCCTACCAGAAAGTCAGAGGGGCGTTGGAGGAATACATAAAAAGAGCAGACTGGTGGATGGGCTTTACAGTGGGATCTCTGTTTTCACGTTGGGGGTAAGGGAAAGATGGAGAGAAAATTTATAACTTAAAATCTCATGGAAATGAATGATATAAACAAGAAAATAAATGAAAAATAAAAAAAATTAAAAATGCTTTGAAAATTATTTTTAAAAAAGGATTAGAAGGGCTGTCAATATGGACTAATGTGTAAGAATATTATAGTGCATGGAGTACTAGACATGGAGTAAGGAAGTTGTGAATTCAAATAGATGCTCAGAAATTTTGTAGCTGTGCACTCCTGGGCAAGTCTGCTTCAGTTTCCTCCTCTGTAAAATATAATAATATAAATAAATATAATAACATAATAAATATAATAATATAAATAATATAAAATAATTGCACTTAACTCCCAGGATTTTTGTGAGGTCAAATGAGGTAAAATCTCAGTGTTTTGCAAATGTTAAATTGATATATAAATTCTACCTTTATTATAAATTCTACTGAATGATGAATTAGACTTGGTCTATTTGGTCACAGAAGGTAGAATTAGAAACAAATGGAATCTGCAGAACCAAATGATAGAAGTAGTAGATTTTTTTCTCAATGGAAATTGCCAAGTAGAGTCTGGATAACAACTCATCTGATATATTTCAATGACCATTTTGAAGGGTGATAGGTAAGACTAGATGTTTAGTTCCATTCTAGCTATGAAATGTTGTGATTTCCAAGTGGTACCCAAAGTTCAACTATCAGCAGATCTAATGAAAAAAAAAAGTCATTCCTGGGTACTAAATATTCATGTGGACTTTGCTACTAAAAGTATCAGCTCCTTGTTGTCACCTATGCAGCTAGGTGGTACAGTAAATTGGATGGAGTTAGGAAGACTTAAGTTCAAATTCATGACCCAGTCAATGTCACTTAACTACTGTCTGCCTTAGGTTCCTCAAATGTAAAGTAGGAATAAGACCTACCTCCTAGGGCTCTTCCAAAGATTAAATGAGATATTTGTAAAGCATAGGGTACCTTACTACACAAAGCACATAGTAGGTGCTTAATAAATGCTTGTTTCGTTCATTCCTTGCTGTCATCTCTATACTGCAACACTATTTAATTTAATAAATTAATTTCCCCTCTAGAGAATACACAGAAATTAAGAAGGAAAGATTACAAAACAGTAAACTGATTAAAGGGAAAAGTGGAAGACCACTAAATATAGCACATCTTTGTTTCTAAGACAGCCCTCAGATGAACATGAGAATAGCTGATATTTTATAAACTTGGTATTTACATTTTAAAATTTCTCAAGTGACAAATTTTTCAAAGTCTTATCTTAGAAAATGAAATTTCTTATCATTTTCATTTCCTTGTTTGTATGAAATTTTCCTCATATAGTTCCTCAGGACAATAAACCTGATTTTGAACACTGGAAAAGCAAGCATTTTACAAAACATTCAATAGGAAATTATCCACAAAGATTCTTTGTCTCCATTCCAACAAAACTTAATGCTTCTCTAATCCTGTATGTGCAAAAACTCCTCTTTCATGCAACCTCAATTTACAAACAATCATAAGAATGATTCCTAAGAACTTCTTCCCCCACTGTAGACACTTAGATACATACCTCTAGGGACTCTATGCAGTATAAAATAATTCATGGGCTTTAAGTTGAGAACCATTTCTGGCTTCTTTGTTGACTTACATGAAATAAAGTATGGTGAAAGGGAGAAATTGCTTCTTTGCAACTAATTAAAATTTCATATTTCAAGTACAGACTCCCAATAATTGGAGTACTAGCTTTGTCTGCTGGAAGATCTCCTTTATCAGTGCTAAGAGAGAAGAAGTCAGAATGTTTAAAGAAACAGCACTTCCAGCTCTCTTCCCAGTACAGACCACCATTTTGTGGGACTGAAATTCTTTTCTTTTCTCAAGAAAAAGAAAAACGTCAATTATCTCTCATCTGTTCCCCATCATACACACTAAACTCAGGTAAACATTCATTTTTGTGATTGGCATTCATCAGACATTGAAAAATACATAATGGGACAGCTAGGAAACAACTGAAACTTAATTTCTTTAGAGGCCAAAAATTGGGGGGAAGTAATTCTAGTGAAAAAAAATTCCATCTTGTTTTTTCCTTTCTATTTCAAATGTCATGTGTGGGTAGAGGAACAAAATTGGCCTGACTTTAATACAATGCACAGAATCCTTTCATTTAAAAATGCAAGGGATAAGCTGTCTTAAATGAAAACAGTGCATTAGTTGACAAATTAAAATCTTCATCTTTGATGGTATGTAAGCTTATACTTGAAAATATTTGATAGTCTAATAATTTAGCATCCTCTATACAAATTATTCTTTATTTAAAGATTTTCCTTCCCAGAGTAAAAAGAAAAGAAAAAGAGAAAAACAGAAAAATATTATTTATGTATGATTCTTTTAAAAATTTCATCTAATAGTCTACACAAGCTTAAAAGTAAATTACTTGGGGGCAGAGGAAAGATGGCAGAGTAAAAGTACGGACTTGCTTGAGTTCTACCACAAACCCTTGCAAACACCTCTAAAAATGAGTTTAAACAAATTCTAGAGTGGCAGAATATACAAAATGAAAGAGGAAAACAAAATTCCAGGCCAAGGAAAGCTGGAAAGTTGACAGAAACATCTGTTGCACCAGTCTGAGAGAAGAGTGCAGTTCAACATGGGCCATGTCAGCACAGACAGGGCGGACAGGCCTCAGGGAAATCAATCAGAGGCAGCTGTGGCAGTTTCCAGACTTTTCAACACACAAACTCTAAAGACAACTTAGAAGGGCAGTAGAAAAGGTCTGTCCAACTTGGGTGGACAACTGGATAACCAGAAGAAGACAACAAAGTCAAAGTTCCTACATTCAAAGCCTCCAAGAAAAATATGAATTGTTAAGTCTCAAAAAGGATTCAGAAAATCAAATATGAGAAGCTGAGGAAAGACTGGGAAGAGAAAGAAGAATGATGCAAGAAAATTATGAAAAAGGATTTAACAGCTTTCTAAAGGTGACCCAAAAAATACTTGAAGAAAATAATACCTTATGTACTAAGTCAAACGGCAAAAGAGATCCAAAAAGCCAATAAGGAGAAGAATGCCTTAAAAAGCAAAACTGGCCAAATGGAAAAGGAGATCCAAATGCTCACTTAAGAAAATAATTCCATCAAATTTAGAATGGAGCAAATGGAAGCTAATGATGCTATGAGAAAACAAGAAACGATAAACAAAAACAAAAGAATGAACAAATAGAAGACAATGTGAAATGTCTCACTGGAAAAATAATTGACATGGCAAATAGATCTAGGAGGGATATCTTTAAAACTATTGGACCACCTGAAAGCTATGATCAATAAAAGAGCCTAGACATCATCTTTCAAGAAATGATAAAGGAAACCTGCCCTGATATTCTAGAACAGCAGTTCTCAACCTGTGGGTTGCAATTGCTTTGGGGGTTGAAGGAGTCACCCAAGACCATTGGAAAACACATATTTCTGATGATCTTAGGAACCAAGACACCACTCCTCTACCTGTCTCCAAGTGGGTCTACCCACATATGAGCATTAAAGGGTCATGGTATTGGAAAGGTTGAGGGCAAAACAGAAATTGAAATAATTCATAGATTGCCTCTTAAAAAAGATCCCAAATGAGAGGGAGGATGATAGAGGGAGGGCAGGTTGGGGGAGGGTTGTTAGAAGCACACACTTCTGTAAAAAGACAGGGGCAAAGTAGAAAATGGAACAAGTGGAGGGCAGCATAGGAGGGCAGGAAATATAGTCAGCCTTTCACAATATGTCCATTGTGGAGATGTTCTACATAACTACACATGTATAGCCTGTATTGAATTGCTTGTCTTTCTAGTAGGGGTGGGTGATGAGGGAGGAAGAGATAGAATATGGAATTGAAAGTTCTAAAATCAAATTTTAATGTACCTATATTATATTATATATATTGTATATATATGTACATTTATATATATGAAATCTCATGGAAATGAATGTTGAAAACTAAAAAATAATTAATTTTTAAAAATAAAAATAAAGTTGAACTGTTTACATTCCTACATGGGAAGATGATACTTATATCTCATGAGTCTGTTGTCAGTATTAGGGTATTGGAAGGCGTGAGTTGAATATGAAGGGATGGTATCTAAAAAATAAAACTTAGAGGTGGGAAAGAGGAATGTATTGGGAGAAAGAGAAAGGGAGAGGTAAAATGGGGTAAAATATCTCACATAAAAAAGGCAAGAAAAAGCTTTTACTTAGTAGGGGAAGGCAGAGGTGAGAGGGAGTGAGTGAACCTTACTCCTGTTGGATCTGGCTAAAGAAGAGAATAACATATACACTCAGTTGGTTATTACACTAAAGGAAAGCACGGAGGAAGGGGATAAGAGATGTGGGGGGGGAGGGTAATAGAAGGGAAGGCAAATGGGAAGAGGACTTGATCAGAAGCAAACACTTTTAAGGAGGGACAGGGTCATAGGAGAGAAAAGAATAAATGGAGAGCAGTACAGGATGGAGGGAAATATAGTTAGTTTTTCACAACATGACTGTTATGGAAGTGTTTTGTATGACTACACATGTATAACCTATATCTAATTGCTTGCCTTCTCAATGAGGGAGGAAGGGAGAGAATGAGGAACTCAAAGTTTTAAAACAAATGTTAAGTACTGCTTTTACATGCAACTGGAAAATAAGACACACAGGCAATGTAGTATAAAAATCGATCTTGCCCTACAGGAAAATAGAAAGGAAGGGGAAAAGAGAAGGGGAAAGTGGGTTGATAGAAGGGATGGCAGACTGGGGGAAGGGGTAATCAAATTGCACTTTAGGGAGGGGGAGATGGGAAGAAAATATGGAACTCAAAATCTTGTGGAAGTGAGTGTTGAAAACTAAAAATAAATTAATAGGAATAATTTTAAAAATATATGCACAGAAAAGAGTTTAAAAGTGGACACAGATACATAGGACAATATTGTTTGCTACCTTGTTTAATATAAGCTTTTTATTTTATTTTATTTTTAATATTTGGAATAAAACAAGCCTTTCCATAACATAGTATAATTTACAAAAAAGATGATTGCACCTGAAACTGAAGATCTGTTACATACAACTCACTACTCCTTTTAAATATATACATATATGCTAAAGTTATTACACTGAAAAAAGTCAATTAGTTTACTTGAAACTTGACTAAAATTTTTTGTCTGCAATGAAATGCAATGTAGTTATCCTAAGATTTCTTGCAATATGTAGGAATGTTCAAAATCAGCATATCAGAACTCTTAGTTGTATCATTGAGTTAAAATTGACCCAATGGTACCCACACATCAGTATGCATATTTAAAATCCCAGTTTGTAACTTGAGAAGCTATAGACTCTTAGAGACAAGGTAAATCAAGAGGACATAGTAGCTGCAGATCTCCAGAGGAAAAAATAATAGATCAGTTTCTGTCACCACAATTAATAAATTATTGCAAACCCAAACAAACTGAACACTACTACTATGAAGGGAATTAATAATAATGGGACACAAAAGATGCATGCTTGTCATATACACATGCAGAAACACACTTGTGCAAAATTAGTATTAACTAACGTTACACTAAAATTATTTAAATAAAAGGAAGTATGGTAAGAGGAAAATTATGTGAGAACAAGGGGAACACTTTTCCCCTCTGGCTTTGCTATTAGTGTCTTTGGGACAAAGTGCTATTAGTGTCTTTGTCACTAATTAAAAAGGAGTCTTTAGAAAGTCACTTTACGTTTCTGAGCTGCAGTTTTCTTATCTACAAAATTGGGGATTTGTAATAGGTGATCATGAAAGTCTCTTTGATTCTAAAAGTCTATGATTTAATGTAGTGTTTCCATTATTAGAAGCAATAAATGGACAGTGAAAAAGCACTGTATACCTGAAGACCTGAAATTTGACTTAAGAACTATAAGACCAGGGTCAAATCACCTAACTTCTTAGAGATTCAATTTCCCCAATTGTAAATTTAGAACAAAAAACCTGTTCCACCTATCTCTAGGTATTGCAAATTATAAAACACGTATCAAATTAAATAATGTGTGTAAGAGTGGTATGAAAACTTTAAAATGCCACAAAAGTATAATGCATAATCATTGTTTCCTTCCAATTTATACATCTCCCTCTCCTAAGCAACTAACTTAGGATTGTGAACTCCAAAATAGGGAGGAGTTTCCTCAACATAATTTTGTAGCACAAATGAAATCACAGGTCCAAAACAAAACAGAAAGACACACTTAAAAATATAAATTATTCTTAAGGTAACCTACACTGAGGTATCTAAGCAAATTGTAAGTTGAAGAAAGAGAAAGATAGGAAGAAAGGGAAAGGAAGCTTAGCTATATGTTGGGAAATATAGAATGCAATTTAAATAATTCCCAAATTACAAAGAATTCATACCTCTAAAATAAATGCATATTTAAAAATATTTATTTTTTCTTTTAATTTTAATTGTGATTTAGTATTGTTTTTCATAGTTACCTGTAAAAAAATTTCCATTTGTTTTTAAAATTGAGTTCCAAATGCTTTCCCTTTCTACCTCTGCAACCCACACCCTCATTGAGAAGGCAAGCAATTCCATATGAGTTATACGTTTGAAATCATGAAAAACCTATCCTGAAGAGTCATGCTGTTAAAGAAAAAAAAGACACACATATACACACACAAACCATCAAGAAAAAACAAAGAAAACAACAACAAAAAACAATGCTTCAATCTGTATTCAGACACCACCAATTCTTTCTCTGGGGATATTATTTTTTATCCTAAATCCTTCAGGGTTGTTGTGTAATGTTGTATTGTTGAGAATAACTAAGTCATTCACAGCTGATCATCTGACAATACTCTTGTTACTTTGTACCCAGTACATTTGACTTTGCATCAACCATGCAAGTCTTCCTAGGTTTTCTTTTTCTGAGAGCATCTTGCTCATCATTTCTTACAGTACAATAGTATACCATCATAATTACATACCACAACCTGTTCAGCTTTTCCCCAATTGATGGGCATCACCTTGATTTCTAATTCTCTGCCCCCAGAAAAGAGCTGCTATAAAGATTTTTGCACATATAAGTCCCTTCCCTTTTCATTTTCAATCTCTTTTGTGATACAGACCTAGTAGTGTCTGTATTGTAATACTACCTAGTATTGGTAGGTAAAAGGGTATGCACAGTGTTATTTATACTCCTTTGGGTGTAGTTCCAAATTGCTCTACAAAATCAGTCCACAGCTCTGACAAGTGTAATGTCTTGTTTTTCCCACATGCCCTCCAATATTCATCAGTCACCTTTTCTGTCCTATTAGCCAAACTAATAGGTATTAAATAGTACCTCAGAAATGTTTTAAACTTGTATTTCTTTTTTTTTTTTGCTTTTTGGAGGGCAGTTGGGGTTAAGTAACTTGCCCAAGGTCACACGGATAGTTTTTTTTTTTTGTAAAACTTGCATTTCTAAAATCAATAGTGAGTCAGGACATTTTTTTTAAGCTTTTGCTTATTTTTTAGTTTACATCCTTCATTTCCACAAGATTTTGAGTTACAAATTTTCTCCCTATCTTTCCCCTACCCCCAATCCCAAAACAGAGATCCCACTATAAAACCCCTCCCCCAATCTGCTTTCTCCTGTATCTTCCCTCATCCTACTTCTGACTTTCCAGTAGGGCAAGATGGATCTCCCCACCCCAATGCCTATATGTCTTTTTCCCAGTTGCATGTAAATAATAATAACAAAAATATACATATACATATATTTTTTAACATTCAATTTTGGAACTTCAAATTCTAGATTTTTTCCCCTCCTCCCTTGACATCCACCCCCACTGGAAAGAGAGGCAATTCAATAAAGGCCATATATGTGTAGTTACACAGAACATCTCCACAACTGACATATTGTGAAACCCTGACTATATCTCCCTCCTTCCTATCCCACTGCCCACTTGTTCTATTCTCTACTCTGTCCCTGTACCTTTACAGAAGTGTGTGCTTCTAACAACCCTCCCCCCCAAAGTGCCCTCCCCTCCATCATTTCCCTGCTCATCCCCTTCCCGCTACCCTCCTGTAGGGCAAGATACCCAATTTAGAGTGTGTGCCATTCCTTCCCTAAACCAAATTCAAAGAGAGTAAGGTTGACCTCTTCCCTTCTGCCTTCCTGTTCTCCCCCTCCATTGTAACAGTTATCCCTTGCTTCTTCTTTATGAGATGATTAACCCCATTCTATATCTCCCTGTCTCCTCTCATTCTATTCTTCTCCCACCTCTCCATTTCACCTTTTAAAATATCATCCCTCCCTGTTCAATTCATCCTGTGAACTCTGTTTATGTACACATATATACATACACTCACATATGTATTCATATGCATATATATCCTCCTATATAGACATACGCATATATACATACATACATACATACACACATTATACACACACATTCCCTTCATCTATCCTCATACTGAGAAAAGTTTCATAAGTTACAATTATAATTTTTCATGTTGGCATGTAAATAGTTCAACTTTGATAAGTTCCCTATGATTTCTTTTCCATGTTTACCTTCTTATGCTTCTTGTATTTGAGTGTCAAATTTTCTATTCATTTCTGGTTTTCTTCATCAGGAGTGCTTGGAAGTCTTCCATCTCACTGAATGACCATCCCTTGGAACATTATACTCAGTTTTGCAGGGTAGGTGATTCTTGGTTTTAATCCTAGCTCCCTTGATGTCCAGAATATCATATTCCAGTCCCTTCAGTCCCTTAATGTAGAAGCTGCTAGATCCTGTGTTATCCTGATTGTGTTTCCACAGTATTCAAATCCGTTTCTTCTTGGCAGCTTGTAATATTTTCTCCTTGATCTGGGAACTCTGGAACCTGGCTATAACATTCCTAGGAGTTTTCTTTAGGGGCTCTTTTTCAAGAGGTGATTGATTGATGAATTCTTTCAAGTTCTAATTTGCCCTCTGCTTCTAAAATATCAGGGCAGTTTTTCTTGAGAATTTTTTGAAGGATAATTTCTGGGCTCTCTGATCATTATGACTTTCAGGTAGTACAATGATTTTTAAATTCTCTCTCCTGGATCTGTTTTCCAGGTTTGTGGTTTTTCCAATGAGATATTTCACATTGTCTTCTATTTTTTTCATTTGTTTGGATCTGTTTTATAAGTATCTTAATTTCTCATAAAGTCATTAGCTTCCATTTGCTTCAGTCTAATTTTGAATGAATTATTTTCTTCAGTGAGTTTTTTGCATTTCCTTTTCCATGTGGCAAATTTGGCTTTTTAAGGCATTCTTCTCTTCACTAGCTTTTTGGGCCTCTTTTGCCATTTGAGTTAGTCTATTTTTTAACGTATTATTTTCTTCAGTATTTTTTGTCTCCTTTAGCAGACTGTTGACTTGATTTTCAAGATTTTCTTTCATCATTCTCATTTCTCTTCCCAGTTTTTCTTCCATTTGTCTTACTTGGTTTTCGAAATCCTTCTTGAGCTCCTCCATGGCCCATAACCAGTTCATATTTTTCTTGGAAGCCTTTGATGCAGAAGTTTTGACTTCATTGACTTCTTCAGGTTCCATGTTTTGATCCTTTTTGTCCCCAAAAAAGAATTCTATGGTCTGATTGTGCTTCCTTTTTCTGCTCATCTTGCCAGCCAATTACTAGACTTTTGAGAACTTTGCCACAGTAGTACTCTGCTCCCAGAGATTTATTCTCCTCCAGTGGAGAGAGCTATGTCCCCAAAATGCTGGTGTTTTTGCAGTTGTCAGACCTATTAGGAGGGCACCCTCTCTATAGCCACCACAAGCTCTGGCACACTGGCGTTCTCACCCCAGGACCATTACCCAAGACTGTGACCCAGATCTAAGCAGGTCAAAGCAAGCGTGATTATCCTTGTAAAGGTCACTTGGTCCCCATACAATCTGCAGGCCATGAACTCAAGAGGCAGCGATGCGGCAATAGTTGCAGTTACCTCACCACTGCCACCTCATGTCCCAGGGTGCAGGGACCCAAATATGCTCTTCTATCACCCAGTTCCAACAGAGTTCCTTACAGACCTTTTACTTTCTCTTTGGTGTTTATGGGTTGAGAAGTCTGGAAACCTCCACAGCTGCTGGTGATTCACTGTCCTAAAATCTGCTCTGGTTGGTCTGTGCCACTGGTTCAGGGCCACCCCAGGTCTGGGCCTACACAGTTCATGTGGGACTGTGCTCATCTCCCAGTCCGGTGAGAAAGACCCTTCCTGTCAGCCTACCAGGCTGCCTTCAGAGGGAGATTCATTTCTCTCTGTCCCTTTGTGGGTTCTGTAGCTCTAAAATTTGTTTAGAGTCAGTTTTTCCACTGGTATTGGAAGTGGTTGGAGTGGAAGCTCAGACAAGTTCCTGATTTTGCTCTGCATTTTGGCTCCACCCCCTTGAAGGGATATTCTGAAAACATAAGTCTGTACATGTTACTTCCATGTTCAATAAACTCCAGCAGCTCTCAGTTAACTCCAGAATCAAACAAGAAATCCTTTATCCAACATTTAAAGGCCCTGGCAACCTGACTTCAACAAAGGCTGGCTATAGATTGCACGCCTTCACAAAATAGCTGGTCAAAAATAGCCTTGGAATTTTTCCTGGCAGACAACATTCTCTCTTCAGTCTCTTTCACTTTGCCCAGGCTCTGCCTTCTGTCTGTCTTGCCTCCTCATTTCAACTTCTCAGAATCAGCTCAAATATCACATCACATTTCATGCCTTTCCTGATCCATCTGACTACTAGTTTCTCTTCTTTCTAAAAATTTTTTGGTATTTATTTTGAGGATATTCTGGATAGCCTTACATGAGTACACATTGCCTTTGCTAATCAAAGGCAAGTTTACTTGAGGAAAAAGGCCTGCTTTTCTTCTTATTTTTGGATATCTATAATTTAGCACATCGCCTGGCATACAACAGGCATTTAATAAAAACTTACCATTTGAGGATTAATGCCCATCCTAAAAACAATTCACACAATGATTAGCATTTCGTCTGCCATTTCTGGAGATTTATAATTCAAAAGCCAATTTCATATCCCCAATAATATGTGAAATTTAAAACCACCATGGGAAGGAAAGGAAGTAAGGAAAGCAGAGGAAGGAGGAAGAGAGGGTGGGAGGAAAGGCTTTACTGTTGTCATTTATAGTTGGAGAATTTATCAAACTCAAAGCGGTTCAAAGTCACAAGAAACAACTGTAGAAATAAAGTTGATGTTTCTGGAGCCAATTCTATTGCTCTTCCCATAGCATTATGTGATCTAAAATCACAGATCAAGAATTACTGAAATTGGGTCATAAAAGGTAACAGTGTTTTTTAAAATTCTATTCTAGAAAGTGAGGGGACAATCTATGGGTGTGGATATGCCACATGGTCTACTGGTATCTATGCAGGATTTCTTAGGAAGGTCATTTCTCCCAAACATGTGTGATGAGTTCTCCATTTTAAACTTTGTGGAAATACATAAATAAGAGTCATGGACCTGAGTCAAGTTCCTAGGACTGTGCTCTTCTATCCAAATTAAAGTAAACTTTTTTTTAATGATCCATAAGCCATACTACTTCTGTTCCACTAGAGTCCAGGTCTCCCTCAGGAATTGTTAGAAGAGGGAATGGTGGATTGTAAATGACTATGTCTGTAAACTGTCCAATAGAATAACAGAATTTTTTTTGAGGGGGGAAAGCAGGGCAATTGGAGTTAAGTGACATAAGTTAAGTGCCCAAGGTCACACAGCTAGTGTCTGAGTCTGGATTTGAACTCAGGTCCTCTTGACTCCAGGGCTGTTGCTCTATTCACTGCGCCACCTAGCTGCCCTGGAATAATAGCATTTTAGAGCCAGGAAGGATCTCAGATATCATTTAATCCAACCTCTTCATTGTACAATGAGAAAACAGGACAAGAGAGGTCAAAGGTTTATTTCGGCATAAAACTCGAAAGAAATAACTTCCTTGTGTCAGAGAGTTAGTCAGTGGCAACCACAGGAGTAAAAACAGCTGTCTTCTAACTTTCTGGCTAATGCTTGTCTCACTACCCTACACTGACTCAGGAAGAAATCCTCACAAGTGAACCTCCTTTCTGGCCTATTCCTTCATCAAAGGATGCCTTATAATTTCCCCTACATGATGAGAAACCTGCCCCCCATCACTACTATTTGACTGCTCAACACACTTTGGTTCTTCTATGGGTGGCAAATACTATACTTAATTTATCCCACTTAAAAGATAAAGTATAAGAAACATCATACAGAAGATCATAGATCTTACAGAATAAAACTTTATTACCTCATTTTAAAAAAGGATTTGACAAAGAGCCCTGAATAAGCAAAAAAGAATTTTCAAAAAACTATGTTGGTTTTGTATGAACAAACTGATTTAAAAAGTCTAAGACTGGTATTATAAATTTGAAATTAATTTTCTATAGCACTACAGAAGAAAATAAGAGTTACACTGTGCTCAGACTTATTCATCCTTTATTTAGAGCCAGAATCCTTAACCAGGGAACCAGCAACTCTAAAAGGGCTTGTAGAAATATTTCAAGAAGTGTGTGAAGTTGGATGAATAAAAATAAAAACTACATTTGTTAGGATTCCTTGGGAAATATCTTGCCTACTTAATATTCGCTTACCAATGTCATAATGTCAGCATAGGGACTGACAAAATCCATTCAGACAGCATATCCCAACCACTGGAATAACAGCGAAGTATTTTCACTGCTTCCAAAATGAAGGAAGGAAGTTAAAATGTAATGGTGTAGGGGAAGAATTCAAAACATGAAAATGTTTTGCTTGTGCTCTTTCTTTGAGTCTCACAAGTATCCATCAACAAGATTATACACCATAAACATGGCTTTCTGGAACATGGTATAATTCTTTTCATTCACAAATTCAAAGAATGACATAAAATTCAAAAGTAATACCTGAAACAGCCCTGTACTTCAGAGAGACAGCTAGCTATTTACAACATCCAAAAACACAACATAATTAGGTCAATATGAGGCAATGCAGGATCATGAATTGTATACACTATTAAATAACACCCTGGTCATAGAATAATGCATTCTATTATGATTTTCTAGAGGTCTTCAGTCTCTCACTTTGGTAGAATTTTCAACAAAAAACTAAACCAAATTCACTTTCTAAAAAACAAGTGTGCTTCCTCATTTATATGAAACTGAAATAAACTATTTCTTTTTTTGTAAAAATACCTTTTCCCCTGGAGTCACAGAAATTCGCCATATACAGTGTGTATAGGAAGGATAGCCATTTGGAAATCCCGGAGAAGAAAAGTTCCCAGTAGACTCTTGAAGTGTTTCTCCACATGCTGAAAGAAATAAGATGAGGTAAATGAAAACTATTCTATATACCCCAGGAGGAGAGCAGAAGTGCCTTCTTTCCAGTATTCTGTCAAATTTTTAATTCAATTCAACATTATTACAGATATGTTCTTTGGTACTGGGAATTATAAGAAATTATTTTTTAAAAAACAACGAAGTCATTTCTTTTATAAGATCACTTTCCTTTATTTATGCTTTCATGCTTTCTGTTACAAAGATGTACTGGGTGATTGCTAAAAAGTGTTCTCTAATTCTAATACTTCATTTTGGTGCAGAGATGACCCTGAGAAGGTTCTCTGGCTATGCAAATGGAACAAAATCTCCAGCAGTACCTATCAAGCAAGCTATTAAGGCTGCAACTATAGTCCCAGTAATTTATCGTGTGCTTGCAAGGACTAGCTTTGGTCAACTCAGAGAAGCTCATCACCAGAATTCTGGCTCTTTTGAGGATGAAGTCCAGGGACAATTGATGACTTGAGAAAAATTCAAAATGGTCCCCAGCCCCAAGTGCTTTTTTGACCATTCTACAATGGCAATATTGGAGGGTGACAAGTGAGATCTAAAGCATGGAAGGGCTGAGACATGCCTTGATGGAGAGAATCCTCCAAGTGGGAAAATCTGGACCCATCAAAGTAGGAACAAAATCTGTATACTGTACAGGTGACAAGCATAAAGCAAGGTTATAACAGGAAGAATTTTACAAAAGCATTTCACAAATTGTTCAAATTAGATCAATATTTTTCAAATACAGTTCATGGATCTACTCACTTTGTTATACTTACTTTCATAAAGTGATAGTTTCTATTTACATATATGCAGCACTAAGATGGAGAGACAGTGTGGCAGAGCAGATACAGAATTGACTTCAGAGTCAGAAAGACCTAGGTTTAAGTCCCAATTCTGATACCTCAGGCACCCATCTAAAACTATTCACTGGAATGCAAGAATTTACCATCTATACACTGATGAAATCACAGGTATATATATATTTTAGAATAAGGTTACTAAGTATTTTCACATCAATTATTTTATTTGATATTAACAACCTTGGGAAAAAATGTTTCACATCCATTCATACACTGATGATTTTGCCCTCCCTTTCTCTTTCCCTGTGACAAGATGTAATGGTAATGGGGATTTGAAGATCTTCCCTACCCCTTGTATCGGCAAGCAAAGGAATAGTTAACATCTTGTTTCAGTTATCTAATTAACACAGAAGTAGTTAACACCTTGTTTCAGCTATTTAACTATTTAACAACTTGTTTCAGTTCATGATTGTATCAAGTATTAAGGTCCAGAACTTGTGAATCCCAGAGTGGAAGGAACTTGCTGGTGCAACAGGAAGGGGTGGAGCAGGGAAGAGCTAATGATCAGGATAAAAAGCTGAGCCCAAGTTTGAGTGAGCCAGAACTTCTGGGAGCAAGCAGCATGGAGGCTGAGGAGCTGTGAGTGAGAGAAGAGCAATTTTGCTTGAGGGAGTCTGTTTTGTTTTGAAGGCCTGACAGAGGGAAGATTTGGGAAGGCTTGGGAATATGGGTTTTCCTGCATTGGTTATGTGTACCAACTTTGTGGTTACTGTAATGAATTTGTCTTTCTGCTTTTGGAACTTGGTTTCCTGGTATTTGAATAAATGCTTTGGTTCTATCCCCCATGTGGAGAGCCTGTTACATTTTGTGATTGACAACTACCCCCACATATTCATAGCAGCCACGGGCACTGCAAATATCGCATTGGTGTTTTACAGGAGAAACTATTTGGAAGCTGAAAACAATAATACTCAGTTACACTACTTGAGAGAGTTTTGTCATCACTAACTTCAGGTATTGGCAATGAACATTCATCAGTAAAACCAAGTAGGTATTCAATTGTACCAACTGAATGAAAAGTCATAGATATTCTGCTCTGTACACACTGTAACCCTCCCTTTACCTCAAGCTGCCCTACCCAATGGCAAGGCTTCTCCTTAGGTAGAAATCCAAATCTGGGAACCTGGGCTCTCCCATGAACACATCCACTGGCTGAGCCTTCTCAGCATCGATATGGTTATATCACCCAGAGACTACAACCCACTACATTAATGGTGTGACATGCCAGACCCAAAGAGCTAGTGAAATTTTAGGCATAGCATGTAAGTGATGCTGGTAGTATAATCTACTTTGATCTGACAACATATGGCACCGCACTTTAGAAAGTGCACAGACAAGCTAGAAAACAGTGATCCTCAAAACGAAGGGTCATGGCCTGATGCCAAGAGATATTTACTCAAAACATCAGAGAATCATAAGACAGGGTCATCCCACCTTCACTGGGATAGCCAGTTGTGGAGCATGGCAATCACAGCATTCCTTATTCTTCAAAACTATTCTCTTCTACCTACTGGGTAACTGTTCTCTTCTACCTACCAGCTACCAACCTCATCCCTTCTGAGTCTGCCATTTTCTCCTGAGGGTAGTAATAACCTAAACTAACCCTTACTCAAAGCAACTTTGAAGGTGTCATTAGGAAAATTCTGCCCCAAATCCCTGGCCCTTAAACACCTGGCTACAAGAATTTCATACATGGTAAGCTTTGTGCTACAGGGAATTTACTGGTGGATAAAAGCTCACTTTCTTCTTTTTTGTTTTGGATTGGGACAAATGAGTTATACAAGATGAACAGACACATCTAGATGATCAAAATCTCAGATAATCATCATGTTATCTTTCCTAAAATTACCCAACTTTTGTATTTCCCTATTAATATGAGGGTATTATTACCTCCCAGGACTCCAGTGACTCCCTATTGTCTGTCGGATCAAGTACTGTTTCATCCTTATTTTAAACTTTTAAAAATGTATATTTATTTGACATTATAAACAGAGTTCTCAGTGCTAGCAAAAAGACCCCTGGAATCTCCTCCTGACCAGTCATTCGACCCCCTTACTGTCTGTGGGCTGAGAGCTCTGGAAGCAACCAGTGCCTTTGCTGCTGCTGATTCAGTCACTCCCAAGGCCTGCTCCTAGTTTGCTGGACTGTGCTCCCTTATCAAGCAGGCATGACAGACCTTTCCTGCTGACCTTCTAAACTGTCTTCATTGGCCCTGGGCTGAAATAAATGGAAACCACCACGTGATTCAGTTTCCCCAAGGTCTGCTCCAGGTTTGCTGCAGCTGCATCTGTGTTGGACTGTACTCCTCTCTTTACCTGGTGCAACAGATCTTTTCTGCTGAACTTTAAAGTTGTCTTAGATTGGAAATTTGTTTCACTCCATCTTTTGGGGATGCTCTAAAATTTGTTTAGAGCAATTTTTAAAAATATATATATTTGGAGCAGGTCAGGGAAGAGCTTAGGTAAGTCCGTGCTTTTATTCGCCTATCTTGACTCTGCCTCTGACAGACTTGTCTTAAATTATGATTCTTATCTCCTTCTTCACAGACTCCCTTTTCACCATTCCTGAGGTTCTTTCTGTTCTCCTGATTGATAGTTGAATTGTCATCAGCTAATAAACATTAATTAAGTATATGGTAGGCATTGTGCCAAACACAATACAAATAAGAAACAGAAAGAAAATCCCTGTTCCTGGAAGTCAAATAAAGCAGCTGGTTGGCTAGAAATTCCTAGCACTCTAAAAAGAGGGGGCTTTTGGAGGTACTCCATTTTCAGGAAAAGCCCAGATATGTTTCACTTCACTCCTGACTCTCTGGCTATCTTCCTTTCCCCCACCCTTACTTTCTTCTTCCTCCATTTCTTCAGTCACCATCATTCTCTTTAGTTCCAGAACCTAAGTTTTACTCAATCAACTATGCCTCTGTTCTTGTACCTCTGTAATTTGCAGGAATAAGGTCCCCTCTCCTGCTAGCACTCTTCTTTGTGTGCTGTCTCTCCATTTAGAATGTCAGCTCCCAGAGGACAAGGGATGTATTTTTGTATTTGTACCCCTGGTTCTCAGTTTGGCACATAATAAACACTTAATAAATGCTTGTTTGGTGCATTCACTGAAAAAGAATGAGGTAATGAACCATATTTCTAAGTTCCTTGTCAACTATAAAAAATCCATGACTGTGAATATAAATAATAACCACAAATGAAGCAATTTTTAACATGTATTTAAGAAAAATGCATCAAAATATCACAAAACATGAAATCCCTACTTTTGATACAAATGAGTTTCAAGTGATCACAAAACAACTAAGAGTATTTTAAGACTCATAAAGCTAGATGCTTCAAAAGTCTGCATGTTAAAGATTTCTATATATCACAAATTTCCTGCAAAACATATCATTATTTGGGGCATATCTCATAACTATCTCTTCTCTGAAGCTGACCAGTTTCCTGTCAGCATCGTGATTAGAGAATAATTCTCTGATTCTTTGACTCAGATTCTGAATGATGGATTACCCCAGGACTTTTAAAGAAAATACTCAATACACAAATCATGCCTTGCTAATTTAACCAAGAGGTATGGGCTGAACATGGCTTTATTGATTGCTGAGCCCTAAACTCTCCTGAACAGCAGCCGTCATCATCATCATCATCATCATCATCATCATCATCATCATCATTATCATCATCAAGTGGGACCCTCAGGTTGTTGAGTTTGTTTCTTTTTTTTAATTGATTTTTTTATTGATTTGTGGGTTTACTTTTAGTTTACAATATTCAGTTCCACAATCCCTTGAGTTTCAAATTTTCTCATTAACATGACTAACATCATTGCCTCATTAACTTCTTTCTTGTTTATCACATTCAGAGAGGTCCCTCACTAGTACAGTTTTGCTATCTATTTCTTCCTCTAATTCCCTTGACTTTTCCTCTAGGAATTTGGAAGCTGTATCACTTAAGAGCATATATGTTAAGTACTGATGTTGCTTCATTCTCTATGGTGCCTTTTAGCAGGATGTAGTTTCCTTCCTTATCTCTTAATTAGATCTATATTTGCTTTTGCTTTATCTGAGATAAGGATTGCTATCCCTGCTTTTTTGCTTTAGCTGAAGCATAATATATTCTACTCTATCCTTTTACCTTTACTCTGTGCATATTCACTTGTTTCAAAGTGTTTCTTGTAGACAGCATATTGTAGGATTGTGGTCTTTAATCCATTCTGCTATATGCCTCTGC
>CM053601.1:91108159-91119245 GCA_028646575.1 Pseudocheirus occidentalis
CATGTAAATAGTCCAACTTTGATAAGTTCCTTATGATTTCTTTTCCATGTTTACCTTCTCATGCTTCTTGTATTTGAGTGTCAAATTTTCTTTTCACTTCTGGTTTCTTCAGCAAGGATGTTGGGAAGTCCTCCACCTCACTGAATATATTTTTCCCTGGAACATTACAATCAATATTGCTGGTTACATGATTCTTGATTTTAATACTAGCTCCCTTGATCTCTGGAATATCACATTCCAGGTCCTTCTATCCCTCAATGTAGAAGCTGCCAGATCCTGGGTTATCATATTTATGTTTTCACAGTATTCAAATTGTTTCTTCTTGGCAGCTTGTAATATTTTCTCCTTGACCTGGGGACCTGGCTATAACATTCCTAGGAGTTTTCTTTCGGGGATCTTTTTAAAGAAGTGATCAGTAAATTCTTCTCAAGTTCTACTTTCCCCTCAGGTTCTAACATATCAGGACAATTTTCCTCGAGAATTTCTTGAAGGATGCTTTCTAAGTTCTTTTTTTGATCATGGCTTTCAGGTAGTCCAATAATTTTTAAATTGTCTCTCCTGGATCTATTCTCCAGGTCAGTGGTTTTTTCAAGGACATATTTCACATTGCCTTCCATTTTTTTGTATCTGTTTAATAGTATCTTGATTTCTCATAAAGTCATTAGCTTCCATTTGCTTCACTCTAATTCTGAAACAATTATTCTCTTCAGAATGCTTGAGATTCTTTTTCCATCTGGAAAATTCAACTTTTTAAGGCATTCTTCTCCTCATTGGCTTACTGAGCCTCTTTTGCCATTTGAATTAATCTATTTTTTAAGATGTTATTTTCTTCAGTCAGGTTGTTGGCTCTCTTTTCATGATTTTCTTGCATCATTCTCATTTCTCTTCCCAATTTTTTCTCCACTTCTCTTATTTGATTTTCAAAATCCTTCTAAGCTTCTAAAAGCTCATCTGTGGCTTGTAGGCAATCTACATGTTTCTTGGAAGCTTTTGGTGTGGGAGTTCTGACTGTGTTGTCCTCCCATTCCATGCTTTGATCCTTTTTGTCCCACCAAAAAGATTCTAGAGTTTGATTGCTGTTCTTCCTTTGCCTCCTCATGTTGTCAATTACTTGACTTTTTAGCTCTGTGTAACTCTGCTTCCAGAGGGGAAAGCTCTGTCCCAAATTGCTGGGGTTTTCAAAGCTGCCGGAGTTATTGGGAGGCTGTTGCAGCCCCCATCAGCTTTGGCTCACTGAAAACATACCATAGGACCACCACCCAAGACCACAATCTGGATCCAGGCCGCTCAATGCAAGGGCACTTAGCCTCTGCACTCCCCACCCCCCTGCAGCCTGCAAGCCTGGAGCTCTGAAGCAGCTATGTCGATGTGGCTGCAGTATCGTTTCTTGCGCTGCCGCTTCCTTGTCCTGGAAGGCAGTTTGGTCGGACCACTTTTCTCGCCCAAATTTATCTGACTTCCACTGACTTTTCACTTTGTCCCTGTTTCTTATGGCTTTGCAATTCTGGAAACTCCTACAGCTGCCATTGATCCACTCTCCTGAAGGCTCCAGGTGCAGCTTGTCCTGGCTGCCCTGGGGCTAAGGCGAGGTTTCAGGCTGGGCTGGTTTTGGCTCCCAGTGTGCTGTGATGAACCCTTGCTTCAGTGGGATATGTGCTTTTCTGTTGTGAGTTTTAGAGCCCTAACATTTGTTTAGAGTCATAATGTATGGGTATTTGAGGTGGCTGTGTAGGAGCTGCTAAACCTTGTTGCTTCTACACTGCCGTCTTGTCTCAGCAGCACCCCTCCCAACAACAATTTATTTTTTTACTTTGTATGTCTAGTACATTGCTTAGCATGTAGTACATAATGAGAGATTAATAAATGCTTGATGCTGCTATTGATTTCTAATTCTAGAGAGTACCAGCCCACATGCTCTGCCTATTTTTCTTGGTCAGAAGGTTTACAGTTGAATCTCACATTAATCTACCTGGGTGTAAAGTTAACTCAAATTGTCCCATATATGAATCAGGGCTGCTATGCTTGACGATTGTCCTGATTGGTATCAAGACAATACAGAGAATTAACTCATGTCTCCCCAGTTCCATAAGTATGCTGGTCCACACCAATGTTGTACAAAATGCTTTCCACTTAAATCTCATTACAGAAAGTATAGACACTGTAATACCAAAAGAATTACATTATAAATCAGTCTAATTCATGAGGCTATCAACACAGAGCTAATTTAAAAGCACTCTTGTGAAGTTCAAGCTGAGGCATATTTAGGTAACAATCATTCCCTACTATTACATATATAGCAAATTATATAAAATGTGATTTTGATCCAGTGTGATTGACTTATTTATTTTGGAAATGCACACATACCTTCACAACTCCTTTTATCAGGTGCAAGTTCATAGCCAGGTTCACAAGCACATTGATAACTTCCCAAAGTGTTTACACATCGTTGTTCACACCCTCCATTGTCAGGTTTTGCACATTCATCTTCCTCTATGGACAAGACGGAGAATAATAAAGTAACCTATCATGATCCTTTTCATTTCTGATGAGGTTACCTTAACAACAGAATGTTTCATAAAAACGTGTACATAAACATATATGTATATATCTATGTGTGTATAAATACATATACATATATAAACTACACATATCATCATTAAAGTATTAAAATATATTCCATGGAATTAAAGGACCCCATTTTAAAACTTGAACTAGGGAAATCAACTCTTTCATCCAAAACAACTGTTAGCTGCAGCCCTGCTTTATAATGTCTTTGTGGATGGCTTACAGGAATTTAGGTGTCAGAAAACTAAATGTTGCATAGGTACTAAGAAAATGAATGGAAATCCATAACACGGTCACTTAGAGGGCACTTTATGTCCCATAGAATGAATTTAGGTTGTCCTGAATTATCTTCAAAAACAGATGAATGGAATCACCCAAATCCTAGGATTTGATTTGATTGATACTTTAGGAACAATAAATACCAGTATAAAAGAAAACCTTACAAACTACAGAATTTCTGAATGTTAACTGCAGAGTAATATTTAGAATATTTGTGATAATGTGTTTAAAAGCAATTATCAGTAGCAAAGATAAATAAAATCCACTCACTGATCTAATATCTTTTAAAATTCAGTTTAAATCTTTCTATATTAGTTGAATGTGTAACATACTCCAAAAAACAGACAACACTTCCATTTTCTCTTCCTCCATTTTTCTTTCACATGAAAGAGTACTTAACAAACACATAAAATAACAAATGTTATCCCTTGGAAAATACAAATATTTCCAAAATAATTTCAAATATATTTATGAAGTGAAAAAACTGAATCAGCTTTTCCCTTTTTCTGAGTACATATGTTGAACTCTGATGTCTATTAAAGGAACACTAAATTTTTATTCTTCAGAAGTAAAATAAAAATGTCCTATTCTTAAAAAAGTCTACATTTAAGAGCAAAACTACCACATAAAACATTTTCCATTTTAGTTTCTGGGTACAAATTTTGGCTTATTTTCATATGGGGAGGGGGGATAAGTTTTTAAAAGAAAATAATAAATGTAAGTTGCTCAAAAATAAAATAAATGTGCATTTGAACTTATGATAGAGAAAGAAAACGTTATTCTGATTCATTTGGTATAAAAATAATAAAATATTTCAAAGCATAAAAAATAGAAGGATGCTGATTGCTGAAATAAATGGACATTTAGCTATATAATTAAAGGGAAATTCTTCAGAGAACTGCTTTTCACAAATAAAAGGGTTTTTATATGCTAAAGTTTCCTGCTTATGGACTTCTTATTAAATACTGTGTTTAAGACACTCATCTACATGTCATAGTTTAAGATAAGGTCTTGTTTGGAAAATACTGGGAATGACTAGGGGGTCAGTATACCCCTCTCCCCTTCTTAAATTTATTAAGATTTTTCAAAATAAAAAAGAGAAAACACTTAAGAATAGCAATTATATTTTTGGGGCGGCTAGGTGGTGCAATGTATAGAGCACCAGCCCCAGAGTCAGGACCCCAGTTCAAATCTGGCCTCAGACACTTAACACTTACTAGCCATGTGACCTTGAGCAAGTCACTTAACCCCATAACCCCCAATTGCCCTTCCAAAATAAAAGCAGATAACAAAAGAAATAATGTTTTTACTATAAATGTTGCCATTTCCTAATACTGTATTTCATCACAACTATTCTGAACACCCAGAAGTACTTTCCATTCAGTAAACTTACTGCTCCTTAATTCAATATGAAATATCAAATCACCATTCCTGGGGTTGGGGGGCGGAAAGAGAGAAAAGAGAGGAAGGGGGGGAAGAAGAGAGGAAAAGGGAGGGTTAATGGAGGGAGGTAATGAAGAAGGGGGGGAGAGAGGGGGGAGAAAGAGAGAAATAGAGAGAGAGAGAGAGAGAGAGAGAGAGAAGGAGGGAGAGAGAGGGAGAGGGAGAGAGAGAGAAGACAAATCTTTTCTGGCTAAAAACAGTTTTGATGTGTACCTTTAAAAAAGTTAACAGCAAACCCAGCTTTGTTAACAGTTCCATCTGAAACAAACTTCATCCACAGTATATTAGAAGTTGACTTGATATCTTCTGGTTTATCATAACCACAAAAATGGCCAATCAAAGGACTATTTTCATTGGAACCATCTCGAATTTCCAGGTAGTCATAGGCACAGCTATCATGTCTTTCAATCTGAAATAGGGAAAGTTGGTGCTTTCTTTTTTGGCTAATTGTATGGGCCATTTCTAGAGAATAAAATTTCTATGAAAATGATGATGCATAAATAATTTCAATGTCACAGTAACAGGCATATATTATGCATATGTACACATATATGAGTATGAAAGATTATGTATATATGTGAATATGTATATATTTATTTCACCTTGCTTACAATATTAATAAGGAGTACATATGACTGAAAGAATTTATGGGTATTCAGAATTCCTTTATTCTTTGTAAACTGAAAAAATGACCTTTTATCCACTGCTATTTAATAAATGGGCAAATCTAAGAGATAAGTAGATCTCAAAAGTCTCTCTACAGAAAAAAAAGAGATAGATTCTCATATGAAATTGAATGTTTTTCTTTTCCTTTTTATTTTATAGCTAAAGAGTTGTAAATAATGACAGCCATGATTTTAAATTTACTTCAAAACTGGTGAAAATACCCATGGCCTGAAATAACATTTAAAAGCTATAAAATAGTGTTATAATGATTTTATTTTCATTCTTCTATTTCAGAAAATGCTGGAAACAAATTCCTTAACCAGAAGTATTTTTTGCAATTTACTTGATAACATGGAATTACATTCTCCTTAAATCTATAAAAACATTTTACTGTAATTGGCTTGGTTGTAATTGAACTAGTGTATTATATGACCACCACTGACTTTCCAATGTGTATAGTTAATAAGGCTTCAATTTAAACTAATTTTATTTATTTTTTCCTACCGTTCTAGGAAACTTGATTGATTTCTTCTATAGGAGAAAATGCAAATGTCAGATCAGATAGTCGATGAAGTTTTGTGAAACTTCAGTTTGTGAAAGTTCAGTGTTTTTTTTGTTGTTGTTTTGTTTTGTTTTGTGTTTCAGTGGCTTTAGATCCCCACCCCCTGCCTCTTGGAGACAAATTCTGACTATACTCAATAGTGACAAATTTGAACTGGAAAATTTTGTGTGCTTTAAAGACTGGACTTCTAAAAGCACACTCTATTGTCTATTTTCCCTTAGAGAAACAGAAAGAAAATGCCAATAGCTCAATAATTTCAAGAGAGTTAACACTTTCTAATAAAACTAAATCTGGAAATTATCAAGCATAAAAGTGGGGAAAGGGATAAACATTTATATACTGTGAACTATGTGCCAGGCACTGTGATAAGCCCTCATCAGAAATATTATTATTACATTTAATCCTAACAATAATTTTGCAAGGTAAATACTATTACTCTCCTAATATACATTTGAAGAAACTGGGATAGACGTTGAGTGACTTGCCCAGGTGTCATGCAGTTAGTAAGAGTCTAAGGCTGAATTTGAACTCAGATCTTCCTGACTCCAGGCACACGTCTCTACCCACTGCATCATCAGCTATCTCTGTAGCATGAGACAATGTCTATCATCTTCAATGTACAATACCTATTTTATATATTCCCTGTTACAAAATTATCAAATCTTAGCTATACTATGTGATAAATATTATACATCAACTATGTGCTCACATAAAGAATGTGAATTTCAATGAAAGATCATGTCACCATTTAGAAATAAGCACAATACATTTTCTCTGACAGCTCAAATTTCTTCATCAAGTAATGTAATGGGGCAGCACAGCAGACAGAGTGCTGGGGTCATTTCCCTGAGTTCAAATTTGGCCTCAGCCACTTACTAGCTGTATGACCCTGGGCAAGTCATGTAACCCTGTTTGACTCATTTTTCTCAACTGTAAAATGAGCTGGAAAAGGAAATGGCAAATCACTTTAGTATCTGTCAGGAAAATCCCAAATGAGGTCACAAAGAGCTGGACACAGCTAAACCTGACTGAACAACAATAAAAAAGAGACGTAGGAGGTAGTTGTGTATAACCAAGTAAATTCAGCAAAAGAAGCAGACAGAGTACAATGAATTTATGTTAATAACTCTAAGTTCAAACTGGCAAAGAAAGAGTAAAAAAGAAAAGGAAGGCCAAGGAATTAATAGAAAAGTCTTTCTGTCTTATTTCAATTTAATTTGTAGTTCAAATTTGAAGTGATCAAATACACTGTCATGTAAAATTACACACATCCTCAATGCTTTTTAATACTGATTGTGTGGATTCTTACACTTACTAAGGGATTCAAAGGGGAAAACACTTTGGATTACATATCTTAAACTGACAAAAATAAATTCAGAATAATAGGGGAAAAAGTAGGAAGTTCTATGTTGTCTTCAGTAAAGAGATAATGTAGGAAAATTTTTAATAGGATTTTTTTTAAAGACTGCCAAGATTCTACATACTTTAAAATGCTCATGAAATGCAAAAAAATATAATTGAGCCAGTTGAGCAAAATTTCTGCCAAAGATTGCAACTTCTTGCCAAAGGGTTAGCCTAGAAGACAGTATTGACAGTGAAAAATTGTAAAAATGTTGATTTAGTGCTGGCTATTTCTGTATTCTGAAAGGAGAGGAAAGCCCTAGTGTAGCAGCGACAAGCTAAAAACCTGTTGCATAAATCTGATCCAAGATCATTGGATGAAGTTATCTGTATGTCTAGTTGCCATGTAAAGTTCCTTTCTGTGGATCAAATCTATAACAGGAGCCACTATCTTGAGTTCTGAAGAGAAGATCCAGTAGTCTAACAGAACAATTATCTTCATGATGCAGGAAGAAATTGTGTTAGCTGATGGAGATTAGAAATGTTTATTAAGTGCTATAAACACATGTACACACACATTCACACTACTACTAGACATCTAGGAAGCAAAGCAAGCTAGATTTCTCCTTGCTAAATACCAGAGGCAAATCATTCCCTTTCAAATAATAACGTGATGGTTTGATTCTCATGGCCAAAATAAACTGAGTTTGAATCTCTACTCTGTCTTTTCATTTACCCTTTTTTGTGTAGCCTTTGGCATGACAGATCATGTCAATAATAACAGATTTATTCAGTCCTTTACTTTTTTAAGATACTGCATATAAAGACTAGGTAGGAATTGGCACTGGACCTTAAAAGTTCACTGAGAAGTCCAAGACTTTTCATATAAGAAGGTAAGTGAAAAATATTTGCTGAATGACCTAAAAGAATCAGTAAATGAAACCAAAAGATTACATCCAGATCAAGAGAAACCAAGGACAAAAATAACAGCCTAAACTGTTAACGTTTTCTTCTCCTGAGGTTTTAATTGATGATACAGGTGTATGTTGCTTCACAGAATCAACCCATTCCCAGAAAATTATGTATAGATCAAATAAAAAATTCGAGGGCACTTCAATTCCACATCTGATTGATTCTCAATTGTCAATTAAATCCCTCCTTCCATCATCATGATATTCAATCTTTCAAGTAGTTAATGTTCTGTAACCAGCAGTCCTGTAAAGTTTATCTAGCACTCAGTGTAATCCTAGAAGAAATATCTATGGAAAACCGTTGTCAGTCTCGGAATAGATAATTAGCATACAAACTCAGATTCACATCCATAGGTCATAATTCTTAGTCCAATGTACTACCACTTCATGCTAAACTTTCAATCAAGCCCAATTTCATGTGTCATATGACAGATAGTTATTTTATACTTAATTACAATAAAGAACAAATCTTATTTGTATATGTTATTATATATGGATAGTTTCTGAAGAGAAGACCCAGCAGTCTAGGAACAACACTCCACCTACAGGATGAAATAGTGCAGCAGAGATGTGAGCTGTTTAGTAAATGCTACAAGCACACGTGTGTGCACAGACACTACTGGAGGTGGGATAACATCTAGGGACCACACCAAGACAGATGCTACATCTATGTATATGTATATGCACATGAACATCTCCTAAAAGAAGAGGTATTTTCATGAAAGTTTATTATAGGACTACAACTGACATTTAAAAACACTACAGTAAATTTTAAGTCTTTACAACTCAAATTCCAGTATTACATTGACTTTAAATTGCCCAGTAGCTGCTGCTCAATACATAAACTATGGTATAATTTATGTCTTGTTTATTAAGCATGTTATGGGCCAGGCATTGGAATGGGTATTGGGAATACAAAACTGAAATCAATACAGTTCTTACCTCCAAAGAGTATATAATCAAGTAACAGAATGGGATGTATGCAAATAACTATGATATTATAAAATGATTAAATGCAGAGGACAAGTAGTACAGCCTGCAGAATGAGAGTTTTAAGGAGGAAGGGCTACCTACTTCAGTAGGAAAAGCAAGGTGAGTGAAGAAAGAAGAGATCAGCGGAGACTTTCTGTAGGGAAAAAGTCAGTAAGCAGAGACAGTGTGGCAAATTATTCCACATAAAGGACCTGGGCTTGGCTCCTTTGGATTAAGGAATGAGATCTTTCTCAGATTAAAAAATATTAATGTTACACAATGGCAATGGAACCAGAACCATAATTTATCCACTAAATGAGTGGTTTTCCTTATAGTTCATCATATATTCATAAAATATGACAAAGGGAATGAATTATGTATAGCACTTATCATCAACACAATGTTTAATTTAACAGGTCATGCTTAAAGGACTTAAAAAAGAATTTCTTCTCATTCGGCAATAGCCTAAGCATTACATGGTAAAAGTCTTTGTGTTCCCGTCTAGGATGCTTTACCACAGTAATGACAGTTCAGGCTCTCATCATCATTATCAGATGCCTCAAAATTATAAGCAAACATTCCAAATTGGAAAATGTATAGAAATGTTAAAGAACAGAACAGACTTAAACATACTTATATCGACATTTGTATAAAGAGAATTCCAATTCAAGCATATGTAATCCCTATGTTTATTTCACTTTTTTGATTTATTTACATCTCTTCGAAGTCACTGCTATAAACACTTCCTGTGTCCCAAGCTTTCCCTTCTGCTTTAAGTGCTGAAAGGCTTTTTTTGTTGTTGCTGTTGTTCGTGGTTAAATAAGGGGGATAACACAATTTTTTCAATTTATTTTTTCTTCTTTTTGTTTTATTTGGACCAAAACTATTGATAAAACTTCATTGATGAAGAGAACTCCTGGTGTGGAGATTCCTTATGCTAATGCAGTTTGAAAATTATCCTGAATCTAACAGAATCACCTGGAATACTGAAAGGTTAAGGTCACATAGAATGTATCATAGTCAGCTCTTGCACCTACATCTTCCTAAATCTGAGCCTAGATAGCTATCTTCTCCAGTGTACTGCCTCTCAGAATTTTTCAAATTAGGATGTATGTTTTTTAAATAAGTCTACTAATATAACATTTTCTAAGGATAAAGAATAAATTCACTAATTATTCAACAAGGTTATACTAATAACTTTCCACATGAAAAATTGCATCCTAATTATTCAACAAGGTTATACTAATAACTTTCCACATGAAAAATTGCATCCTAAGCAATTATGCATAGAATCATAGGCAAAAGAGGAAATCACTTATGTGGCAATGATTTCACCCTCCCAAGTACCTAGAGGATTCATTTACCTGCTCATCAATATCTGAAATTCCTTCAATAAGCAATAAATATTTTCAAGACACAATTATGTTTTGCCTTTGTTAAAAGTTTGTAATATCTCAATTTCAGGAAAAAATTACTGATGTGCCAATAATTATCAGTCCGTACTGATTGATAATTACTGGTAAGGGCAGATAGGTGGTGCAGTGGATAAAGTGCCACTCCTGGTGTCAGGAAGACTCATCTTCCTGAATTCAAATCCTTCCTAGTTGTTTGACCCTGGGCAAGTCACTTAACCCTGTTTGCCTCATTTTCCTTGTCTATAAAATGAACTAGAGAAGGAAATGTCAAAATACTCCAGTGCCTTTGGAAAACTCCAAATGGGGTCATGAAGAATTGGACATGACTGAAAATGACTGAAAGACAGGAACAAGATTGTATGATATTTAAGTGTTAAAATGTCAATTTTGTTTTCTTCTTAATGCCTTATTCCCTTTCTAAACCTTGTAGTCCCATATTATTTAAGAGAAATTCCCCAAAATGTCTCCTCCACAAAACTTCTGCAGTTTGGAGAATAACTGGAAAAGATCACCTACAGAATCTATGATCCCAAAGTTGGAAGAAGCATCAGATATCATCTATTTTAACCAACCCAAATAAAGATTATCTCTAAAAATATGCTTCAGTCAGCCTTTGCTTTAATACCTCCAGTGACAGAGAACCAATTACCTTCTATCCTTTTTGTAATTAATGTTAAAAAACAAGTTTTTGTCTTGCTATAATTGTTGAGGAATTTTTCTCTTTATAAAGCCGAAATCTGCTTTTCAACCTCTAGCTATCATTACTAGTTCTGTCTTCTGGGGTCAGGAAAAGTAAGTTTTACCCCTCTTATACTTAAAAGCTTTTCAAATATTCTCTCCCTGTCTCCACCTCTTCCTCCCTATCTTCTTTC
>CM053601.1:91128093-91145438 GCA_028646575.1 Pseudocheirus occidentalis
TCACCCCAGGACCACCACCCAAGATCATGATCTGGATCCAGGCCGCTCAACGCAAGAGCACTTGGCCCTGATCAATCAATTTAGCGCCCCCCTGCAGAGTCTGCAGGCCTGGGTCTCTGAAGCAGCCTGGTGGGGGCCACCGCTGATTCCAGCAGTTCCCTTCCCCCACTGCTTCCTTGCCCTGGGGGCAGATTGGCCGAACTGCTTTACTTCCCCCAAATTAATTTTCACAGTTTCACTTTCACTAACTGTCTCTGACCCTCGTTTGTGGGATTTTAAGATCCCCTCGGGCAGGTGCTTTAGATTTCTGAAGTAGACTCAAGTTAAGGCTTGCGAGGCTTAGCTCCTCCTGCCTGCCCTGGGGCCTGTCCTGTCCTGGCCATGGCTGCGGTTTTGGGGTGGGCCGGTCTTTGCTCAGGTGCAAGCTGCACCTCTCCCATCCCATTCCTCACACCTTGGCAGATGTGGAGGTGCTAGAGGCTGTAGATCCTCTCCTCTGAAGGCTGGCTGTGGCACGGCTTGGGTCAGCTCAGCCAGGCTCCTTCCCACTGACCTGGGCCTGGCCATGGTCTTGGCTTCAGTCTGGGCCGGCATCTGCTCCTGGCCGCTGCAATAAGCCCCTGCTGCTTATCTGCCTTCAGCGAGAGATGTGTTTTCTGTATTTCTGAGAGTCTGAGAGTCCTAGACTTTGTCTGGGCTCATAATTTTATGGGTGTTTAGGGTGGCGGTGTGGGGGCTGCAGGACCTTGCTGCTTCTATGCCGCCATCTTGGCTCCACCCCTCGATAAATGCTTCTTGATTTTACTGTTTTTACTAATCTTATTAACCTTTTTGTTTAACTATTACTTTGAGACTGAGTGATCGATGAGCAACAGTAGCACAGGAATAAATAAGTAGAGAGACTTAGAGTAACAGAGGCTTCGCTTTGAATTGTATGTGTGGAAGATGATCTAACAAAAAGTTACAAAATGAAAGAAAGCATAATAGAAAATGCAGTAGATTGGCATACAAATAATTTAATATTAATTGAGTACAAGACACTGGGGAGATATAAACTAATACAAAATATCCCTGCCCTCTAGGAGTTTACAATTTAGTTGGCAGAGGGTAAAGTACAAAATTATTTAATTCTCATGGAAAACATTTGACTTGCCTTACTAAAATTGTACTAATCTCTACAATAGGAGAGAACTATAAGGTTGAAAACTTGATCTTATATACTTAATCTTATAACTTGGTATTTGATCTTATGATCAAATTAGTTACAGGGTTTGGATGATCAAATAAGTGTGAAGAAAAATTTAGAGAAGTCATGACTGTCAGGAGTATTCTCTAGACTAAATTACTCAATTAGGATTATAAGAAGTAGAAAATAGCTAATAAGGCTTGCTACCAGAGCCTTCTTCCTAAAGAAAAAAATGTTTCTGTATGAAAATTACTTAAAGTTTATAATACTTACTTGGTAAGACCACCTCCTTGAGGGTTAGATACTCTCATTCTATGTACAATCTTCCTGCATGCAGAAAAATTATTCTGGATATGTATCTGGGATGGCACATGCTACCTGGTTATGCTGTATATTAAATAGCTTATAGGGGCAGCTAGGTGGCACATAGATAAGAGTGCTGGGCATGAAATCACGAAGCCTCAACTGCCTGGCTTCAAATTCAGCTTCTAACACTTATTAGCTATGTGACCTTGAGCAAATCACTTAACATTGCTTGCCTCAGTTTCCTCATTTTTAAAATGAGGAAGAAAACAGCTAATTCCTTTTTGCCAAGAAAACCCCAACTAGGGTCATGAAGAATTAGAAACAACTTAAATGACAACAACAACAACAACAAGAAATAAGAAACAGCATCTCCACCAGGTAGTCTGGAGGAGAGCATAAGGAGATTTCGTAGGAACATACCTAGGGAATGTCGCAAAATGTTTCCTCTAATTTAAATATTTTATCCTTGGTGAATCTCCTCAAACAAATCAACACTTATTAGAATTAGAATTTAGCTAATCTGGCTCTTTTCAAGGATGTTTTAAGTTGTGAATTTAGGTAATACTAGTTACATTCTAATTGTTTCAAAGCAATCAGGAACACATTCAGAGTCAAAACAATACTGGAAATAAGACAGCCACACAAAATAATGTTAATTTACAGTCAGCTGTAGATTATTAAAGACATAAGTGTATTTGAATAATCACTGTCTTAAATTTCATTACTTACCAAATTTGCAAGCTTCATAATCTCTCAAAGTCCATTCTGTTCCCATTTTATAAGTTTTTGAACTAGATTACTCTTACCATCCCAGAGAAATGACAATCTATCTTTTGAAGAAAAATATTTCCTAAGATGAAGGTTCTACAACCCCTCTCTGTAACTTCTTTATATTCCATAATGCTGGCAATTCCTAATTTATAATATTATTCCTAATTTCTTCAAAACTTTATTTCTAATTTGGTTGTTTGTAATCTAGAACATATTTTCTCCATAGAAACAAGTGTATTTAGGTTTTCAGACTAGGCTACTTTTAACACTGACCTGTACAAATATGCTCCCCTACCCCACTCTCACATCAACTTATGAGTCCGTTAATTTTTCCTGAGTACTCTTTGGAGAGCACTAAAAAATTAGAACTTTTTCCAATCTGATATTTATATCTGCTGGGGCTTTCTTATTACACCCCAAAATTGTTGATCCTGCTCTTTGTCACCATGTGACCAAACCTATGACTTCTCTGTCCAAGCTCACAGAATTAGGTTCTCTTGAATATGCTTTATAATTCATTCTCCTCAAGCAACAGACAAAAGAGATCTGCATCTGCATGCCCTTCATCTTTGACCTTTACTCCTTCAAATTCTTGCAGTTCGTAGACATTCAAAATAATACACATGCTGGCCTATTTCATTCATTCAATAATGATACCATGGACTCCATTAAAATACACCTAATTCACCAAAAGACTTTGTTAAAGAAGCAGACTAAAAAATTGCATACACCTTCCCTATGATGCTGCCTGCCTTCCCCTAGAATTCTCAAACTTAATTTTTTTCATGACATAAATTGAATGAAAAAAATGTTCAGTGAAAATAAGAAAACAATATAACATTAAACAGAAAAAAATAAAATTGAGAAAAATTTAAAACTTTCTTTTTCAAAATGCTGGCTCATGAGTATGAAGTTGACCAAATGGCCAGCTGAATGGTTTTATACACTTCAGGAAGAAGGACCAATATTTAGCATCCAGGCAGTGAAGAATCAGAGCAAAGCAAAACTGAAACCTGCTAAAGCTCTCATCAGAACAACATGCCAAGTTTATGGGTCCAGACCACTGGTTCTAAGCAGATGGTAGCTTCAGGTTGGGCATAGGGAGTGCTGGGAGGGGAAAGAAGGACAGGATGAGCTTAGATAAGTATCTGTCTTAATGTTACAAAGAGATAAAAGAATCCTCAAGGAAGGAAATATGTAGGTATAATCAGAAAAGGTACAGAAAATTAGTCCTCCTGACAGTCTGATCAGCATATAGGCTAGCACACAAACCATGTGGCTACATGACTGTACTGAAGACAGTACAGTGGTCAAGGAATTCAGTACTCTTGTCACATTCTTCCTAGATCTCGGGACCAGAATTCCTTAGACAGAAGCTACTGGAATAATAAAGTGACAGCGTAGTGATTCAAGATCTGGGTAATCTAAAGGCAAGAAGTCTATGCATAAAATGTAGCTATGAAAATCTATACTTTTCTTACCATGATTCCAACTCTGTAAAAAAAGGAAAACCAGTACTTTAACAATTTAAATTCCTCATAGCTTGAATCTGGAGTCAGGAAGACCTGAGATAAAATCCAGTTTCAGATACTTAGTAGCTATGTGACCCTGGCCAAGTTGTTTAACTCTGACTGCCTTAGTTTCCTCATCTATAAAATGAGTTGGAGAAGGAAATGGTAAAGCACTCTTCACCAAGAAAACCCCAAATGGGGTAACAAAATGACACACAAAACAGAAATGACTGTACAATAACAACAAAAGGTGATCAAAGCAGTTGATTCTCAAAAAATATTGAGGTACTCATATAAAACCAATGTTTCATCCAATTTCAATATATAGTGTTAGTAAGGTTATATATTCAGGACTGGGGTAGCTACCTGTCCCCTTTTGGCACACGCCCTTTAGCTATGCTGTACCTTCCTCATGTTTCTACTCTTCTGGAAATATTTCCTCTAGCTGCTACTCTGACATCCATTTATATTCCATGGTTTGCCCTACAGAGGGCGCTGGGTGGCTGGGATTAGAGTCCTTTGGCAGACAGTGGACATTTTTAATGGAATGAGAAGGCATAATGTAGAATAATCAAAATAATTTTTAATATTCAAAAATTAAGAGTGGGGGTAATTAACATTTAAAATTTATTTCAGATTTTGTTAATTTTTCCTTTTTGCTAATTCTCAGGCTTTCTCTTTTCTAGATAGACACAAAATAACAGAACTAAATAGTGTCTTTAAATTCATATAGTCTAACCTTTTTTATGTTATAGATTAAGGAACTGAAGCCCTCAGAAGGGTTTTAATTTTCATAATGCCACATGGAGAGTTTGTGAGAGCTGGGATTAAAAAGCAGGTCTTCTGTATCCAAGTCCAGTGCTCTTGTTACCGTAATACGTTGCCTTCCTGTATTGATTGGAACACCTTTCATGTCTGTAGCATAATTACAGCAAATCAAAGCTTAAACTAAATAAAAAACATTTCATTCACCTGTTCCACATTATGGAATAAAATACTTCTCTTTCCCTATAGACCAGTGAAGATATAGAATTTAATATAAATTTACATTAAATTTACTTTATACATTATACATTAGGGAGTTCACAATGTTAAGGGAGTTATTTGAATACCAATTGCAAATCTCTTTTGGTAAGTAATTATTTTTCATGTTCCCCACCAGAGATCAAAAGATTTATCTTGAAAGTTTCCTGGGATAGCTAGATGGTGTAGTGAGTAGAGTACTAGCCCTGGGGTCATGATGACCTGAGTTCAAATATGGCCTCAGACACCTGATACCCTTACTAGCTGTGTGACCTTGGGTAAGTCACTTAACCCCAATTTCCTTACCTTCCCTCCTCCAAAACATGAGATTAAAAAAGTCTTTTGGACTTTCCCTTTGCTTTGGCAAAAGACAAACTTTTCTAATCCCAAATTACTTAAATTATTTTGTATATGTGATAATAAGTGATGTATATGGTAGCATTTTTCAGAAACATGAGGCTAAATTCCAAAGGAGTAGGTCATTTCATGTTTCCTTTAAAAGAAGGAACTTTTTCACAAGGAACAGGTATACTATATGAAGGCCATAGATATGCCATTTTTACAATCATATACTCTGAAGAAAAAAATCTAACATTTAATATTTACATTTTCAAAAAGGAAATGGTAAGGAAGACATATTTGATATTATTTTTAAAAGAAATAGCAACAAAAACAGAACTTAAACTAAGGCTCTGGCTTAATTAGCTGAGGGTAAGAAAAGTAAGATAAGTGCAAACAAGAGGTTAGTGCTTTCCTCTGAATGTGGCCAATGAGGTGGCCTGCCAGGACTCTGACTTGCTGAAGAGATGATGCAGTGACTCTTGTCATCAATAGGTAAGAGGATGATAAGGTGATCAAAGCAGCTGATTTTTTTTCGGGGGGGAAGGAAGGCAAACACCTCAACCAAGAGGTCTGGACAAGGACATTTAAGGGCCAGTGAATGATAATTTAGGGATTCATTGTGTAGGATTCTATATCAGGTTTCCCCTTAGCTTCCTAGGTAACTTTAAATATTTTAATATTTTTCAGCAAGTCATACTAAGTAAGAGAGAGGAATTTCTTTCTTTAAAATCTTTAAGAGGTTTCTCTATGCAACTAGACTATGGCAGACCCAAACTTAAATATTATATTGATGCTAGTTCACAAAAATATATAATGATATACTGAGGCAAGAGGAGCTGCCAAAAGAGTTTTTGCTTGTTGGTTTTAACATAGAAACAGTATAAAGCTGTTTGCATTTTACCTGTTAGCATATTAAAGACAAATAGACTGAACGAATGACTAAAATAATTTTTCAAAGTAGTAAAACAATAATCAGTTACATGGCACTCTGTAAATTAAAACTATAAATAGGCATTTCAGAACACCTACAGTAAAATATGATTTAAGGATCATATGGAGATATGGCAAGATCCTAAGGTGCTTAATCATCAGATAAGAATTAAATTGATTTCAATATAATTGTAGTGTTACATTTGGTTTATCACAATTTTTTTTGACTTTCATAACTTCCAGCATGTTGAGTTAAAATGGACTTTAGAGATAAGAAAACCATAAAGTTAGATCTGGAAAGGAGCTCAGAGATCAACTTGACCCAATCCTTCATTTTACAAATGAGGAAACTGAGGTCCAGAGAAATTAAGTTATTTACCCAGAGACTCACAAGAAATAAATGATAAACAAAGATTCTAGCCCCAGGCCTGTCTCTCCTGATACAGAATTCTTATTTGTACACAATGACACTATCTGCCCAATACAGAAGAGAAATTATGTTCTAAGTTGATGGTCAACTTGGTAATTATTAATTAGAAGGCATGATTAATAAAAATATCACCTTTATACAGGTGCTTATCACTGATACTGTCTAAATCTGTGATTTCATTACTGTTAGAAATTCTTCACATGGAAACATTTTTCATCAATGCAGATTTGCAACTTCTCTGCAATTTATAGACTTAGTATTCAAATATAATACCAATTCTCAGATGCTAAAGTTAAAAGAAGCAAAAAAAGTCCTGTAGCCATGGGGTAACAATTTCCTTTCTAAATATTTGGGGGGGCTGAAATTCATGGATCTATGTAATATCATTTTCACTTTTGAAGTCATGCCAGAAAATGCTGAAATACCAGGTTTATCATCCAAAGTTCATTTCAATTTACTATTACAAATAGAAATCTTATATGAACCTACACAAATACAAATGTTTATGTGTATAATATCTGGTGACCTATTTGATCTAATTACCTATACTTGATCTAGCTAGAGATTCACAAGAAATGATGGAAGAAATATTGGAATTACTTTGTTCCATTATACCATCTTCAAAATACTTAAATCCATTGAAGGTGTCAAGCATAATTAAATCCGACAGCTCCAAGAGAAAGGTTAAACTTATCTCTGTATCTGCTAATACTCTCCCCCTTTCCAATTGCCTTCTTATTTTTTGTACTTATTAATTTAAATGGTGTCACCCTCATTAGAATGCACAGTCGTTGAAAGTGGGGACTGTTTTTTTTCCTTCTCCCTTCTTTATTTTGGGGGGCTGGAGGTATAGCCCAAGTACTCAGCACAATTCCTAGTGCAGAGTAGGTGCTTAACAAATTCTTGTTGACCAACTACGTGAAAAGAGAATTTTTAAAAAATTTTAAAAAAACTTTCTGACTAATTTATATAAACAAATTTGTAGATCAGTGGTTGTTTTCCCTCAAAATTGACATCAACAAATATTTCAATTTTGAAAAAAACTTAAAAGAACAAAAAAAACAAAAGAAAAAACCAGCCAATTTATTAGTGCCAGCAACTGTTCATGGACAAGTAACAGAAACCAAGCTACTTTGGGTAGCAGCCAACATCACAAAGAAATAACATTTCTTCTAAGTCAAATAGCACACTTCTTTGTAACTGAGTCCATAGGGATTAAAAATTCCCATTGTTTATCCATGAAACCATCAATGAAAAGGTACTACCTCTAAATAGGTTTCCAGTATAACTTAGCATGGAAGGTATAGCTATCCAAACACATGACACCTCTCATCCCCTTGCAGCATTCTCTTATACATACATCCATACATAAGTGTATGCAATAACATTATATTTGGCCTAAAGCACAGACTTCCATCTAAAATAACATTTCTATATCAAAAGCAGGCCTTCATATTTACATCAGATGCTCTCGCTATGGAAATGGTCCTGCTTGGAAATCATAGTGTCAATATTAAAATGTTCAACTTGTCAAAATTATTTATCAAATCTAAGATGTATGTGCAGAAAGATCTATTTGATCATGTGCAAGATTTCTAAGGCCATTAGAAGTCCCTGTTCCACAGGACCCATGCTGCTAACATAAAAATCTATTGATGTATTTAACAAGTCTTTACTCTTCAAATGAAGCCAGCCAGAAATTGGGAAACATTCATGAACTGCAGATTGTTGGCTCAAAGGTCTAAAACTTGAAACAACAAAAAAAATGTTCATAGGATAGCACCAAATAAATTCTCTTTCAACAATAGATCATTTTTGCCACCAAAAAATTTCTTTACTCACTCTGTGTGTGTGTGTGTGTGTGTGTGTGTGTGTGAATCTTACACTACCATTTGGTTACCACTCAGTGTCATTTCTGGTTAACTAAACCAAATACAACAATGTCAACAGCAATTTTTTCACAAAATGTTCCAAAGGAAGAGGTAAGTAGTGGTGAGGACATCTTTACCAGCTGCTTTATAAGAGTAGTCCCCATAAAGAATTCTGCTCTCGAGTCTTAATGATTTCCTGCTGGGTTCCACACACACGGCTTCTTGGATTTAAGGTGGGTGAGAAGAAAATACCTCCACAGAGGTGATTCTACCTATAAACTGAGTATTTTGGGAGATTGATAGCAACCATGCTTGTAGAATATTAGCAATAATGATTATGTAACAGAAGTTTTGAGCAGTGTGAAAACGTGAAGTGCTATGTGAAATGCAGTTATGTGAAATGCTAAAAAGACTGGTTATATTTCAAATATGATAAGCAGGAATAAAAATGAAAACAATGAAGCTGACACATTCTAGTTTCAAAACACTGAAAAAATGAATTTTTAACACTCACAGACCACCTTCACAAGCCCTTCCTGTGTCAAATCAGATCATGTGTCTGGTTTGCAGGTTTGCACTGCATCCTGGATATAAAGCCAAAGCAATTAGAATAAGATACAAGAACAATACATCAGGTTGTGTGTGACACATTGTAATTATATTTTGTTTGTTTGCTTGTTTTCCTCCCTCCTTGATACCAACAATTGTTAGAAAGTAGTCTGGAGGGTCACTTTTCCTGAATGGAACTGATTCAATTGCCAGGCACTGATAAACAAACATCAAGCTGTTTATAAAAGCTCTTCTAGTCTTTCCAGAAACAACAATGTTCTTCCACCAGCTTTGCAGATATTGTCAAATTTGGAGCCCAACCATCACCATCACATCTGTTCTCCTGGGCTACCTGAATGCTTCAATTTGGGAACAGAAACAATTCTGGTTTTTGAGATTTGTGTTAATTCAAGGTCATTATAGAACATTTTTACGCTAATAACTTTAGAAGAAAAAAGGAATACTTCTCCCCATCAAGTGTGCTCCTTTTCTTTTGGACATGGAGGTTCTGGCATTATTTTTTGGTATGAGTTGTAGCTGAGTATTTTCTGCTTTTGTATCGTATATGGAATCCTTTCTTGTTGATTGTGTCATCAGTGTGGAAATAAATTAAAATAGCATCCCCTGATGAATAGATTTCTTCAGGTGGCTAGAGATTAAAAAACAAACAATACAGTTTTTTCAAAATACTACTGATATGAGAGGATTAAAATAAAAAGCCCTTACCAGTATTGCAGTTGTAATTTGATCCAGGGCAATGTCATTCTAAATAGTTTACTTGGTTAAGGAGAAACCTATTGATGCCAGCTAGATGGTTCAGTGGATAGATTGCTGGACCTAGAATCAGGAAGACCTGGGTTGAAATCAAGCTCCAGATACTTAATAGCTGTATGACTCTGGGCAAGTCATAATCTTTGCTTGTTGTCTCATTGGTAAAATGCAGATAATCATAGCACCAATTTCACAGAGTTATTGTGAGGATCAAATGAGATAATACTGACAAATGATTTGTATGGCACCTAAAACATAGTAGATGTCCAAGAAACGTTTTTTTCCTTTACTCTTTCTTCCCTTATACCTTATACCAATGACCTAATGTTACCAAATTGTATTTACCTATCATTTTGTACTGGGGCTATGAATTCTTGATCTCTCTTCTCTGTATTCCTAGATTTCATGTATGTGTACTTATCCTCCACCCACGGGCTATCTCTATTTTTAAAAGCTATGAAAGGAACTTGTAGTTCGTAAAATTCAAATATTTCATTTTAGAGATAAGGAAACTGAGATCTAAAAATCTGTTATTTGCCTGGGCAGATTACAAAGTCAGTAGCAGACTTACTTGACTCTCAAGCTAGTTCTTTTCCCCTCATTCAAAATACTCAAATTTCAAGGACTTCAATTTTATCCTCAATGTGGGAAAGTTGATATTTCTTAGGCCATTTAATTCTATCCTGTTACTAACAGAAGTTGATATTAGAAATATTCGAAAATTGCTAGGAATATCATTTGAATAAAAATATACATTCCAAAATAAGTATTAAACAGCAATGCAACAAGGAAGGGGTATTAAATGGCAATGGATCACAGAATCATGGCATATCAGACTGAAGGACACTATCATTTAGTATAATGTTTTAATTTTCCAGATGAGGTCATTGTACGTCTGTTAAAGGACAACAGTAGGTACAGGTTAAAGAGCTCTGGCCTTGGAGTTCAGAGATCTGAAATCAAATCTCAGCTTGCATGTCTCTGTGTGATCTCAGAAGAGACTTTTAACAGAAATAATACTTATTAAGTATAATAATACTTAAATAATCTAAGTTACAAGACTTGTGAAGAAAATACTTTGAAAATCTTAAAAGGTTATAGAAAAGTGAACTATTAGTAAGATTAATAATTGTTATAATCACTTTTCTTGTTTAACAGATGAGGAAACTGCCTATCATAGGGATAAAATGAATTATCCAAGGTCACAACTAGAAAGAATGATGATGATGATGAATATAACTATCTATGTATATATGTGTGTTTGTGTATATATGTGTATCTATACCTAGATCTAGACACACACACATACATATACACACATATATGTGTATACAGACATATTGCTTTAAGGTTTATGAAGTGTTTTTCTCATTTGGTGCTTACAACAACCTTGGGATGATTTTATAGATGAAAAAATAGACAAAGACCAAGTTTCTTCATCTGGGTCAAATAGCTTTCAATAACAGTTCTTCCTGATTCAGTTCCATGACTCTTAATTCCCAATATAGGCTATAATTGTCTTTGAAATAGCTCACCCCATTTTTCAGATAAAAAAAGACCCAGAGCAGGATATTTATTTGAACATTTTTCAACATTCGAGGATATTAAAACTTGTCTTCCATAGAACATATATAATTGTGTGGATAACATACATTCTGATAGGAACTAATGTTTGTTCTATTCTGGGCTCCATGAAGAAACAGTTTGTTCCTCATCAATTTGAGTACCCTTGGGAAGATAGCTGATGAAAAGTTCAGTCTTCTCCTGAACCAAACATATACAGCTTTTTCTAGCACTATTTTTTTTCTAGCATGATTGGTAAGTGGAAATGAATTTGGGGCCATCTCTATAGTCTCTAAAATGTTTCCTTCCTCCTCTTTTCCACTTTTTTTTTCTGAAATTCAGTCAAAAATAAAAAATACTCTCAAAGTCAAGTAATTATATAAATATAATCCTTTTAAAAATTTTAAAGTGCTTCAAATGAATAATATTTTAAGTACATTTCTACCCCAACATAAAAATTAAATTAAAATTATTGTATAATACTCAACATAGCATTTGACATACATTTTTAAATTTGTAATAAAATAGACAATAATTATCAATAACATAATTCAGTTCATTATTGATCAGAGATTTCATTACTGTGGGTATTCTCTTCACCAAATGTAGACTACAACCTCATCAACCTTAAATGGACTGATGTCATAATCTGCTGTGGCCATCATATATTTTTATGTCTTTTTAAACTCAGCTAAGCTGAACTCTAGATAAGAGACACTTAGTCTCTGAAAGACATATCTTCAAAGACTTTCCAGTCTGGGAAAACCTGCCATTGCTTTAAGTCTACTGTATTAGCTTCAAAGAATGTGGGGTGACCTTCATACTAACATGAGATAGCAGTGTAGGACTTCAGCACTGAAGAATAATAAAAACAGAAATCTAGCTAATCTTTTTTTTAATTTTCAAAGATCACCTAAATTTAATTATGAGCTTGAAAAAAAGTAGTCTTTGTTCTGCTTCCCTTTATCCTTTTTTCATTCAGTCGTTTATTTCCACTTTAGATCTTGTCTGGACAGTAGATTAGTTAAACAATTTCTCAGAATTCAATAAAAGTCAATATAAGACAGAATTTGGGGGAAAGGATTTTAAGATTTTTCTTTAATCTTTATCATTTTAGCCAATTTCAACTTTGTATCAGCTGATCCATGGCTAGGAAAGAAGGCAATAAAGTTTGCATTATTTTAGAAAACACAAAGCAAGTAAAATAAGGAGGTAGTGACTGGAGTTTTTATCTGTACAATACTTACACCTGAGCCACAGAATCGACCAAGATTCTGAGCTGTTGAATCATGTCCATCAAACAGCTGAATGTAGTCATAACCACAGTCTGCTTCTTCTTCAACCTCAAAAATCCGAAAACTTAATTCAACTGAAGATCCTCGTTCTGACATTAGTAGCCATTCACAATGGGCTTGGACAGGGTAATTGTTATCCCCAAACTGAGCATGAGAATACAGATCTTTTGGACTGGATTCAGCTTTCAGTCGACCACCACATTCTGCCTCAGTGGGGGAGAAAGGAAAGAATTAATGCAAATACTTCACAGGACAATTTCTATCACCAGGTTTCCATCTACATGTTTATTGGTTTTGAAATGATCATTTAGATGAAGAGCTCAAGGTGTCATATCTAATGTCTATATCTATATATGTCCTAAGAGAAAGAGAAAATTATTCTCCCTATTTTTCCCTGTTTCCCCTATTTCTTTCTCCCTTAACAACAAAAATCAGGGAGACCTTACATGTGAAAAATGAGAGAAACTGGGGAAAATATTTTAGAGGATCCCTATTTGATTCTATTGTGAACTAGGGATTTCTATAGTTAAAGAAGCTAGGGCAGGTAAGTGGTGCAGTTTGTAGCAAGGAAGGCCTGCGTTCAAATTTGGCCTCAGACACTTAGTATCTGTGTAATCCTGTGTAAGCCATTTAACCATGTTTGCCTCAGTTACCTCATCTGTAAAATGAGTTGGAAAAGGAAATGGCAAATTATTCTTGTATTTTTGCCAAGAAAACCCCTAAAGGTGTCATAGAAAGTCAGACAGAACTAAAACATCAACAATAGTTAAGGAAAAAATAACCAGTGGCTTAACTCTAAAGAAAATACAAGTGTTAGTTCAGAGTAATAGGAAAATACTGAGCTTTATCAAACTAGTGTTATTACTTTTATGAATACCAGAATTAGTTCATGAAAGAGCTATACTAATACCCAACTGCAAATTCATTGGAATAAATGGTCGACCCAACTCAAAGCATTAGAGACGAAATAAAGCAAAATGGTGGCACATATAGGGTTATAGTTAATGATGTTTTAAAAAGGAATTTGCTTGTGAAAATTAATCATCTTTCAAGTCACAGAAGTTTTAGGGCTGAAAATGTAGTATCAAGTTGTATGTGTGTGTGTGCGAACCACCTCCGCCTACATCCACATACTTCTTTATTATTCTTGCCTTCTAGCTTACCTGAAAGTACTCATAGGGATCTAGAACACAGTCACATTTTGAAAAATTCAAGAGCATAATACAGACATGTAGAAAAAGGAATGAGATTGATATAAACTCCACCTATGACTCTGGAGTTAATCAGAGAATGTCAGAATTTCAGAGCTGAAAGACCCTCAGTAGACATCTAATTCAATCTGTTATCTCACAAAAAATCCCTACCATGATACACCTGACAAAATGATATACTTGACAAATGGTCATATAGTGAGAGATCTTCTTGATGTAGTCCATTCTCCTTTTGGACAGCTCTAATCTTAGAGAAGTTTTTTCTTTTCAAGTTTTTCCTCCTGAAAATAAAAGCCAAAATTGCTTTTTGGAAACTCTCCCCAACATCTTAATCCTATTTCTGGTTCTGCTTTGTGGGGTAAGTGGAACAAGTTGAATCTTTCATCACATGCCAGCCCTTAAAACCTTGAGTACAGATACTATGCATGCTCTGCAGGATCCTTTTCTTCTCTAGATGAAACTTCTCTAGTTTCTTCACCATACTTATTTTCTGTTTCCACAATGCTAGGCTCTAGATTGAGCTTTTGAAACAATGGGGCTTGAACAGATGCTCCTGACCACTGCCAGGATTGAGGAGAGCACTCTGAAAGCAAATGAGTGCCACAACTGGAAGATATATTTAAGATTCTCCAGGAAAACAAGAAATCATCTTCCTATTGATGTCACCAGGGAAATACGCAACAAATATTTCCCTTAATCTGTATAAATAATCTTTTCACTAATACTGTAAAGGACCTCAAGGACACATGGAAATCTACACATAAAAATATTATTTGATCATCCATAGTCAAAACAAATTAATGTTTTAAAAATAATTCTTTGTAATTATAATGCATGATAGTGTGATATAAATTATTATGAATTTCAAGGCAAACAAGCATTATCAAAATGCTGAGCACTGAGGCTATTCAGCATATGAAACTCACTGATAGCTGTTTTTATTTTCCTCATACATACATATATATATATATATGCATGCTTGTTTAGTAGTTTTAGTAAATGTTCAGAGCAACTACAGTAGTGCTTCATTATTTCTGTACAGTAGAACTCCACAAAACTCAATATATTAAATGTGTCTGAGAAACATGTTATCTATTTTTTCCTGACCATTTAAGGGCCCCCCTCCCTCTATAGTCATAATTTAAAGTAGCCTAATGGACTAGTCACTAAAATGAAACATTACAGTTAAGGAAATTTCAGGAAATTGTGTATGTGTGACCTGTGGAAGAATATACACATTTGGGAGAAGAAAGGTCAGACTCTAGAATGGTTTCCTGAAAACTCTAATATTAAGGTTTCTTAGTTATAACTCAAAAGAGTGAAAAAAAGAGAATCAACAAATTGATGAGTTGGAAGGTGGGTCAGAGACCTGTACCTGAAGAATAATCCCTCTATGAACATCATCACTGACAACAGGCCTACCTTCAATGAGTGAAAAGTCACTGCCTTCTGAGTCAGTCAGTTCCATTTTTGGAATTGTTATGAAGTATTCTTTTTACTTTATTCTAATTTTTACCAAGTCTAAACTTTCTTGTCTTCAACTTCTACTCATTACTCCTAGTTTTCCTCTACTTTTCTATATGACAAGCCTTCATATATTTGACAACAGTTAGCAAGCTCTACCCCATCCCTCTCCAGGCTCCTGCTACCCTGCAAAGTCTTCTCTTCCATAGGGTAAATACCCTGACTTTCTTCAAGTGATCCTTGTATATCATGATCTTCAGGTCCTTTAAATAACTGGTTGCCATGCTCTAGCTTAAAAAGGTCCTTCCTAAGATACAATGCTGAGAACAGGGTAGGAAACATTGGAGATCCATTTGGGTCACTTCTATATATTGGAATCATGCATAGGCAATTTTAAGGAATTGTACTGATACTCAGAAAACGGACTAATTGGAGATACTGTCCACCATAAACAACATGTACCAGATCTTCATTTGTTTACTAATAGAAATCTAAGACTTAAACAACTAACTACTTACCAATAAAAATTAAAAAGGCTATTTGAAAAAAATTACCAATAAAATTAGAACTTCTGCTAAGGTTTTCTTATTTATGTTGTAGTGTACTTGGTAAGCATTTTCACATTTCCTGCTCCGTCTGTGATTTGGAACTTATCTCCTTGTTTTCAGACAACGAATGTTGTTCAATTATGTCACTTCTCCCTTGTTTCTTCAGTCTCTACTTCTCCACTGCTTTATTTTTCTTAGAAGTCATCTAAATTTCCCAAGATGTCTTTACCATGTATTTCTGCTATATCTGATACTCCCTGATCTGTACCTAAAGTTTAATTTAGTGTAAATCTTAGACTTGTATTTGTAAAATGTTAACTTTTTGGTTATGGTCTAATGTTTGAACTTTTCTAAACTTTGAACTTGAAATTATTTTTTTTAATTTTTTAAAATTTTGATTTATTTTCTTGATTACATCATTCATTACCACAAGGTTTTGAGTTACAGATTTTCTCCCCTTCTTTCCCCCACCCCAAGCCCAAAAACAGTGATCCCACTGCAAAACCTCTCCCACAATCTGCTCTCTTCTATGTCCTCCTCCAACACCCTTCTAACTTTCCGGTAGGGCAGGGAGGCTCCCTACCCCAGTCACTGCATGTCTCATTTCCCAGTTGCATGTAGTTAATAATAGTAATAAAAATAACATATATGTATGTTTGTTTTTTTAACATTTGATTTTATAGCTTTAAATTCTAGATTCTTGCTGTTCCTCCCTTGACACCCACTCCCACTGGAAGGAGCAGCAATTCAATACAGGTTGTACATGTGTAATTATGCAGGACATCTCCATGGTAGACATATTGTGAGAGGCTGATTGTATGTCTCTCCTTCCTATCCCGCACCCCCCCCTTGTTTTGTTCTCTTCCCTGTCCCTGTCCTTTTATTGAAATGTGTGCTTCCAGTATCCCTCCCCACAACCCCACCTTTCCCTCCATCATCCCCCCTACTTTCCTGTGTGGCAAGATACCCAGTTTAGAGTTGATGTCATTCCTTCCCTAAGCCAAATTTAATGAGAGTAAATGAAAGTAAAGTTGTAACAGTTATCCCTTGCCTCTTTTATATGGGATGATTAACCCCATTTTGTCGCTCACTGTCTGCTCTAATTCAAGTCCTCTCCCACCTCAGAATTTTGCCTTTTAAAGTATCATCTCCTCCTAATCATTTTATCCTGAACCCTCTATGCACACATCTACCCCCATGCTCATATATGTATTCATACACATATATACCCTCCTATATAGACACGTGTAGATATACACATATATACATTTGTATTCCCTTCACCTATCCTCATACTAAGAAAAGTTTCATAAGTCATTATTATCGCTTTTCCATATTGACATGTATATAGTTCAACTTTGATATGTTCCTTATGATTTCTTTCCCATGTTTACCTTCTCGTGCTTCTTTTGTTTGAATGTCAAATTTTCTGTTCAGTTCTGGTTTTTTCATCAAGAATGCTTGAGAGTCCTCTACCTCACTGAATGAACATATTTTCCCCTGGAATATTATACTCAGTTTTGCCGGGTAGGTGATTCTTGGTTTTAATCCCAGCTCTCTTGCTCTCCAGGAAT
>CM053601.1:91145938-91165355 GCA_028646575.1 Pseudocheirus occidentalis
TGAAGGAATTATTCTCTTCAGAATGCTTTTGAGAGTCTCCATCTGGCAAATTCGACTTTTTAAGGCATTCTTCTCCTCATTGGTTTTCTAGGCTTCCTTTGCCATCTGAGTTAATTTGCTCTTTAAGTTGTTGTTTTCTTCAGTCAGGTTGTTGACTTTCTTTTCATGACTTTCTTGCATCATTCTCATTTCTCTTTCCAATTTTTCCTCCACTTCTCTTATTTGGTTTTCAAAGTCCTTTCTAAGTTGATCCATAGCTAGTAGGCATTCTTCCAGTGTCTTGGAAGCATTTGGTGAGGGAGTTCTGACTGTGTTGTCTTCCTCCCGCTCTATGCTTTGATCCTTTTTGTCCACAAAAAAGTTTTATAGAGTTTTATTGCTGTTCTTACTTTGCTTCCTTTTCCTCATGTTGGCCAATCTATCAATTGCTTGGTTTTTTAGCTTTGTGGAACTCTGCTTCCTGGGGCAGCAGGGGAAAAGCTCTGTCCCAAATTGCTGGGGCCTTCACAGCTGCCAGAGCTATTAGTAGAGTGCTGCAGCCCTCCCCAGCTTTGGCTCACTGAAAGCGCACCCCAGGACCACCACTTAAGACCAGGATCCAGATCCAGGCTGCTCAATGCAAGAGCCCTTGGCCCTGATCAATCACCTCAGCCCCCCTGCTATCTGCAGGCCAGGGGTTCTGAAGCAGCCCCGTGGAGGCTGCTGCTTCTTTCAGCCATTACTGCTGCCACAGCCAGCCTCTCGCTGCTTCCTTGCCCTGGGAGCAGTACGGCTAGACCTCTCTTCTCCCCCAAATTTAGCAAAATCCACTGACCTTTCTCTTAGCCTTCTTTCTTCTGGCCTGATAAATGTGGGAACTGTGCCTTCAGTACCGCCGATCTGCACTCCTATAGATTTGGCTCAGCCCAACTGCCCTGGGGCCTGGCTGGGCCGGGGTTTTGGACTGGGCTGGGGTTTTGGACTGGGCCGGCTGGGGCTCCCAAACTGCTGTGATGAGCCCCACCTGTTGAGATGCCTGTAGTAACAGATGCGTTTTCTGTATTTTGGAGAGTCTTGGAGTTATAAAATCTGATTAGAGTCATATTCTATGAGTGTGTAGGGTGGCTGTGTGGGAGCTGCCAAACTTTGCTGCTTCTATGCCACCATCTTGGCTCTGTCCCCTGTCAAAATTATTTTAATACTTGATCCTTTCATTTATGCTATTAGTTATCCAAAATCCTTCTTCATCTTCATCCAAATGGGTAATAAAGAAGTCCAATGGGTGGGGTGTAATCCACATTACATTCTACTATAAAGTTTACTACAAGTTAATATAGAACCACTAAGCAACATTATTTGGGGCAGGTTAGCACACTGCTCATGAAGCCATCATGTATCACTATCATTAATTCAATTCAATAAGATAACATGGATTAAGATTGTAGGGCAAATAGGTGAAGTGAACAGAGTGCTGGGCCTGAGAAGACTCATCTTCCTGAGTTCAAATCTGGTCTCAGTCACTTACTAACTATGTGACCCTGAGCAAGCCACTTAATCCTGTTTGCCTCGGTTCCCTCATCTTTAAAATGAGCTGGAGAAGAAAATGGAAAAGCCACTCTAGTATCTTTGCTAAGAAAACCTCAAATGGAGTTACAAAGAATCAGACACAGCTGAAACAACTAAACAAAACTAACTACACTAACAAAAACAAAGATCCTACCATGTTCAAGGAATTATGGTAGCCACTGAAACTTTAAAGATAAAAACAAAAGAACAGCTCCCCTCAGGTTCTATATTTTGCTGCCTTTTCCATAATACTATGTTACTTTGCTAAATGTTTTCAAAATCAAGATACAATATAACTATAACATTCCCTTGATCAATCAACCTAGCAATCTTATAAACTCCAAAATGTAGTTAATTTAGTATAAATTGTTCCTCTCCAATCTAATAAATCTGTTCCTCTTCCTATTGGTTATTATATATTAAAAACAACCACGCAGAATGTAATAATTTGAGAATTTTGTCAGTTACAGAAACCAAGCTTATTAATCCCTATTTTCTGTACTTACATTGCTTTTAAAAATCAGGAACATCTAGCTCCTCTATGCTCTCTAAGTGTTAACAAAAGTAATGCCCTATCTATTGATAAAAAGAATCAAATTATACCAGCAAACTCTTTTGTCTTATTTGTATATAATTGGTCTAGGTCTGCAGATTTTAATTTACCTTAATGTGAATAATATCACATGTCCTCTGTACTTTACTTGGTCCGCAAATTCTTAATTTTCTTGCTAGTCTTTCTGACATCTTGCTTAAAAGGTACTGGAAACAAATTAGGGGTTCAGTGGCTCTTTGCAATCTCAAATCTCTGCTAAAATAGCCCGTATTCCTTATTCTTGTTCAGACCATAAACTGTAATTTATAACTATAATCTGTCCACTTATTTTTTATCATCATTGGAGTGATTTCATATTTTAAGCTATTTTAGTCACAAAACTCAGAAAATAGCCACAAGAATTCACACGGAAGATCTTAGTGTAAACACATATGTTGGCATCATGCATACATGTATAGCCTAGAAATACCCAGGAAAGAGAATACATAAAGAGAGTGAGAAGCATAGGAAAGCTGAGAACTTGCTAGAATCTTGTGAGTATGTATTTGCCCTGAGGACTGATCATTTGGTTTATTATTGCAAATTCTCAGATATATCCATGAGGAGTATTCAGTCTCTCAAATAGACAAGACCTCTGTAATGGAAATGTATTTTTGCTCAATGAGAAGATCTTTTCCATCTATGAATAGGCCCAAGTGACTTGCTTAAATCACATGAAAGCCTAAGTCAATGAGTTTGAGTCACATGAGGCCTGTAGTGGGAGGAGCTTGTTGAATGGGTAGAGCAAGAAGGGTTGAGCAGAGTCCAGAGGAAGCTGGTAAGAGCAGTTAGAGCTGAGGAAGAGGGAGGAGGTAGGCAGTGAGCTATGAGTGTTGATTTGTGAGAAGGCCCTAGCATGGGGAAGGTTTGGGGATGGTGGTGACCCCTGCATTGTTGTTGTGTATAGATTTTTTTTTTTGCTATGATAGATTTGGCTTTTTGGTGTTGGGATTCAGCTTTCTGGTGTCTGAATAAATGTTTTTGATTCTATCTTTCATGTGGAAAGTCTGCTATATTTTGTGATTCAGAATTACACCAGTATATTTATAGCCACTGTAGGCATTGTAAATATTGCATTGGTGCTACATTTGGTGACAAGGATAGGATCGCGAAATATTAGACCTCTAATTTGATGGCAGAAGGGCTTTAGAGAGAGAAATAGATGTCCCAGAATGAGAGGATTTACCTCATTCTTCCCTAGCAAGAGAATGGGCTAAAAGCACAGGGCTCTGTGAAAACTGGGAATTGATGCTATGGAAGGGGGAACCTAGAGATTTAGAAAGATATGTGTAAGGAATACCAACAGAACTGAGGAAAGAACTGGCAGGAGTGTTTAGGGGAGGTTGGGCCTTGTTAACAAGTTACCCCTTTATTTGTAAAAGCAGAGACAAGCGGTTGTGAGAGAAAGCTCAAGTGGAAAGGGGGCTGGATGCTTTGCATGTGAATATTTCTGTGCCACAGCATTCAGATTCTCCTTTAAAAGAGCATGCTGGAGATTCTCAGGTGGTAGAAAAACAAGCTACTGTTTATTTAGCCAAGAGTAAGTAAAAAACTAAAAAAAGGAATGTGCATACAGCTCTTGCACAGACTGGGCCTAGTTGCCCTGACAGTAGCCAGGAGAATGCATTGGAGGAAAATGAAACAAAGTTAGATGAGGAGGCATCTAGGAGTGAAGATGTTTGCTTAATACTAAGAAGAAAACAGGAGAACCAGGGGGACCATATGGAGTTTAGGGAAGTAAATGCAGATTTTTCTCAGCAGGAGGTCACTATTCAGCCAAAGGATGGGAGAATCATTAAGTATCTCGGATGGCTAGAATTAGTGTTAAAGGGGCTGGAGGAGTATCAATAGATAACACAGACTGCTTGAAATTTATAGGCATTGGTCAGAATCCTTTTGTAACAGCAAGTTTTTAAGAATTGCCACATGCAAAGAGGTTACAACACTATTAATCTGTTAGTTTCAGCAGTGGACAGATGCAGCAGGCAGTATTCTACTGGTATTTGCTTAGGAACCATATTAGAAAGTTAAAGGAGGAGGTAATGAAGATAGCCATAGTGATGGGAGATGCCAAAGCTTATCATGGAACCCTCCAAGCAGTTTCTTGTAGAAATATTATAATGAAGACGGCTCTTCCTGGTTATAAGCACCTAATTCTGACTCTACATAAATGGAGAGATAGGGCACTCTTGGGATGCTGGATAAGATTTCACAGTTAAATGACTTAGAGGAATGGGGAAAAGATAAATTTCCTCAAGAGAGAAGAGTAAATAGCCAACAGATTCAAAGTCAGAATAGACGGACAAGAAAAGAACTGTTTATTGCTCTATTGTGAGCAGGGGTAGATTTTGGAAGAACAGATGGTATTTCAAATAATTAACTATATAAAATGTACCCAAAAAAGGGGCTTAATATTGGACAGAATAGGGAGATAAGAACTGTCTCTACAGATCCTCCTGAAACATTGTATCCAAGTTCATCACACTTGCAGGTAGAAAAGGAAATTGGCCAGGCCCCAATTCAGATTAAAGAAAGTACATGTCTAGCCAGAATGATGACCTCCAAATCTGCAAATTAGAAAACAACAAACATAAGATCTCAAATATTGAGTATTGAATTGTTCGGCAAGATACTCAGCACTGTCTCCAGGAATATCTGGTTCAGCAGGATATGATTTACATTGTTTAGAGAACTTTTGGTTGAATAGACAAGAAATAAGAAAAATCTCCATTGGATTATGTATGAGAATCCCTAAAAATCATTTTGGATGGATATTACCTAAATTAGGATTAGCAGCTTGAGAAATACATGTATTGTCTGGAGTGATAGTTTCTAATTATCAAGGAGAAATTATTGTGATATTCCAAAATTTAGGTGAAGAACCTATATAGTTTTGTAAAAATGATACAGTAGTTCAAGTTATTAGTATTTCTTGTGAAACAATACCCCCTTGTGAAAACTGACCCTCTTTCCAAAATAACTATCAGAGAAACTGAAGGGTTTGGTTCTACTGATAGAATAAAATTAGGAGCTAAAGTACGGGTAAAGTGGAAGCCAGACAATGTTCCTAAGGCTGTGGAAATTAACTATTGCTTATTCAGGAGAAGATGGTTACCAAATTGTACCCTTAACTCATAAATTCTACCATGAATGAGGTTATGATAGTGGGTTCATGGACTCCAGAAGCATGGCTGACCTTATATCTACACTGCTTCTGGTTATTGTCTACTTGTTTCTTTTAGAGATTTTTTTGTCTGTTACACCTGTTTGCTAAATTTGTTTCCTGCAGGCTTAGTACCCTACACCTGCATATGCCTGATTGTTTAAGCTGGATGTCATTTCCTATCTGTGCTTGTAATGTGTCATCCCTGGGACTGGCATTGATTGAGCTCTGGATGCCAGCTAAAAAACTGACTTTTCAAATGGCACCTCTTGGAGTAGGGACAGCTCTACATCCAATTTCGGCAGGAAATAGTTATTGAAGAAGAGATCTGTGCCCCTTGCCTCAAGATTTTGGGGCCCATTCATTCAGTGGGGTACTGATGGGGTACTTGTGCTTAAGCCCCACCCTAAGATATTGTTTTATATGCTCATTTTATGTTATCCCTGTTATATTTTTATATATTTCTGGTGACACCAGTTACCCCTGGAGAGTTTGTTATATTTTGTGATTTGGAATCACATCAGCATATTCATAGCTGCCATAGGTACTATTAATATTGCATTGAAGCTATATCATACATACTGCAAAACAGCAGGAGGGCAGTGTCCCAGCTGGGCACAGAGTGGTAAGTAAGGAAAACTAGCTATAGAAAGAAACAGTGTCCTCCATCTTGAGTTCCTTTAGGTCATAATATGAGTGGAAAAGTAATGAGACTGCTTGCTAACTGGCAATTTCTAGCTAGCAATTTGAGCAGCTTATTGGGATGGTCTTAGTCTAAGCACCTAAACTGTGTTCCCACAACTCCAGTATTCCAGATATGCCCATAGGCTATTTAAGTATGACTGGGTTTAGGAATAATTGCAATTGGCAGAGCCTGTGCAGTAGATGAATTTGATTTTTTTATTATGGTGGTTTATGTGGTAATGACCACAGCATTCTACACAATGTGGCTTCCATTAAATTAAGTTTAAGTTACTCAGATTCACTAAAATGCAACAGGAATGGGTTTTTCTAACATATAGCGGCTAAGTCAAGAAACTATTTGAATTGAATCCAAACATAGATAATACTCTTATAATGATGTTGCAGGAACAGTATCAGTTTGACAAAATTTGGGTTGCTCTCATTTTACAAAAGCAAATAGAAAATCCTCAAGATCTGGCTTATTCAGAGGCTTGAATCACTGGTGAAGCTTTTTTTTTCTTTCTGAAACACAAAGTGCCCATACTAGGAGCTGGTGATCCTGACAGAGTACCCACTGCCTTGTTCAACTTCTTTCTGACCCAGGTTGGTTTCTTCTCCAGTGAATGAAGACATAGAAGGCATTAAAGTCTGTTTTTCTGAAAGTTAAATATTTTTCAACACTATTTCACTTAAATTTTTTTTCTTCTGAATTGGTGGATAAATGGTTCATTACTTTCCTGAACTAGAGGCTGAATCAATGGACAGTTTGAGCTAAAGCAAACCTAGAACAATGGAGAGGAGACAAAAGATGAAGATCTTGGAGATTAAGTTTGCCTGATTCCTGAGGAGCTTAGTGATTCCCCATGGCATCTTCTAGTGTTAGATGGCCAAGCTAACTTTCAGGGTTAATCATTATAATAGATGATTATAACGATGATCATCATAATAGAAAAGATTATAATGATGATCATCATAATAGAAAAGATTCAACCAAGTATCTGCTGGTGGTTATAATTAAAATGCATAAAACATTGCTTTGAGATCTTCAATGGTCATGTGCCAGATATACTCTGCTTGCCACACTGCCCTTTGACAATACAAGTCTGTAATAAATCTGTATATACAAATACAACAAACCTGTAAACACAAATGAAAATATTGTACAAGTTTCCAGTCATGAAGGAAACAAGGAAAACACACAAACTATGATAAGATGTAAGCAACAGTGATTTTAAATCAACTGCTTATTTCCAAAAATTTATGAGTTGCCAGGAGGCCTTTTGGAAAATACAATGAAACTGAAAATGAATATGGATACAGGAAAAAAAGGCCTGAGCTAGTCTTGCTTTTAATTGGGAAAGGTCATGCTTGCTCATTTTCTTGCATAACATTAAATTGCTGAGTTAACCCTCAAAAGTTTTTAGTGAGCATCTTACCTAGGACCAAATACAAAAACAAAGCTCATTCTTTAAAAAAAAAATTTGTTAATAAAGTAAAAAAGTCATGTGATAGAGAACAGTTTTATGCTTGAAGAAGCCTCAATGCTTGAGACTTTTTTTGGAATAATTTTTTTTCTCACTACCCCTGCTGTTATATGCTCACCCTTCTCAGTTTCACAGGATGCTCTAATGAAAAACACTTTTTTTTCTTAAAGAGTTTTCTGGTCACTTAGATTATTAGTGACCATTAGATCACTTACTATCTTATTCATGTTTTTTTTTATTTTTAGAGACTGAAGCAAAGCCATTGTAATGTAAATTTGGATTTGGAAGCTGGAATGGTTATAAGAAAGGTATAAAAATTAATAAAGAATATTGTTGGGGCAGAGGCAAGAAGACAGAATAAATGCAGAAACTATCTTGAGCCCTCCCCTAAACCTCTCCAAATACCTCTAAAAATGACCCTAAAGTAATTCTAGAGCAGCAGAACCCACAAAATGTCAGAGTGAAACAAATTTCCAAATGGTAATTGGGGAAGTTATCTTTAAAATGAAAGTTTAGTCCCTGAGAGTCAAGATACTTTCATTTAAGCCACTAAAGGGAAAGAAGTTTGAAAAGAATTTAAAGGAAGCTGAAAAGGTGTTCTGTATGAGTCAGGGCAGTCGGCTGACAGAAGGCTTCAGCTAAGAGATTCTTTTCTGGGGAGCGAGAACTGATTTAACTGGTCAAGAGCTTTTGGCACCACCTAGCATTAGAAAGAGAAGCTTCTTAGAGCTTTTTAGAGCCTTTTTGCTGCATGATGCTACCTTTGGTTTGAAGGCGAAGAAAAAGCAGAGATTATAGTAATAGGTTTTGCAGCTGCTTTTTATCCTGGTGAGTTGGCTAGGTAAATTCACCATGCTTAAAGTAGCCTGGGCAATCTTGCTGTGATCTCCATTCTGAGTGGATAACATTACATCAAGGTGAGTGAATAACTGACTAGTCTTGTCTGTAGAGTATAGAAATAGTATTTCTGATGACTTTTACATTTCTCTGATTTAAAGGACACTGTTATTGACATTAAGAGATAGGAATATCTAAATATCCTTTTTTGGTTGATAATAAATTAAGAGAATTTATAAATGTTATATGTAAATACAGAAGAGAAGAATATTTTCCTAGTTAAAGAGTAATGAGGTCCAACAGACAAGCAGTAAGGAGAGATGCAAATATTCCTAAAAGGACCAATGATGTGAAAGTTCACAGTCCAGTTATGTGTTACCCTAAGTAAATGCATTTTTCTCCCTTGTGTTATTTTGCAATGTTACTATATGCATATTCCCAAAGATCCTAAGTACATTGAAAAATTTTGATCCAAGTTAATGTGAGAATTGTGATATACTTTGTTAGTTAAGGACTTGAGTATCTATGATGTTTTTAATATTATGTTTGTTTGCTTTAATAAGCAAAAGCATTTTTTTAAGATTAAAAATGTCAACTGTTGTTAGTTGCTGGTTATATAAACACCTTATACCTGTAGGGTACTGCATTGGCAGAGGCTGGTTGTATAAACAGAAATGCAACAGTAAGGGCTCAAGATACAGAGTGGCAAGTAGAGGGAACATATTTTTCCTAAAGAGGTTCTCATAGAAACTTTGGTGTGAGAGATCCCTCTCTCTCTCTCCTTCTGGGAATCTAATTCTGCCAAGGTAAAGGCAGGGTGGCATGAGAGATTAATAAGTTCTTTTATTAATAGAACTACCACTATTACTACTACTTCCAACCATGCCACTACTACTACCATTACTACTCCTCTTTCTCCTCTTTTTCCTCCTTCTCCTTCTCCTCCTCTGTTAGCTTTTCTATAGTGCTTTAAGTGGTTTGCAAGTACTTCATTTTATCCTTAAAACAGTACTGGAAGGTAAGTGTTATTATCTCCATTTTAGAGAAGATGAAAATGAGGCAGGCATAAATTAAGTGATTTGCAAAGGGTCCCAAAGCCAGAATGTGACTGAGACAGGATTTGAACTCAGGTCTTCCTACCCTCAGGCTAAGTGCTCTATTATGCTGTAGAAATACCACATTTAATTGACATTTAATAAAATGTCAATCTTGGTGTAATTCTTGAGCCAGAAAGGTGGGAGATTGTAAGTGTGAATAAAACTGCATAAAGTATTTGATATAGATAGCTACTGTGCCAGTTGGTTCTGCTTAACTCTTTTCTTTCATTCCACGAGACAGTGCATTTGAGGTGTGTGGCAGGGTATACCCAGAAGTTACTATAATATGAACACACAAGGCATCAATAAAGTTAATATGAAAATAAACATAATCATGATACTTTCAACAAATATCACTAAAAATAGTTTTGTCTCCTTTCATATTACAAAGTGAGCTTAAGGAACTACTTCTTTGGAACTACATTATGAGATTGAGATAGCAAACATTATTAGTTTTATCTGACAAACATGTATTCTGAGGTTCAAAGTAATGGCATGATTTGGCTGTCCTGGTCACACAGGAAGTAGTATACTTTTCAAAAAACAGGAACTCTAATCTAAGGCCTCCTAACTAATTTACATCCACTGGTCTTTCTATGACAGCAACGGCTACACTAAATGTTTTAGGCTTTGTTTTTTCTCCTTTGTGGTAAAATGTTACTGTTGAATAAATGTAAAATTGTTTAAAATATTAAGCCACTAGAGGTCACTAAGAGACTAGCAAAAAACTAACATTCACTTATTTTTCTTAAAGAGAATAAAGGCAGGGTACATTCTCTATATTATAATCACTTTTATTCTTTAAGATAGACTAATAATTGACTTACCTCAATTAAATATCATATATAGAAGAAAGAAAGTACAACTTATTTTCAATTTGGTTTTGTTTCTCATGAGGAAAAGGCTGGTGCTTCATGTCAAAACAGAAAAGGAAATCTGTGTTTATGTGAAGCAAAAAAATAATTGAGGGAGAGACATTCAAAAGCAGACTTTTAAAACCTCATGAATGGAGGTTAGCTAATGTAATATTTTATGTTGATTTACAGAATCACCAAACCATCTAGTGTACAAAATCCTTACTTTGCACATGAAGGAATGAAGTTTCTTGCCCTGGGTCATGTAGCTGGTAACCCGAAGAGCTGATATTCAAACATGTGTTTTCTTAATCATTCCACCATGTCATATTATACCAAAATTATTTAGTAGTAAACATTAAAAATCTATAGAGGTTTCAAAAAAATCTTCTATGTAATGGCAAACCCAATCAAATCAATAAACTTGAAATACTTTAAGTCATACCGGCACATTTCTGTACAAAAATAGTTTGTAAGAATTTAGTTGCAGCAGTTAAAGATCCAGACTATTGACAAAACTCTTGCAGAGTTCAGAAAATGAACTTATTCTCTCCTAAACTGAAATGTTATTTACTACCTTTTAAGAATCTTTTTTTTGCTTCAACTGAACACATCCATGTACCATAGGCGAGCAGCCTACTTATCTTTATCCAGTATAGCTTGATTTGCTGACCTGTAGAATGTTGGGCTTGGAAGCCTTTTCTTTGTACTGATGCATCAGAAACAAAGCAAAGGAACATCTTATTTCCAGTTGCCACCAAGGGATCTGGCATCTTGCTGCCACACAGACGACCCAGAATTGGTGATTTTTCTGTTTCTCCATCAAACACTTCCAAGTGATCATAAGCACATTCCTGATGCTGCTCAATCTCAAACTCTCTGAAAGCCTGTAAAAAATATAGGAAGAAACCCTCTAACTTACAGCAAAAATAAAAATTGCAGAATTTCTTTTGAACAAAAAATAAAAAGGGAGGAAGATGCTGTAAATTAAGTCTTTGTAATATAACCCTACACTGAAGTCCCACTTTCATGCTTCACTGGGAGTGACTAGGAGGTCTAATTCTAGAAAATCCAGTCAAAGTTGAAAAGTAAAACTGTATAGATAGACTACACATCTGGCTTATGAACACTAACTTAATTATATCCATAAAGGATCCTCACCAGGTTGTCCTCAGGATAATGAAATGTTAAGCTACAACAACTGAAAATGTCAGTCTACACCTGTGTGGTTTTAAAAAGTCCTTCACAGCCTGGCCCCAACCTACATTTCCAGTCTTGTTATACATTACTCCTCTTTTTGTCTTCTTGTTGGTCCTCACATCTCTACATCTTTGCAATGGATTGTCTGCCACGCTTGAAGTCACTTGGAAGTCACTGGGTCCCTCCCTCTGCCCCAGAGGGGCAGGATTACTTAGTTCAGGATTCAGCTTAATGAACTACTTACTACATTTTTAACTGGGTTAAAAACCAGGTTTTACCAAGGTTGCAGAGGAAGGGTGTCGATGAATGTTTTAAAAAATGTTCTGATAATTCTATTCCAATACAACTCTTTTCCTTTGTAATTTTCTTGATTGTAGTTTATTTAAAAAGCATTATTTGTGGAAAAAAATTGTCCATAGGCTTCGAACAGGTTAAGAATTCTTGTTCTACATAAACCTACACAAAACCTTACCTGATTTCTTCAAATTAGTGATTTTCTTCTACAAACTACCTTGTATTTATTTATTTATTCATCGCATATATGTTTATATATGTCTGCCTAGTTTCCCCATCAAATGTAATCTCTTGAGAGCAAAGTGTTTTCCAGGTTTGTAATCTTAGCACCTCACACAGCTTGGCATAGAGAAGGTGCTTTAAAAATGCTTATTAGTTAATTGACTGATTATTGCGGCAGAAAGGTGTTGTGAGCTACATCAGTTGAAGGAGAGTCTATGGAGATGCACTTACGGATTTTTTGAGCATTATATCACTAAAATGGAAAAACCTTATACAATTTCTTCTTTCTAGGGAACTCTGAATCACACACACACACACACATACACTGTAAGGTTGTACTCTGAATCACACACACACAAACACACACACATAAACACACACACATGAAACTGACAGAATTTATGAAAAAAATATGGTATGATATGTTAGAAATTGTAGGAAAAAATAGGTTAGTTATATGTAAAAGGACAAGGAATACCAACCCAAGTGCTCAGCTGCTTACCTATGTGATTTCAGAAGACAGTAAATGCTCCTGCAATTTATGTGGACCTGAGTCCCAGAAAGATTACAGAATATTCCTCCAAAGAAGATATGAAATAAATCAGCTTTCCTCATATAACAAAATTCTCCTCCTTGCAACCCACATCAGTGATCTGTCACGGAAAATTTCTGCCATCCTCTGTTAATTCTCTCCCCTGATGCCTACTGATTCCTTCTAAACTGCTCATTTCAGGGAGGCCTCAGCTACTTGCACATACTTCTCCTCCTCTCTGGAACTATGAACTATGATCAAGAGAATTCCAGCATTGCTTCTGAATGGAGTATATCAGTATATTCCCCTATCCAGTTCTCCCCACTCCCCATTCTGGGTCAAAAGACCTGTCTGTGGCCATCAATTTCTTATATGTATTATTTCCCCCATTAAAGTTATCTCCTTGAAGAAAGGCACTGTCTTTGCTTTTATATTGTATCCCTAAATTTAGCATAGTTGTCACTCAGCACATACTGTTTAATGAATGCTTTTTGATTTGTTTGTTGTTGTTCATTCCTTAGATCTCTCAATGTGACTTTCACTGTAAATGGTGATTAATCAAGAAAAAAATAACAAAATAATTTTACATATTTTATTATTCTTACCACCATCCTTATGACACTTGATACTTGCACAATGCCCTTCTGTATATGTGGTTTTCATGTATTGATCTGCAAAATCTTATGAAATAATATCATGCTGAATTGCAATGGAGATTATAAACACTAGAGAAGAGAGGGTTAAGAAACCAGAATGTGAACCCCAAATTAATCATGTCTCCACTTACTTGATACTTTTAATTTTGATAGGAAGAAAAAGAAAAGAGGAGAAGAGAAGTTAGAAGAGGAGAAGAAAGAAGTCAGATAGAAATTAAAAACTTGGCGGAAAGAATTTATACCTATCCAGAAATGAAAAGAGTCGTAGAATTGCCCCCACCCACTCAGAATGAGTGCTACTCTCCCTCAGTAAAGAATTAGGAACAAAAAGGTAATGACATATAAGAATCAGAAATAACTTGCATTTTCTAGTTGGCTGCCAGATTTTACAGAGGATATGGAGAAACTTGGGGTAGTAGAACAAAGTACAGCAAACTAACCCAGCTGAAAGATCTGGTGGTTATGATTTACATTATCATGTTACACAAATGGTAGCAAAATTTATGGCTTTCATATATCCTTTTATATCTTCAAGGCATGTTGAATTTCACTGGTTGACCACAACAACCAAATCTTTCCATTCATTTTCCCATTTTGTCATCACTGTGTACAGACAGGTATCTGTGATAACTGACCATGTCAGTCTCTAGAGTGAGATTAAGAAAAGGTTATAGGATTCTAGCTTTATAATTAGAAGAGATCTTACAAGCCAGTGAACCCAACCTTCATTTTACAGATGAAGTAACTGAGGCAAAGAGAAATTAAATGACTTGTCTACAGAACTAGTCAAATAGCTAGAATCTGAGATTAGATATGAATGCAAGTTATATTGCCATTCACAGTAACTGACTTAAATTACATCAAGCATATTTGAGTACATATAAAGTAATTCCTCCCCCTGAGCGTGATTAGATACTGGAAGAGGTTGTCAAGTCTGCACAGATCAACAAGATTCACTGTCGTGTTTGGTTTCAGTGACCCATTGAGCTCTTAAATATAATTTCTTTGCGGTTTGAGAGAAATCATAATCCTCTAATTCATAGAAGAAGCAACTGGGGGAAAGGTTCACTGATATTTGCAAAGGACTTTCATTCAATAAATGTTGGAATTCAGGTCAGAACTCACAGGCCCTAAATTTCTTGTCTGTTGATTAGCCCACTCAACTCAAAAAGAATAATATAAAGGCCCATTTCTTTCCCCTAATGAAATGCAGGATGTCTGCAATGAATCATAACATCTGTTTAACAGTGCATAGCAATATAGCACAACAGTGTAGCTCAAGCTGGCAAGCGAGATGGCAGGCTAATATTTGATTTAGATCCAACTGGTCTTTTTATCAAATTACTAATAGAATCAGACCAAATTTACAAGAGTTAAATCAGATGAGATTTCTTTGACAAACTGGTACCAGTGGATTTTTCTTCAGGAAGAAGAAAACACTTTTTAAATTCTGACACCAATATTAGTAGCTGCCCCCACCCCCATATCAGCCTAACCTAAAGTACCACATGCATGCAAAAACCTTATCCATGTGCCATAAATACAGTGTTACTCTTTGAATGTTAGCCATTTCCACATACCAATGTGTTGAAGGCAAAGAGAAAGAGGAAATAAAGAGCAGAGTGTTGCAAGATTAAATTAAAAGGTCAAATTGCATTCTGTTCAAAAGAAACCTCTTCCAGAGCATAGGTTAGCAAGCAAGAAGTAACCACAGTCAAATCATTCATGGATTGGACTAATACAAGTTTTCCAGAAATACTGAGGCTAAAAGGACCCACAAGTGTATTGTATTAGCGTTCAAAAGAGGTGATTGAATAGAAACTCCTACCAGTCTAGTCCTTAGGGTGCTCTTTCATTAAATAAAATAACAATATATCACTTTATATGGGCCACAGCTTGAGGGAGTCAAATCAACTGAGATTCTCACCAATTATTACTGGAGGCTACAATTATGTACATAAGGAAAAAAATAGGGGTGGTAATCAAGTGAAGGTCTGAGCATAGTTCAATCATTGTCAAATTTACTAGGCAGAAGGAAATCCACTTTGGTGCTTTGGGACAAATTATCCCCCATGTGTGGAATACCCTGCCTCCTCACTTTGGCCTCTGGGAAACACTTGCTCCCTTGCTCAGAACAAATGTCACCCCTTAAACAAGAACATTCCTAATCCTCATAGTCTTTAGTGTTTCCTTAGCCCTGAAATTACATTGTATCTCTTTTGTACATGTTGCTTTTCCATTGTAGAATGTAGCTACACCTCTGTGTTTGTATCCCTTGTACCTAGCACAGTACCTAGCATATGTTGAAATATATTTGCTGAACTGAATTGATTTAGATTTACTTAGTCTCACATCCTTTCCCCCTTCAATCTCTAAATGCCTCATTTGAGCATTTAGCTAAATTCTCATTATCTCTAATGTCACCTTTAAGCCAAAGCGGCTTCTCCTGTTGGGTTTCTAGGGGTATTTCAGTCTTCTGAAACTCAAAGTTCATCCATTCTAAGCAAATATATTCGTGAGATGTTAGAATTACTGGGCTAAGTTTTAGCAAGACCAAGAAAAAGCTCTGAAGATAATAACCCTGGGCTCCAGTCAGAAATCCTTGTACATTTCCCACAAGGCAGACTACAAGATTAAGGAGCCACATTCAAAAGAAATAAAATTAAACTTTAGTCACAGACTGTGGAAATAAATGTATACTGCTGTCAGGAACACCCAAGAAAGACTGATCTTATGATTCTTGGTGGCAGCCAGCCAAGTTTCAATGGGACAGTATTTCAAAGGGACAGTATATAAATAGTTGTCCTTGAAGAAATGCCTCTAACTAAAATGCAGACATTTTGGCTAATAGGGAAGGTTACAGAGTAACTATTTTTATTTGAAAAGAACTTGAGTAAAATGATAGTACTAGATGTGGAAATTTGTTGCACAGAGGGTTAGCATTTATATTAAAGTGGCTAATATATGCTACCCCTAGTCCCACAAACAGCTGGGCAACATTCTCTTGTTCCACTCAAGTTCTAATCCCTCTTTCTCTGCTTCTGATTTCCCACATAATATCTGAAGGATTGAAAGTTCCTCCAAAACTGTGACAGTTTTGGAAAATAATATACATGTTGAATGATGTTATTCAGGTTTTCTTGACATAATGTGTACAAGAAAGTAATGTTTAAGTATAATAAAGATAGCAGAATATTCCTGAGTGTGCTTTTCTTAGACAGGGACTGGGGGAGCACAGACTGTACCTTCATTAGAATGGGGGAAGACAATCTGTGAATAAAAAGGCAAATATAAAATATACATAGTGGGAGAGGATTCTGGGAAGATGGTGGAGTAGGTCAGAAAACTTTTGTCTCTCCAAAATTCTTCCACAAAAAAAAACAGAACACCATCTCAGCACAACAGAAATAAACATGAGGTAAAGCAGTTGTTCTACTAAGACAATTTGAGAAGACCCCAGGAAAGACCTGGCCTCCAGGGACCGAGGTTCAGTCTGAGTGAAGTGCAAACATCTTCATGCTGACTTTGCAGAATCAACAAACAATATGTCCGAGAGGCAGATCAGTTGAGAGTCAGCTCAAGCCTTAGAAATTACATCTCACACACAGTGTAGGGGTCTGACAGCTGAGTAGGAGAAGAGTGAAGGACCTTCCAAGACAGCTGTGTTGACCCGATGCTCCTAGACTGTGACTGCAGGGGAGAAGGAGCTAACACATACCTGGTGAGGGCAATAGCAGAGGGACAAGGCATGAGGGGACCCTGATGGCTGTGGGCACTTCTAGGACAGCAGAGTCCTTGGTTTGTGTTTCCGGACAAGAAAAGGCAGCTGTAGTTTGCAGCCACTGGAAGGGACTGCAGGAAGCAAGATCATTTGCAGGACAGTGTGGTTGGGGGCCCTAGTCACGGCTTAGGAGTGGAGATGAAAGCCCCAAGACAGAACTCAGAAAATAACAGTAATAAGTACCAAGGGTTGGAGTATTATTCCCCATACCTCAGGACTAGAACTTGATTACACTTATAGCTGCTAAAAACAAAATAAAATGAGGGAGGTGGAGCCAAGATGGAGTAAAGTCAGGGACTTGCCCAAGTTCTCCCCCAGCCCCTCTAAATAAGTTCTAGAATGGTAGAGTTAACATAAAGATGGAGCGAAATGATTTTCCAGCACAGGGAAACTTAGAAGGTGGGCAGGAAAGATCTACTGTAACAGTCTGAGAGAGGAGCACAGTCTAGCACAGGCACTGGGCACTAGCAAACCAAGAATGGGGTGACTAGATCGGTGGTATTGGTGGCAGCAGTGGTGGTTTCCAGATCTCTCAACTCAGAGATGGTAAAAGGATTATACATCAGTTGAGAAGGAAATATATAGATGCTCTTTGGTTGGCACCAGAGGCAGGACTCTAATGGCATTGCCTATATTTGGATTTGGGTCACAATCCTGGGTTTTAATCCCAGTGCAAAGAGGATCACTACCACACTTGAGTCTGCTCCCACAGGGGAGAAGGGATGCTAATCACAGTTCCAGGGTAGAAAAGAGTGCTTGTTGCTGCTCACATAACAGTATGGCAGAGTAGTAAACACACCTCTCTCTAGATTATACCACCTTGGAATAATCAAAAACTAACAGATCCTCATTTTTAAAATATGTAGGGAACTGAGTCAAATTTTCAAGAATACAAGTTATTCCCCAATTGATAAATAGTCAAAGGATATAAACAGGCAGTATCCAGAGGAAGAAATTAAAGCTATCTATAGTCATATGAAGAAAATGCTCGATGACGGCGTAGAAGCAGCAAGGCTTTGCAGCTCCCACACAACCACCCTAAACACCCATAAAATATGACCCCAGACAAAGTCTAGGACTCTCAGACTCACAAAATGCAGAAAACACATCTCTTGCTGAAGGCAGCTTGGCAGCAGGGGATCAACACAGCGGGCCGGGAGTGGAGGCTGGCCCAGCCTGAAGCCGACACACTGCGGCCAGGCCTGGGGCGGTAGGAAGGAGCTGAGCCGAGCCGCACAGCAGCCAGTCAGCACCTCCACATCTACCAAGGCATGAAAAACAGGGATTGGAGAGGGGCAGTGGCAGGAGGGGCTCATGGAGACGAGACCAGCCAAGCCCCCAAACCGCAGCTGGGGCCAGGCCAGGCCCCAGGGTGGCCAGGAGGAGCTGAGCCTCTCAAACCACAGCATGTGTCTACTTCAGAGAAGACCTAAAGCACCTGCCTGAGGGGATCTTAAAATCCAGCAAACCAGGATCAGAGATGGTTAGTGAAACTTTGAAACTTAACTTGGGGGAGGAAAAGCAGTTCGGTCAATCTACCCCAGGGGCAAGGAAGCAGTGGGGGAAGGGAACTGCTGGAACCAGTGGTGGCCGCCACCAGGCTGCTTCAGAGCGCCTTGCGGGCAGACTGAGCAGGGGGGCTGAATCAATTGATCAGGGCTAAGTACTCTTGCATTGAGCAGCCTGGATCAGGATGGTGCTCTTGGGTGGTGGTCCTGGGGTGCGCTTTCAGCAAGCCAAAGCTGGGGGGACTTGCAACATCCCCCCTAATAGTTTCGGCAGCTGGGAAAACCCCAGGGATTTGGAACAGAGCTTCCCCCCTGGAAGCAGAGTTCCACAGAGCTAAAAAAAACCAACCAGTTAATTGACTGGCCAACATGAGGAAAAGGAAACAAAATAAGAACAGCAATAACACTCTAGAATCCTTTTTTGTGGACAAAAAGGATCAAAGCATGGAATGGGAGGAAGACAACACAGTCAGAACTCCCACACCAAATCCTTCCAAAACACTGGAAAAATGCCAAGAAGATATACATCAACTGAAAAAGGATTTTGAAACCCAAATAGGAGAAGTGGAGGAAAAATTGGGAAGAGAAATGAGAAGGATGCGAGAAAATCATCAAAAGAGAGTCAACAACTTGACTGTAGAAAACAACACTTTAAAGAATAGATTAACTCAAATGGCAAAAGAGGCCCAGAAAGCCAATGAGGAGAAGAATGCCTTAAAAAGTAGAATTTCCCAGATGGAAAAATTATCTCAAAAGCATTCTGAAGAGAATAATTCCTTCAGAATTAGAGTGGAGCAAGTAGAAGCTAATGACTTTATGAAAAACCAAGATACTATTAAACAGTTACAAAGAAATTAAAAAATAGAAAGCAATGTGAAATATCTCCTTGAAAAAACCACTGACCTGGAAAATAGATCCAGGGAAGACAATTTGAAAATTATTGGTCTAACTGAAACCCATGACCAAAA
>CM053601.1:91181816-91197217 GCA_028646575.1 Pseudocheirus occidentalis
AACAGATGTGCTTTCTGTCTTGTGGAGAGTTTTGGAGCTTGAAAATCTGTTTAGCGTCCCATTTTATGAGTTTTTCAGCGTGTTTGTGTGGGAGCTGTGGTGCTTTGCTGCTTCTACGCCGCCATCTTGGCTCCCGAGGCCTCCCTTATTTATGGGAACCTCAGAAAGTTCAAGAATGGAACTCTTATTACCATTACAGGACTAAAAGGCACTTAAATATCAGCCAGACAAGTCAAACTAATGATGAAAACTGGACAATTACATAAGAAAGAATATACTGTGGTTATTATACCCATTCCCTGAATAAATAATTGGAATAGTTATAGTGAGAGGTATGACCCTGAATTTACTTGAAGGAAGAAAGCAATCTGCAGTAAGGAAGACAGGAATTAATACAGGGAAAAATAAAAATGGACCCAATCACTTTACTTGAACCTTCCAAAGTAATTATTCTAAAGCAGTATCATGTGCCATGTGGGCAAGATGAAATTACCAGTACCATAAAAGAATATGTTGAAGCAGGAGTGTTAGTCCCTACAATCATATGATGGAATAATCCTATCTGACCAGTATGAGAATCAGGTGGGACATGGAGAATGATGGTGGATTATAGACAACTGAATAAGGTGAATATTCCCTTGTATGCTGCTGCTCCAGATACCTTTACCTTAATAGGGACTTGGTACAGTTATTGATTTAGCCAATGCTTTCTTTACCATCCCAATAGACTCTAAACAAAAGGAATGGTTTGCTATCATTTGGAAGGGCAGAAACCCTTTCACTTCCACCCACTTGTCACAAGGAAACCTACATAGCCTCACTATTTGTCATAGGATTATGGCTCAACATTTGAACAAATTAAAAGTTACTTTGTGTACAGCTTACTCACTACATTGATTATATTATAATACAAGGAAACAATGTAACTGAAGTGGAGAAGAATTTGACACTTTTAATTGAGCATGTGAAAAGCAAAAGGCGGGAAATTAACCCTGCAAAGATTCAAGGGGCAGTTCAAAATGTAAAATTTTGGGTTATAAAATGGAATAAAGATCTGTGAAAGAGTCTTCCATAAGCCTGATGAAAGATTCATGATTTTCCCATCCCTACCAATATAGAAAGAGGCCCAAAAATTTATAGGATTATTTGGATCTTGGAGACATCATGTACCACAACTGGGGACAGATTTTAAAACCCTTATATTAAGTTACTCAAAAGAAATATGAATTTGATTAGGGACTTGAGCTTTTGAAGAAGCTATACAATTTTCCTTAGATTTATGGCCTATGCAAAATAGTTCTGTGGAATTACACAAGATGGTACAGGATGATTATGCAAACTGGAGTTTATAGCAAAAACAACAAAGCTGACATGTACCCTTAGGATTTTGATCTAGGAAACTTCCTTAATCTGGAGTTCGATACAAACCTTTTGATAAGCAGTTATTAGCTGCATATTGGGCTTTGGTAGAGACTGAACAACTGACTCTGGGCCACGAGGTGATATTAAAGCCTGGAATCCCAATTATGACCTGGGTAATGAATACCCCAGCTGCTCACAGAATTGGACATGCACAAGAGGTAAACATTGATACTACATCCCTGGAACCAAAGGAACAGTTGGTACAGTCCTTCGTAAAACAGAATAACTGATATGATGGGTTAACTGAAGAAGAGAAGAAACAAGTAAGATTTGCTGATGGGATGCCAAAATATTTGGGCCACAAAAGACACTGGAAAGCAGTAGCCAATAACCTATGTACTAGAAGGATTTTAGAAAGTACTGGGATAGGTGGAAGTAGTCAATATGCTGTACTTACAGAAGAACATCAAGTCATCAAAACAGACAAAGGAGGACAGCATTATATATTTTCTGATACATGTGTGGTAGCTAATGGGTTAGCTACATGGATGCTCATGTGGAAAAATCAAAATTGGGAAATTCATGGCAAACAAGTCTGGAGTAAAGAATTATGGTAAGATATATGGACATGTCTTTGGTTATTGATTTGTCAGTTTTTCATGTAGATGCTCACCATGCCAGAATGTGAGTACAATGCACATGTAGATAGAAAAGAAATGAGAAACATTTCTACTGGAATATGTATGAGAATCCCTAAAAATCATTTTGGGTAGATATTACCTAAATCATGTTTAGCAGCTTGAAGAATACATGTATTGGCTGGAGTAATAGATTCTAATTATCAAAAAGAAATTATTGTGACATTGCAAAATTTAAGTGAAGAACCCATTCAGTTTTGTAAAAATGATAGAAGAGTTCAAGTGATCATTATTCCTTGCGAAACAATACCCCTTGTGAAAATTGTCCTTCTTTCTGAAATAGCTATCAGAGGAACTGAAGGTTTTGATTCTACTAGTAGAATAAAATAAGAGCAAAAGTATGGGTAAAGCAGAAGCCAGATAATGTTCCAACAATGGCTGCAGAGATTATAGTACATAAGAAAGACAATACTGTAGTTGTGGTTTATTCAGGAGAAGATGATTACCAAATTATACCCTTGACTCATATATTCTACTGTGAATGAGGCTATGATAGTGAGTTCATGGACTCCAGAAACATTGCTGACCCTGTATTGGTCTCTTTTTGGCTTTTTGTATGTTAAACTTGTTTGTGAGATTTGTTTCCTGAAGGCTTAATACCCTCCACCTGCAGATGCCTGACGGCTTAAGCCAGATGTCTTCCCCTGTGCATGACTGTGTGTGCCACCCCAGGACCTGACACTGACAAATCTCCAGATGCCAGTTAAAGAACTGACCTCTCAAATGGGATCTTTTGGGGCAAGGACAGCTCTATAACCAATTACAGTTGGAAGTAGCTAAAGAGAAGAAATCTCAGCCCCTTACCCTGAGATTTTTAGCCCCATTCATTCGAGAGGGGAAAGATGGGATGCTTGTGCCCAAGCCCAAACACTAAGATATTGTTTTATATGCTTATTTTCTATTATCCCTGTTTCATTATTGCAAAGTTTTGTTAACACCAATTACCCTACCAATTATCCCTAAACTCTGATTAATCTATGTAATGAAATGTATTGTTAATATATTTTCGCTGTGTAAGGGACATGAAAGATCTTGGGGCCAAATGTAATGGCAATGGTCATTTGAAGATCTTTCCTGCCCCTAATAAACCTAAGGGAATTTGAAGACCTTCCATGCTTTGAAAATATACTCCGCCAGAGAGGCCCAGACAACAACATCAGGGTGGCACATCAAAAGCCCTGGATGACACAGTGCACCAAGAGGCCTGGATGAGACCTGGCCTACATGGCGGCAAGGTGATCCACCGACCACAAGGGCCTTTCCCAGGCCTATCACTACAGGGTGGGGATCAGATGGAGCTGGATAAGGGACAAAGGCAGGGCTTGCAGCAGGGGAAGCAGCTACTCCTGGGACTACCAATCCACATCCTGGAAATTTTAAAAGCCCATATCTGAATTTCTAGGGATCAGGATGGCAGAGTGAACCCCAGCTCCTTCAATCCCCCCTCTGACCCTGAAAACATAGTAATTATTGCCCCCAGAGAAAAATATTAAACAGTAAAGGCTTAGGAACCCAGGAGGAAGAGCATGGCTAAGGTCCTGCCTCAAAATGGGAAAAAAGCAGGCTACAAAGACAAAGCATCTGGAATCCTATTACTGTGAGGGGGAGGAACCAAATTCAGAAGGAGACAGTATTGACTGCACACCCACAGCTGAAGCCCTAACAGGGATTATGAATTGGCCTCAGGCACAGAAAGCATTCTTAGATGAGCTCAGAAATAACTTTGAAATCCAGAGATAGAGAGGTAGAAGATAAAATCAACACTTCTTTTAAAATCAAAATTGAGAAATTAGAAAAACATTACGAAGAAGAAAACAGCTCCTTAAAAAGAAAAATGTGTGAACTAAAAATGAAATCTAAACATATGGAAAAGGAGCTTCAAAAACTGAAAATAATTGGCTAAAAATTAGAATCAACCAAATTGAAGCTAATGACTCTATGAGGAACCAAGAATCAGTCAAACAAAACATCAAGACTGAAAAATTAGAAAAAGAGGTAAAATATCTCAATAGAAAAATAACTGATTTGGAAAACAGATCCAGGAGAGGCGATCTGAGAATCATTGGTCTACCAGAAAATCATGATGAAAAAATGAGTGTGGACAATATCTTCCAAGAGCTCATCAAGGAAAACTGCCCTGAGATACTAGAACCACAGGGTAAAATAGAAATCAGGAGAATCCACAGACACTTCCTGAAAGAGATCCTAAATTGAAAAGTCTACGCATTGCTGTGGCCAAATTCCAGAATTATCAGCTAAAGGAGAAAATACTACAAGTAGCTAGAAAGAAACGATTCAGATATTGTGGTACCACAGTAAGGATTGCACAGGGTCTAGCAGCTTCAACACTGAAAGATCAGAGGAACTGGAATATGATTTTTCACAAGGCAAAAGAGCTTGAGCTACAACCAAGCATCACCTTTCCAGCAAAACTGAGCATAATCTACCAGGCAAGGTCATGCAGTGATATAACAGAATTCCAGACCTTCCTGATGAAAAAGCAGAGCTCAATGGAAAATTCAACCTTCAATTACAAGACTCAAGAGAGACATAGAAAGAATTGCAAGGATGATAGATCAAAGGAATGCTGTAGATTCCCTGCAATGAAACTAAGAGTTTTAGCAAAGCAATTGACAAAGTTTCTCATTATATTCCCATGCTATTATTTTGGGATAGCTAAGAGGCACAGTCTGTACCGTGCCAGGCCTGGAGTCAGAAAGAGTCATTTTTCTGAATTCAAATATGATCTCAGACGTTTTGTAGTTGTGTGACCATGGGCAAGTCACTTAACTTCGTTTGCCTTAGTTCTTCATCTGTAAAGTAAACCAGAGAAGGAAATGATAAACCACTCCAGTATTTTTGCAAAGAACCCCAAATGAGGTCATGAAGAGTTGGACATGACTGAAAAAGACTGAACTCAGGGTATTCTTCTGAAATAAATGGAGTGGAGTGAGCTAGAAAATAATACAGATAGTTGCATTTGAAGCCAATTGAATAGGAAAATGCAAAAGAATAGTTATTAATAGTTCCATGTCAGCTTAGAAAGAGATTTCTAGACGAGTGTCCTAAGAATCTATGATTAGCTCTATGTTGTTGAACATTTAAAAATCATTAACTTTCACATAGGCAATGAAACTTGCAGATGAAGAAGTTACAAAAGCTGCATGAAGTTCAATCTGAAACTCAACTGTTCATTATAATTTATAGATAATCTCTTGCAGAATTAGAACAATTTTCCCTCTTAATCTTGCTTGCATTGGTTTTGTTTGTACACAAACTTTTCAACTTAATGTAATCAAAATTATTCACTTTGCATTTCATGATGTTCTCTATCTCTTGTTTGGTCATAAATTCTTCCATTCTCCATAAATCTGACAGGTAAACTAAAGAATATTGTTTTAAGAATGGCTTGGAGTGAATAAGCTATTTTGTCTATTATAAATAGTCAAGTTAACTATAAAAGGCATATGAAAAAATATGCTATCTGTATCCTGAGAAAAAAATGACAGAGGTATGCAAAGAATAATTTCACATATACATATATTTTTATCCAATGGTAACCATATCTGGGGTAGGGGTGGGAGGTAAGGAAGAAAAAAAAGTATATAATAATTCTTAGGTATATTAGAAAGGAATAGCAAGCTGTGCATATATGGATTTGCAGTTTCATGTACTATTGTTCTTTTCTGTTGTACTATGTTATGAAAATTCTTGTTTTATTTAATAAATTAAAAATAACACTTAAATTTAAAAAAAGACAATATACTCTGCCCCCTAAGAGGCTAAATGTAATCACATGGAGCCTATGGCAGGAGGAATTTGCTGAAGGGTAGAGCAGAGCCCACAGGAAGTTGGGAATGAGAGCAAGCTCGACACATTTGGGAGGAGAGGATGGTTCCAAGGGAAATAGATAGATCACTGAGTAAATATTGGTCTTGGCTTTGTTTGTGGGAAAGCTAAAAGATGGTGTGGCTCTCTGCTATGTTGTGGTACATTGACTTCTATGTTGCGGTGCATTGACTTCTATGTTGCTATGATGGATTCAGTTTTATGGTGTTGAGATTAGGTTTTCTGCTGTCTGAATAAATGTTTTACTTCTGTCTTCTTTATGAAGAGTCTGATATAATTTGTGACCAAGCACCATGCAAGTATGTTTATCGTAACTGTTGGCACTGTGAATATTGTATCGGCACTACAGGAGGTAGTCAGAAACACTTTTGAAAAGGTACAGGGTCAAAGGAGAAAATAGAATATGTGGGGGGCAGTATAGGATGGAGGAAAGTATAGTTAGTCTTTTACAATATGACTATTATGGAAGTGTTTTGCATAACTACACATGTATAACCTATATTGAATTGCTTGCATTCCTAATGAGGGTGGGTGGGGAAGAGAGAGAATTTGGAATTCAAAGTTTAAAAACAAATGCTAAAAAATTGTTTTTACATGCAACTGAGGAATAAGATATACAGACAATGAGGTAGAGAAATCTGTCTTGACCTACAAGAAAATAAGAGCGACAGGGGATTAGAGGGGGAACATGATAGAAAGGTGGGCAGACTAGAGGAAGGAGCAATCAAAATGCACACAGTCTTAGAGGGGAAAGGGAAGAGATAGGGAGAAAATTTGGAACTCAAAACTTGTGGAAATGATTGGTGAAAACTAAAAATAAATAAGCATTTTTAAAAAAAGAAAAGAAAAAGGAAACATCCTGTATAAAGAACATTGCATTTGAAATCACAGGTTCTGGTTTCCAATTCCCAGCTCTAATACTTACTACCCATCTAACTATTAACAACTCAATTAACCTCAGTTAGCTTCAGTTTTCTCACCTGTAAAAAGAAACTGGACTAGATCATCCCTAAATTCTTCTTCAGCCCTAAGTATGTGATCCTTACACTGCTTTCTAAAAAATAATTTGAGAGGTAGAATCAGTATTACTTGCTTTATGTTTATAATACAGGTAAAAGATTTTTATCTTGTTAAGGAAAAAATATCTCCTTTGCAAATATTTTACTTGAAATGATAATATGATATCCTTAGAACACACATTGCAAGCAGGAAAACACATGATGAACAGGCTATGTAATGTATTACATATCTGCAATCAGCTCCCATATTCCTCTAAAATTCTCAAATTATTCTCATCAATTTATACTAGGCAAAGTACTGCAAACATCTACACTGAATCTGTGATTTCCACGGGTTCATGTGCCTTTCTCAACTCATTATTCCATGTTAAATCAAGTGCAAAACACAAAGATCCATTCCCTCAGAGCAGCTTCCCCAGGAGAAACCTTCTGTGATATCCATTTGCTGGTACTGGGGCCAACTCTCCTGGAACCTTTCCTAAGTGACCCTGGATTTCCTCCTTCCCACCCTGAACCAGCTGGTGTGTTCCCATCAGGACTTCTTGGGCCAAGTTTCCATGAGATCTTTACCACATGAAATCTGTGTTTTCTCTGGTGATTGATTTTCACCCAGAGGATAGAAAACAATCTTTGTAAGTACTTAACTGAATCAGTTGGAGGCCACTAGTGGATCCCCAGAACTCTCTGAATATCTCATTGAGCAGCAGGGCTTTGATGATTCTCTCTCCTCTCTAGAAAACACCCTTTCATGTCAGGTTTTGCATGAGAATGCCAGCATTCATTAGCGTTAAATACAAGGTTCATTTCACCTCCACTTTAAGCCAGGTGGGAACCAAGGCTCAAATACTTTATGTAAAAGTTGATTTGTTTACTTATTTAACAAAAACAACTGGCAGGAACTTCCTGCAAAAGAAAATAATTCTGGAATAGTAAAGAATCAAGAACTTTTTTGTCTGTGGAACTTGTGTCTTAAGACAATTTCTATTGTTAATAAAATGGCTATTTCAACCTGAACATTGTGAGGATTTCAGGACTGAAATATATCTGTAACAAAGTGACAACATAAAGTTATTTGTCAACTGTACTTAGAAACACTCTGGGAGACACCACTGAAAATCAAGATCATTTACTCATTATCGATTTCATTGCAGAAGGCTAAGATCATAGACTTGAGAGGTGAAAAGACTTTAGAATAAAAGTGAAAATCTGTAGGACATTTCAGTGTCCCACTATTAGAATACAATAAACCAAAAGGATAAATAGAAAAGATAATAATAAATTGAATAAAGCTTAAATTTTAAACTAAGTTTAATAGAATTCAATGGTAAAAGCAAAGAATATATTTCCCTCTCCACCTCCCAAGATCATTTAGAATATAACAAAAAATGATAATGTATTAAGTCACAAACAAAAACATAATTTTTAAAGCAACTAGGGCCTTCACTTCAGAAGGCAGAGATTTAATATCATACAGATAAGAAGAATCGAAAGTAAGACATTGTTAGTCCTTCTTCCACTGTATAGGGAAATGTCAATTATTCAGAGCAGGAGATAGGAGGGTTAATGGTAATATAATCCAGAAGGATCCATGTTGAAGAAGTCCCCCACTAATTTGAGGAAGCTTAGGGACATTGCCATCTTGTTATCCTTCTCCATCGTGACCCCAAGAAGGAGCCAAGTTTTTTACTGAGATGAGTGATAGTCTCACTGGGCATGGAATCTCCTCTTTCATATTTAATGGTAGACCCAACCTATATGGGTCATGTGGTGACAGAAGGCTTAGTAACTCCTGAGTCAAAGTATGTTAATGGCAAACAGTATATGGTGATGGAAGGCAAAAGAAACTCAACCTCAACAGAAAGCAATGTTAATTGAGAGGATCATGTGACAAAGAGATGCTCCAGTTTCAATTCTTAAGGGAAATGGGGTTGCAACCTTTGACTTATGTGATGTTGGTAAGTAAAGCAGATGCCAGTCATAGATGATCAATTTCAGGAGTGCCCTCCTCCTTTCTTGTCCTAAATTGTACTCCATGTCTGTCCAATACCTGAGTCATTGGTAGTAATGAAAAATCATCAAGGACACGTAACTGGAAAGAGAAATAAGTTGATTGTGTAATAGTAATTCATAATTATGTAGTACTTTAAAGTTTGCAAAGCATTTTATATTGTCTTGCTTGAACCTCTTAACACTCCTAGTAGGTAGGCACTACAGATATTATTGACCCCTTTTTATAGATAAACAAACTGAGGTTCAGAGAGGTTAAGTGACTTGTCTATGGTTACATTGATGATATGTGTCAGAAGCAGGATTTGAGCTCAGGTCTCCACGATTCTAAAGCCTGCACTATATAAACCTCTATGCCATACTATGTGTCATAGAAGTCAGCATGGTGGAGTAGGAAAAGTTGTGGATTTTTACTGAGAGGAGTCAGAGGACCTTAGTTAAAATTCTCACTTTCCCACTACTTGTATTAACCTATTTATAAAATGAATGGAATTATACTGAATGATCTTCAAGGTTCCTTCCTGCTCTAAATCTGTTGCCCCAGGACCCTAAAAAGCAATATGACTATTGGAGAGCCCAAGTGCTACATTGAAACATCCATATATGTAGGCATATGCATATAGCTGATTCTCATTATTCAAGGTAGTGATATTCTATAAAGTCACTATGAATGATAAATTAGCAAATGTTGAACCATTGCTCCTACTGGAAATGCAAGGCTAGGTTCCTATAAGCCTCTAATCACATTTACTTTAGCACCTTCCAGAGCAACCTTATCTGCAGATTGGTGAATTTCCTCTTCCTTTTTCAGGTTGTACCAAATTGTTGATTCATTACCATTGAACTCATGACCAATGACACTATAACTCATGCCTGAAACTTTGAACTCATGACCAACATTCCTATAACTAATGCCTGAAAAAAACTTATTTAAACACATGTATTTTCTCTGTAAGGCACATCACAGTCTTCTCTCTCATAGGAACACTAGAGAGCTCTTTAACACTATTTTGGGGGTCATTTTAAATAGTGAAATCACCAACAAAAAAAGCACAAAAATGTGACAAACAGGGTACTAGACAGACAGCAAAAAGAATGCTTCTTGACGGTATTAGAACTGAAACAAGAAAGCAACGAGAGTATTGCCTTATTCAACCTTAGCTGGGAACATATACATGGTAAGATTGGGTAAGGGTAGGGAGTGGAGCTACTCAGATTTTTCACTGCTGTGCACCTATTCATGAATTACAGCAAAAAATTTACTTTGAAGTAACAAATAAATTTAATGAGCAGGCAAACTCACCAAAATCTATTTATAATGAGGGTCAACTATATATGAAAGCCTCCAACATGCTGGATAATGGAAGACTTGTGGAAGGACAGGGGCAAAAATCATACAGAATAAAGAGGTATGAGTGAGTCGGTGGTAGAGGAGAATGCCCACACCACTGAAATAACAGTACATTTAAAATAATGAAAGTTTTTTTTCCTTCCCAATTCACTTAAAATAGTGTGCTTTTTTTATAATGAGCAGTAATACAGATTATAAGGGAATACTTTGAAATGTCTGTTTCTCAACCAAATAACCTACATTTGAATTTCCTAGTCAGAAAAAGAAATTACATAGGGCACATTTTTTCTACAAAATGAACTGAGATTTCTTTCCAAGATGATTTCTCAAATATAAGCAGAAATCCATTAAACTTGAAAATAAGTCTGAAAGGCCCATTTATACCATTTTACTAAAGACTTTTTCATCCTTTCGTTGTTTTATTGTTCAGGTGTTTTTGGTCATGTCTGACTCTTTCTTGGCAAAGATACTGGAATGGTTTCCCATTTCCTTCTTTAGCTCATTTTATAGATGAAGAAAATGAGGCAAGCAGGGTTAAGTGACTTGTCAAGGTTCACACAGCTAATAAGTGTCAGAGGCCAGATTTGAACTCAGGAAGATGAATCTTCCTGACTCAAGACCAACACTCTATCCACTGTGCCACTTAGCCCATCCCTTTCATCCCTAGCATACTGAATTCACTGAAGTGAATCCCAATAGTAGATTACGTCAATCATATTTTTCTAGGTAAATCTTCCAGATAAGATGCAAAGTTCTATAAAAGTCAGTAACTAAAATTTCCAAAATTATATTATAATTCTTGTTTCTAATGGTTTCACTGGAACTGGTTTGATGTTTGTTGTTCTTTTATAATTCCATGATCATGGCTTCTTTTCCCCCAAAATAAGAAAATTATTCCAAAAATATTTAGTATGTCTTTTTCAATAAAAAGGTAGATTTTTTCATAGCCTTATGTCATATAAAACCAAAATTAGCTAAAAGAAAGAAAAAATGTGAAGAAAATATGGCAATATGGTATATATATATATGAGTAAAGCAAAGTCATCAACCAGTGTCACCTAGGACTGTCTTTTCTTTTCTCTACTAGATCATTGCTATTAACCTTTGCTATCCAAATATGAGGTTCCAGTGGTCTCCAATGATCACTATTGATATCAGACCATGTCTGGTGTATTGTGTTCAGTACTCTGTACTATATCTTAGGAAAGATATATGCACATTTAAATATACCCAGAAGAGAGTAACCCAGATGTTGCAACAACTGAATAAGATGACCTATATTTGAAGGAACTCAGGATATTTCTACTGGAAAAGACTTAGAATGGGCATGATGACTTAAGGACTGGCATGTGAGACAGGAATAAAGACAAAATTTACTCACTATTAAAGCAGTCCAAAAATAGAACAAACTGCCTTGGGAAATAGTGAAGATTTTCAACCAGAGATTTGTTGACCACTGTTATGGATTTTCTACAGGGCGTGCTTGACTAAGCACAGATTGTACAAGATGTTCTCAGAGATCCCTTCTGACTCAGAGATCCTCTTGTTCATGACTAGGGTACATGAATTCACAAAGTTGTTATCTATTTAAGTCCTCTAAGTATTAATCACTACTTCTTTTCTTTGTCTAAATCACCACTAATCACCAACTGAGCCCCACCACAAGGGCCTGCATAACTGCAAGTTCCCTGGGGAGTGAGGTTGCCATTTTCTCACTGAGTTAGCTCTATACCAAGCTTCTGGTGCATTGTCTTCCAGAGGAGAAAACAATCTTGATGTTGATAATTCAAAATACACACTCATATGGGTATAGACATCTATCTTACCCTACAGGAAAGTAGGAGGGTAAGAGAATAAGAGAAGGGGGATGGTGGTGGTGATAGAAGGAAGGGCAGACTGAAGGAGGGGGTGGTCAAAAGCAAAATACTTTTGAGGAGAGATGGGGTAAAAGGAGAGACAGAGAATAAATAGGGGTCGGGGTGGCAGAATAGGATAGAGGGAAATACAACTGTATAGTAACTACGAAAAAAATTTCAAAGCAAGTTTCTCCAATAAAAGCATCATTTCTCATTTTTAAAAATAAGAGCCATTCCCAATTGATAAATGATAAAAAAGATATAATCAGTTTTCAGATGAAGTAATCAAAGCTATCTATAGCCCTATGAAAAAAATACTCTAACTCAGTATTGATTGGAAAAACATAAATTAAAACAATTCTGAGGTACTACCTCATATTTATTAGATTAGCTTAATAGGACAGAAAAGGTAAGTGATAAATATTGGAGGGGATGTGGGAAAAATGAGACATTAATGCACTGTTTGGTGAAATTGTGAACTGATTCAATTATTCTGTAGAGCAATACTCTTTGATGAGTGTAAAGTTAATGGGATTTAAGACCTTCTCCACCCATTAATAGGCCTCACATGGAGCCCATTAAGAGAAGCTTGCTTAGGAAGGCTTTCACTTTTTGCTAATTTCTAATTAGGTACTGAGTACAGAGGGTTGTGATGCCTTTTGGCTCTAAGAATATACTCTAACTCGGTATTTTGCTTTGGCAGCTTGCTTATGAGAAGGATCTTGTGATTTGCTGGTGGAGATTCTGAGTGGCCATAGGTTCAGAGCTCCCTGACTGTTCAGAAAGAAATGCTCTCTCAATCTAGGGATGTATGTAAAGTGTATAGCAATATTACTTTGATTCAGGCAGTCAGAGTTCTATCTGTTGGTCTTTACTTCTCTGCTTGTATTTTCTCTGAAGTTCAGGGTGCTGACTTTTTACCTGAACTAGTGAATGTCATTATAAAAGATTGTTGAACTCTTAAACAGCTTCTAGTAAAGCAGATCTAACAACCTATTCAAGTAGCCATCCTGGGTATGCCAGTGTGGTCGCCGCTATACCTAGGAACGCTGCTACGCCTAGGAACACCAATATTCTGAATTGAAAAAAAAAACTCAGGAGAAGGACCTCTGTGTATGAAAATATTTATAGCAGATCTTTTGGGTGGGGGAGAAGAATTAGAAATTGAGGGAAATGCCTTTCAATTCGCAAATGGCTGAAAAAGTTGTGGTATGTGATTATGATGGAATACTATTATACTATAGGAAATGAGCAGGATGCTCTCAGAGAAACCTGGAAAGACTTATATAAGCTAATGCAAAGTGAAATGTACTGTGTACAAAGTAAGAATAATATTGTAGGATGATCAGCTGTGAATGACTTAGCAATTTTCAGCAATACAAGACAACTCTGAAGGACTTAGGATGAAAAATGCTATCCACCCCCAAACAAAGAACCGATGATGTCTGCATGTAGATTGAAGCATACCTTTTTTTAACTTAATTTTTCTTGAGGTTTTTGGTCTATTTTCTTTCACAACATGACTACTATAGAAATGTTTTGCATGACTACCACGTATAATCTATATCAGGTTACTTGCCTTCTCAATGAGACAGGGGGTGGGAGATGAGGAGGGAGGGAGAGAATTTGGAACTCAGTTTTAAAAAAGAATGTTAAAAATTGTTTTTACATGTAATTGGGGTAAAATAAAATACTAAATAGAAATTCTTCTAAAAATCCTACTTTCACACGGATTTCAGTGTAATCATTACTTCTTCCTCAGAAACATTCTGTATATTTCAATTTGTCATTTTTCTCTATTGACCAGAATGTAATATTTTGTGCATTTCTCTTTTACAAACTGAGGTCCTACTTAGAATTCAGAAATCATCCTGTAGATGATTTACTTGTACATAATTGTTTGCGTATTGCCTCCCCTATTAGGCTTCTGAGCACCTTAGGGTCAAGGACTATCTTTTGCTTTTTTTTGGTATCACCACACAGTAGGAACTTGATAAGTGTTTATGGACTGACTGACAGATTTGGGATCTTCTTCCATGTAATTTATGGTTAGCAATGTCATTTTATGGGAAGCTCCACTATAAGCTGAATGAAGTGTTCAGGAAGGACTAGTACATCCAGTATGGGGGCTTGCTGAGACCTTTTCAGGGCTTCTTATATACCTTTGGTGTTTACTTCTCACCCGACTCTCACCTGTGGCTTCAAGAAGCTGTAGCATATACATTGTACTCACCCAGGTAAAACTCTCATGGCAGGTAGCTAAACCAGGTTGAGGGTAAACCAACAGGCCTCAAACTCATCAGTGAGTTAGGAGGATATCTACCAAAAGCATATAAGAAGCAAACTGCCCAGCAGAATAAGGAGATGAGAAAAATTTGCTCCAAGTACCATAAAGTACATACTTAAAGCTGGGTCAGATATCAAAGATGCCAAAATAATCTATTGCATTCTTTTTTTTAACATGAGAAACACTATATTTTATATACACTATATTTGTTATACAGAGATCATAATTAGCAAGGCACTTGATTTCTAGGAAAACTGTCCTGAAATCAAGGGTCAAAGTAAAGGTTTCAGTCTTTCTCCTATAAAATCATACTTAATAGTTATGCCTTAAAACTATGCAATGAAGCTGGCACTTCTGAATCTTAAGAAAACCCTTTGCTTAACTTAGTAATTCTGTAAGCATGTGGTTCTTTTTTTATTTTAATAAATTTTATTGTTTCTTGTTTACATCATTCATTTTCATGAGATTTTTTAATTAAAAATCTTCTCCCTGTCTTTCCCCTACCCCAGCCCCAAAACAGCGATTCCACTGTAAAGCCCTTCCCCTGACCTGCTCTCTTACTTTCTGGTAGGGCAGGGAGGGTCTCCCTACCCCAGCCCCTGTATATCTTAATTCCTAGTTTCCAGTATTGCAGAGCTTTAAATTCTAGATTTTTTCGATTCCTCCCTTGTCACCCATCCCCACTGGAAGGACAATCAATTCAATACAGGCTGTGGATGCGTGATTATACAGGACATCTTCAGAGTGGACATATTGTGACAGTGATCATCTGTCTCTCCTTCCTATCCCTCCCCACCTTGTTCTGTTCTCTACCTTGTCCCTGTACCTGTACTGAAGTGTATGCTTCCAGCATCCCTCCCCCAGACCCTGTCTACCCCTCCATCATTCCCCCTCTCATCCCCATGCCCCCTACTCTCCTGTGTGGCATGATGCCCAATTTAGCGTTGAGGCTATTTCTTCCCTAAGCCAAAT
>CM053601.1:91197717-91226933 GCA_028646575.1 Pseudocheirus occidentalis
TTTTCCTCATGTTGGCCAGTCAATTAGTTGGTTGTGTTTTTTTAGCTTTGTGGAACTCTGCTTCCAGGGGGGAAAGCTCTGTTCCAAATTTCTAGGGTTTTCCCAGCTGCCAGAGCTATTAGGGGGGTGTTACAGGCCCCCCCCCAGCTTTGGCTTGCTGATAGCACACCCCAGGACCACCACCTAAAACCACGATCCAGATCCAGGCCGCTCAACACAAGAGTACTTGGCCCTGATCAATCAGTTCAGCCCCCCTGCAGGGTCCGCAGGTCAGGGGCTCTGAAGCAGCCCTCTGGGGGCAGCCACAAGTTACAGCAGTTCCTGCCCTTCTCCCACTGCTTCCTTGCCCTGGGGGCATATTGGCCAAATTGCTTTTCCTCCCCCAATCCTCCAGGTGCAATAGATCTTCTCTGACGTAGACTCATGCTGTGGCTTGGGAGGCTCAGCTCCTCCTTACCACCCAGGGGCCTGCCCTGGCCATGTTCCAGTTTTGGGCTGGGCTGGTCTTGGCTCCCAGCCTGTGGAGATGAGCCCCTGCTGCCGAGCTGCCTTCAGCGAGAGTTGTGTTTTCTGTATTTTTGTGAGTTTGTCTGGGGTCTGGGGTCATATTTTGTGAATATTTAGAGTGGTTGTGTGGGAGCTGCAGAACCTTGCTGCTTCTATGCCACCATCATGGCTCCACCCCCCAAGCATCTAATCTATTGCATTCTTACCATCACCAGTCATCCTGACTTTTGTCTTACTGGTGGACTTTGATGACTGCAAGAAAGACTGAAGCTGACAACTATGTACAACTTGCCTCACAAAGCTAATTCACCAGCATGTCAGGACTTCTCCCCATGATGTCATTGGTCCTCTTTGAAAATGAAGGAGGAAAACAGTAAAGTAGCACTCAGACAAAACCATCTGTATAGCAGTAAGCACTCATCAGTATTAGATGTTCCAGGATGTTGCTGTTCTTTTCTTAGTGGTTAATGTTGTTCCCAAACTGTAGACAATGTCAATAAAGCTACCTGAGAAGCCAGATCTAGTGCCTCTGGCAAGTTCATATTATGCAGCCATAGATGAGAACTATGGCACTTCTTACTGACTTTTGTTATCTATGGTAGCTTTTAGTGGCTCATCCAGATTCATCATAAATTTGTCTCTTGATTCTATTAAAAGACTCTAATTCCTAACATCTGACATTTAATTACCAAATGAGGTTATTTGCTTTCTGAATCAATAGTTGTTAGATTTCTAATGTGTCATTTATTTATGCCGTTGTCATCACTAAATACAACAGGAAAACTCCTATAAGTATTTAATAAATGTTTTAAAAGGCTGCTAAATGTTTTTTATTGTGTTTTAAACAGAAGGCACATTTTAAAGCTAACTTCAGTACTAAGAATCCCATTTCTAACTTTCCTTACTGCCTCCAGAGTAAGAGGATCTATTTTCTAATCCTACTTCTGATGTTCCCTGTGCAACCTTGGGAAATTCAGCCTTCTAGGCCTCAGTTTCTTTGTAAGTAAAATGAGGGGCTTGGACTAGATAGCATCTGAGATTACTTCCATCTTGAGATTTATGATCTTATGATCCTTGGAATGACTTATAATTTCCATCTACATTTTCCATGTAAGGAAACTGAAAACTATGAGAAAAATTATGATAATGATTGATAAAAATGATTTAGGAGTTCTTATGAGGGGACCGAATCAAGATTAAATCTTTAATTTGACCTTATTTACATATTAAAGCATTAAGAATTACCCTAGAGTTTTTAATAGTCTAAATTTAACAAAGATCAGATAAAATGAGCACTTCCATATACATTTGAGAACAGAAGGAGCTAAAAATGAAACCAAGAATCTCTATTATGTAAAATTTGCTTTTCATGACTTTGTTTTACCTATCTGGTTCAGCCACTGTTTTGAAGCTACTTTCTCTACTCCCTGAACCTAGGGCAACAACTGGACTCATTCTTCTTAAGTGATCTTCAAGATCTAATCTATCTCTCTCTTCTCTAACCCTGATGATGCTATGCTGTTCTCCATGCAATATCTCTGGAGATTTATCTCCCCTTCCTGTTTGAAGTCTGTACCATATTTTGAGCTTTCCTCAAATTCCCGCTTCTAATTGCCTTGTACCCAGGTCATTGATAGGGTTTCAATAACAAACACACCGTGACCCAGTCACCAACAGAGAGCTCTTCTTTTATTTTATTTTTAATTAGTGAACTATCACAAGCATTTCCATAATATAGCAGAATAAAAATGAAACTGAAAATCTTATGTACAACTAGCTATTTCTTTTAAATAATAAAGTTATCATGTAATTTTCTTTTTTTCCTTCCCTTCCTCTCCCCCCCACCCTAGAGATGGCTACCATTAGATACACATATGTGTGTGTATGTGTAAAATCATTTTATGCATACTTCTATTCATCAGTTCTTTTGCTGGATACAGATAACATCTTCCTTCATAGGTCTTCTATAGTTAATTTGGGGTATTTATAATAGTCAAAATAACTTAGTCACTCAAAATTGTTTTAAAAACAACATTGCTGTTAGAGTATACAACATTCTCTGGGTTTTTGGCTCATTTCACTCTTCGTTATTTTGTGCAAGTTGATCCATGTTTTTCTACAATCAACAAGCTCATCATTTCTTGTAGCTTAGTAGTATTCCATCACAATCACCTGCCACAACTTGTTCAGTCATTCCCCGGCTGATGACTCTTACTGTTCCTTGCTATTGTTCTAGCCTGTGGGCACATCATTACCTCTCAGTCTCCTGCCTTGGAAAGTAGCTTAATAGAGCACAGGATTCACAGCAATCAAAGAGAAGGCAAAGTAAATGGATACTTCTTCCACCAGCAGAGACTTCAGCTGAGCTGATACTGAATACAGCCCAAAAATCAATGCAGACCAAATCCAATGCAGTTCTTTTGCAGTTAAGTAGAAATTCTCTGTTTCTATGGTAAAGTTAAATTAAATTTAAAAATACAACCCCTTTTGAGAAATATATAGGTGTCTCTCATTTCAAAGATCATATATGAAACTTGCAGACCTCCCAAAAGACCAAGTTGTTTCTTAACATAGTCTTAATTTCTCACCCAGATTTTCCTGTTCCCCACATCTCCCACAAGAAAAATCACCCAATCATTCCTATTCAAAGGACCAGTATTTCACTTTCTCTTCTCTGAAAACCTGCATGGCAATTTAAGGGCAAAGTTCAGTTACATGCATGCTATAGGTAAGCTGATTTTAGCCCCTTTGTGTTGCTTGTCTTTGTGCCCCTCTCATTTTTCCCCCTATTGTCAACGAAGTGACTCATTTAGACTCTGGCATCCTCCATTCCCTTCCTGTGGTTCCACAAAAGTGAGGCCCTAGGGACCAATACAGACTAGCTCCATCTGCACTTCCTCACTCCCTCCCAAACTGTCAGAAGGTCAAGGCCAGCCAACATTACCAGTGTTCCAGGATCACTTGCTCTTTATGGGCTATTGTTCCTACCCCTTCTCCATTATTGTTTGAGGTTGTCTTTTAAAGTGCCATTTAAATTTATGGCAGATTTAATGGCCTTAAGCCACTGTAGCTGGAGCCTCCAGAAGGGGGAGAAATGCTTGAGTAAATCCAAAAGCCAGCCCCAATTTGCTGCCTACAGAGCCTTATAGCGCCTGGATTAAAGGGCCAGAAAATTAAAGCTCAAGGAAAACTGCTTACAGATAGTCTGGTGTACATTCAATTGACACTAATGCATGGATTATCAGGCTTAAAGTCTGAGACATTGCTTTGCTCTCTAAAACCCAAAATTCCTGAAAGTATAAGGTAATGTAACTCATATGGAAAAATCTAAATAAAACAGGGGTTGAAAACTTTAGTGCTAAGTCTGTAGTTAGTCATTCATTCAAAAGCAGAAGATAAAGAAGATGCAGGAATCAGCCCAAAACTCAAGCCCAGAGAGGCAACTAGAAAAGACAAGTTCATAGGTCACAAAACTCCAAAGGAAGGCTTCCCAAGCCTTGAGCTCAAGATACCTAACAGTAAAGGGGAGGCAGGATGAGAAGCAAATAGGGGAGGAAAATGGGTCCTTTCTTCTCAAAATTGCAACTGTCCCACTATGCCTTCCTTGAAATAGCATTGTAAATACATGTTATATCTCCCTATCTAGACTGTGAGCTTCTTTAATGTAGGAGCCTTATCTTTGGTCTGATCCATCACCTAGCCCAAGGCCTTGTACAAAGGGAAAACAAACTCAAAAAAATATGAAAATGTACCCAAAAATGACTTCATGCAGTGTAATAAACTCGGTGCAGGTACACCCTTGTAATAGTAATGAAATTTGAAGTTCCTTTTGTATTTATCAACTGAGAGGTACTTAGCACCTAGTTTCAATTTAAGCCTCTGTTAAAGAAACAGAAGGCATGAACTCCTGTTGCTTTCCTAACAGGAAGGGGCTAAACAGGGAGGATCAATACTGTAAATAAGAAAAAACCCTAGCTAAGAAAGTCAGAATTTCTCAGAGCAAGCCATGTGGAGGCTGGATAAAGTGGTTTTGATTTTTTGAATGGAGCTTATTCTGCTAAAGACTTCTGAGGACCATCTGGAGCTGCTGAGTTCCTTCTGAGTCCAAGTGCCAAGCTGGAGCTGCCAAAGACTGAGGAAACATGACTTCAGTGCCAGTATTTTGTACAAATGTTGTGGCTTAGTTAATGTGAATGAATGTTCTTGTGGCTTTGTTAAGCCTTGACTTCCCCGGGAACAGAGACTGTGAAGGATTTAAGGTGGACTGGACACTGTGAGCTTCAGCATGGAACAAGAACTGCATGGAGAGCTGGACAAGGAACTAGGAGCTGTCTGCCTTTAAACCCAGGTGACATTTTGGTGAATCCAGGTAGTAGCTGGGACCATATAAGGGGATCCAGGGAATCTTAGAGCCTACCCCAAGTCAAGGTGAAAGAAGACTTTACTTGGATACTATATACTAAGAAGATTGTAATTTACTTGTGACTGAGGGATGGTTGGCCTGTGCATTTTCTGATGATTGAATAATGAATGATGGCTGAATAATGACTGATTTGTAACTTAGTGTGCCCCATGAGTGGAGAACTTTGACTTTTGTATTTTGTGACCCTTAAGGAGGCTTAAGGAGGCCAGCTTCCTTAAGGATGATTGAATGATTGAATTTATTGAATGATTGAGTTACTGATTGATTGACTAAATGATTGTACTTTGTTCAAAACTATGTGATCATTGTGGTGAAAACTATGTGGCCATTTTAGTGATAAGTTGTTGTGAATGCTGTATTTTGACTTTTTGTGATAAGTTGTAATATTGTTAATTCCGTACCTTGATTTTCTATGAATGTTTTGCTCAGATTTGTAATTGAATAAATACAGTGTGCACTATACTATGTAATTGGAGCCTTAAAGCTGTTCATAGCAGCAGTCCTCTGGAAAGCTGCCCGTGTTTGCCTTTACAACCCTTCACTAACCCAGTTCTCCACCTGCCTGTGACTTAATAAATAAGTCCTAGGAAGTTGATTGAGATATATAAAGATCAAGGGTCACAAAGCTAGCAAATGACAGATAGACAATATTTGAAACCAAAATCTTCCTGAATCCAAACCTAGCCCTATCTAGGATACCATGAAGCTTCAATAAACATTTGTTAAATAAAAGAAAGAAGGTCAGCAGGGTGAGCACTCTCCTATTTGCTTGATGAGCCTCTTTATAAAATATAACTAAAATTCAGGCAAGAGAAAATGGTAACTATTCCATTTCTAGCTTTTCCATTGACTTTTTACATCATTCTCAACAGGCCTTTTGCTCTTTTGACAACTGGTTATTTGGCCTTCCAAGTAGGTAGAACACCCTACCCAGTTCACTTCCGAAATAAATATATACATAACTTCACTCCCCCCTCTTTTTTTTTACCATAGCCTTGTTTGTCTTCAAGGGTTTCCATTTAAAATATAATTATCAGGGCGGCTAGGTGGCGCAGTGAATAGAGCACCAGCCCTCGAGTCAGGAGGACCTGAGTTCAAATCCGGCCTCAGACACTTAACACAAAAACTAGCCATGTGACCGTGGGCAAGTCACTTAACCCCAACTGCCCTCCAAAAAAAAAAAGGCAAAAATAAAAAAAATAAAGAATCCAATAAAATAAAATATAATTATCTGAGGAAATGAAGTAATAATAACTCACTTTGATATGAGAACTTCACATTTATCCAGCACATTTACCATTACAACCTTGTAAAGTAGAAAGCACATGTATTATAGTTCTCATCTTGAAGTTTAAAAAACTAAGATTCAGTGATTAAATGACCTGCATAAGATCACGGTTAAATGTTGTAGTGGCAACACACACCTTTGTCTCCAAATTTCAAATCCAATGCTATTTCTGCTATATTGGGGTTGCTTCCTATTGTTGACCATTATTTATCTTAGCCAAGATTAGTGGAGTCAGATGGAAGAGAGAATAGGGCATGAAATAAACACCTAGGGAGTAAGGTTGCACAAAAAGATGATATATATGGTGCCCATAGAAAAGGTTAATGAACATAAAAGACAGACTTCAGCTACTTCATTAACTTGTCCAGGAAGGGGCCTGGTATTACCATCTTTGATTTTAAAAAAGACCTTAGGTTAACAACCCTAAAGTAGAAACCTAATATCTTTTACAGGCAGTACAGCTCAGAAGCTTCTACGTACGTGTGGGAGAGAAACCACTGCTAGATCTTCAAAATCAAAGTCCGAGTCAGAAAGCAGAAAAGGTCTTTATTCTTTTTCATGAGAAAGGGCACAGCCCTGTTTGCTCAAGGGGTGTCACTCAGGGAGTGCAAATTGTAGAAGTTCACAGGCTTCTGTTATCCTAATCCTAACCCAGTTTTGTCCAGTCTCACCATTGGTCAGTGAAGTGGGCTCACAATTTCAAGCTCACGCAAAGTAATCTCAATCCTTCATAATTATTTGTGAATTAGTATCCTATCTCTATCTCTATCTATCCTATGGTGTTTTCCAATCTCTCATTATGTACCAAATTTGGAGACAGCCAATAAAAGTTACAGTTGACAGTCCTTGACTATCATAATTATTCATTTGACCCTTCTACCCAATCAGAAGGAAATATCCTTCATTCCCTTATGTGTACATTTCTACACACCAAATTGGGTGTGGGGAGAACAACCAATGGGAAGGTTAGTGTTGTTTTCTTTAAGTTTCATTACTTCATTCTAGAGCCTGTGGAAATTTAACCTTTCACTATCTCTCACACAGCTAAGTCCCCACATGAAAAGGTTACATATATTTGAACTTGTGTTATTTGAAGTTATAATTATGTAAAAATGGTAATTGGTTACAATCCAATGAAAATATGCAAAGAGAATTAAAATTATGTAACTACTCCACAGGATTCATTATTCACACTAATTAGAACTAATTGACTACCAATGCAGTTTTCTTTTGCTACATTATCAATTAAAAAGGAATTAGTAGTATTTATGTAACCTGTTAATATGTAGTCAATAAATATTTGATCTCTTGAACAACCAATACTTTGGTATTTGGTATTCGGTATAAAGGAAATAGTTTTCCTTTATCTTTCTGAGCTTTTCAAATAATACATGGTATAGTATAGTGGAAAGGGCATGGGCTTAAAATCATGAGACCTGATATCTAATCCAGGCTCTGTTCAAATCATTTTACACCTTTGGGCCTCAGTTTTCTCATCTGTAAAATAAAGGGATTAGACTAGAAAATCTCTAATATCTAATAGTAAATTCGTCTCAAATCATTATTCGCAATTCATCCATTATCCATCCACCATCACCACTCACATTATGCACATTATAATTAGCCATTGATAAAATATGGTCAATGAAACTGATCTATCTTCCACTTAGATCTAGTAGCCCTGCCATGCCTTTTGAAGGAATATAAGAAATAAGCTGGCCAAAATTAAAGCTAGGAAAATTTATGAAACAAGTTGGGAAACCTTCAGAGTTAAGTCAAGGTATAAGCCATAATGCCTGGTCCCAGGTTGCTTAATTGCTTTACCTAACTCACATTTTAAATTTTAAATTCTGTGTCTTTCACTAGACACAAGTTCTAAAAGTACCCTCAGCTTGGTGCATCTAATTCTCCTCTGCTACTTCATCTGAATCAATCCCCTCAATCTTGACAGCAACACTCTCAACTAAAAGAAAAAATGATCATGATAATAATGATATGTCTAAGCAGACATCATGAAAAGAGCAAGCAGGGAAGAGGGGCATTCCCCCACCTCCAAATACATTGGCCCAAAAAGTGGTCCTTCTCCCAAGTTCTCCCAGTCCTTTCTGATGTTTCTAGGGAAACACTTTGAATCTGAACTCTAGCAAGATCTGGCTTACCTTAAACTTAATGTACATGTGTAATACACATGTGTATTCTGAGAAGAGGTAGCCAGAACTAATTTCACTTATTCCACAGTGACACCACATCTGTTCTCCATAAATGTCAGTTAAGAAAGGGGGATTAGCTAGAATTCAGGCCAGGGAATACGGAAATCTTTGTGTCCCATTCTGACCTTTACCACATCATTTTCAACAGGTTTTTTACCCTTTTGGCAATCAATGGTCCCTTTTTTGTTTATGGAAACAATCATCCCCATTTTCCCTTTGTGTGTCTTTCCTGCTCTATTTGTGTGGGGCTGCCATTGACTTCAACAGGAGTGCCAAAGCAGAGAGAGAGGAGAGAGAGAGTTGCATGGGAAAATTAGACTTCAAAATGCTTCCTGATTTGTATCCTTCGACAAGAGTCAAGATATTAGAGCCAAATGTTATCCACCTAAATGTTCTCTGGATTCCAAGACTGGGTGTTCAGTTTCTGCCCAATTGTTTGCCTGTATTTTATGGACACTGATTTCTATCCACCCAAAGTTAAAGGCCATATTTCAATAATTACACCAGCAATTTCATTGGGAAACTTTCAGATAAATATTTCTTACAAAATGTACTTTATAGAATTTTAGATCTTGAGAGAAACTTAGAAATTGAGATGGGGAAACTGACCCTCAGAGAGATGAAGGGATTTGCCGAGGTCCCATAGCATATCAGCAGGGACTAGAACTAGGTCTTTGTCCCAACATCTACCACTCTTTCCCATCCTACATAAAGCCTCCATTTCCTCTGACACAAGTCAATGAGCTGAAGACATAGATCACTCAATCTAAAAGTTTCTTTTAATTCAAACTATTAATAAATTCTAGCCATCTGGAATCCTAAGATCATAAATTTAGAGCTAGGAGTGACCTTAGAGGTCAGAGTCTGAGTCCTCCATTTTTTTGTCTTTTTGGAGGGGGGAGGCAGGGTAATTCGGGCTAATTGACTTGCCCAAGGTCACACAGCTAGTAAGTGTTAAATGTCTGAAGCTGGATTAGAACTCAGGCCCTCCAGATTCCAGGGCTGGTGCTTTATTCACTGCACCACCTAGCTGCCCCTAAGTCCTCCATTTTAAAGGCTCAATGAGGTTAAGTGACTTGCCCAGGGTTACATAGCTGTGCCATTTTTCTAAGAAATAAAACAACTGATTAAAAAAATACTTTACAGCAATGCCTTTCTCCTAAAGAATTCAAAGAATTCATAGACTCCCACCTCCCCTGCTTTTCTAATTAACTCAAAAATGACACATCATGCAGACATGATAAACAATTGTTTCTCACACAGTTCTAGCCCATACAATGTTTCCTCTGTATCAGTTCTTATGCATCTGGGCAGAGCTGAATGATCCAAATTATTCTGACTTCTGGTTCATCATAGCTTCATCTTAGAACCAAATTTAGCTTGATTTTCATCCTCCTATTGAAGGTAAAGGAGCGCACTGAGTAGCTTTTCCAAAGGTGTGCCCCCATTGTTTTCCTAACTCTCAACTCCTTATGAGTACAATTCTGCCTCTTAAGTTTCTCATTTTATAATAAAGTCTTACAGATGCAAATTTCCCTGCTTTTTTGGAATAAACTGAAATATACATAAACAGAAAATTCTTAGAATGGGAAGCCCCCTAATCTAATCTTGAATGCTGACAGGTGGTCATGCAAACTTCTGTTCAGACTCTTTCTGAAATAAAGAAGACACTGGAACAGCTTTGTATGGATTACAAAATTCTTAATATTAAACTGAAATCTGTCTCCCTAGAATTTCTGCCCATTGGTTACATTCTATCACAGAATTGTCTCCAATTCGTCTTTAATAGGAAGGTGTTTTCATTATTTTTTTGGAGGGGGGGGGAAGTAGGGCAATTGGGACTTGCCCAAGATCACACAGCTAGTAAATGTTAAGTATGTGGATCGGGATTTGAACTCAGGTCCTCCTGACTCCAGGGCCAATGCTCTATTCACTGTGCCACCTAGCCGCCTCGATCTTTTCATTGTTTAAAAAAACTTATGTTCCTGGTTTCATTCCTGGTCTTCTCTGTTTCTATACTCTCTCCTGAGTTTTCAGATTACTGTACTATCCAGATTTCTTCCTATCTGCCTCCTTCTCAATCTTCTTTGCTAATTTGTCATCCCCATCGCAGCCTTATAGTTGTACCCAAAGGTACAACTGAGTGCTCTTCTCTTTTGTCTCTTCCCTTATTTAGTGATTTCATCATCTTACACAGGTTCAATTACATGATATCTTTTCAGATGACTCCCATATCTATATATTCAGTCTTATATCTATATATTCAGTCAGAACCTTAAAGTTCTCTATCAACTTCTTATTGAACATTGGACATTTCACACTCTATGTCCTAAAGTCAATTCAAACTCAATATGTCCAAAACAAAACTAATCATCACACACATACATATACACAAACTTTTTAACTCAACACTTCTTATCAAGGCCATGAGCACCATCAATTCTTCCATTTACTTACTTTACAACTTTGGCACCATTCCTTCTCACTCATTCCACATATCCAAGCAAATGAAAATCATATTTCTATCTCCACAAAATCTCTTGAATCTCTCCCATTCTCTCAACTCAGAGTCTGTAATGGCAAGCAAGGAAGTACTTAACACCTTGTTTCAGCTATTTAATTATTAGGACCTTAGTTCAGATCAATTTTCTTTTGAGCCTTGCCCATGATTATATCAAGTCTTTGTTAAGAAACAGAACTTGTGAACCCCACAGTGGGAGGAATTTGCTGATGCAACAGAAAGGGTCATAACAGGGAGGAGTTAATGACCATAGATAAGGAGAAGCCCAAGCTTGGAAAGAGCAGAACTGAGAAGGGGAACTTTGTGGTGGCCAGGCACTCTGTCTGTTCTATTTGTGTTGATTTTTGTTTGTGATACTTTGTACAGTAGCCCTTGGACCTTACTGGAAGCTCTGAAACCCTCCTCCAGTACATATTATGTACTTCTGTAAACAGACAAGAAAATCCTCTTTCAGGATTTTGCGAAATCAACACAGGCAGATAGTGAATTGATGGTGGTTCTGGTAATGTGTATGAATGTGTTGTTTTGACTCTGTTAAGCTTTGTTTTCCCAGAAACAGAACCTGTGAAGGACTTGAGGTGGACATGAGATTTAATATGCAACAAGGAACTGGACGACAAGTTGGACAATGGGCTGAGAGCTGCCTGCCTTTGAATCCAGGTGACAGTTGGGTAGATTAAGGCAGGAGATGGAAACATGGAAGAAGAACCATGGAATCTGAGAGCCAGCCTCAAGTCAATATTAAAAAACCTCTTCTTGGGTACTTAATGCTGAGAAGATCATGATTTACTGTGATCTAGGGGTAGAGAACTTTGACCTTTTTACTTTGTGTCCCTTAAGGAGGCCTTAAGGATGATTGAGTTAAGGACTTACTGAATAAAATCTTTTGTTTAAAACTATATGGCCACTTTGGTGAAAACCATGTGGCCACTTTAGTGATAACTTGTTGTGTTATAACATTGTGAATGCTGTACTTTGGTTTCTGTGAATGTTTTGCTTTAATTTACTGCTGAATAAATAGAGAGTTCACTATACTATGTAATCAGAACCTTAAAGCTATTCATAGCAGCAGTCCTCTGGAAAGCTGCCCATGCTTGGTCTTACAGAGTCCCAAGCCTAATTTAAGTTCTCATCACCTCTCACCTGGGCTATTACAATAGTCTCCTAATTTGACAACTTACTTCAAGCCTCTCTCCACTCCAAAGTATCTTCTATATCTCTGCAAAAGTAATTTTCTAAAAGTATAGGTCTGACCATATCACTTTCCTGTTCAATAAGCTCTAATCGTTGACTCTTACGTATAGAATTAAAGATAAACTTCTCTGTTTGACTACTAAAGCTCTTTATTACCTGGTGCTTTTCTACCTCTCTAGTCTTCTTAAACTTTACTCCCTTCCTTATACTCCACTCTGTATTCCAACCATATTGACCAACTCCTCATTCTATACAAATTTCACTCTATCTCTCATCATCATTCCTTGGCATTGACTATCTTCCATACCCTCCATTTCATTTTTATTTATTTTACTCTGAACTTAAGAAATGAAACAAGTATTTCCATAATATGGTAAAATAGGTGGGGAGAACCTCATGATTATACAAGAAACTGAAAATCTACTATGTACAACTTGCTATTTCTTTTAAATACATAATAAAGTTATCATGTAACATTTTCCCTTTATTTCTTTCCCTACCCACCCTGGACATAGCTACCATTAGACACAAATATGTGTGTATGTATTTATGTATAATATGTATATATGTATGTACATGTGTGTATATAAATATATGTGTGCATGTGTGTGTGTAAAACCTACTTCTTTTTATCATTTTTTTTATGGATACTTATCATATCTGCTACATTCCCTGCTCTTCTCATGGAATCTGTGTTTTCCTTCAAGTTGCAGCTCACATGCACCTTCAGAATAAAGCCTTTCCTGGTAACTACAACCGTGAAAGAATCTTTCTCCCCTGCCTAGTATTCCTTTTTACATATTATGTGTGTGTATGTTTGTGTGTGTATAATATCATATTGTATATATTCAAACATATGCACATACATACACATATACACATTCACACATATTGTATCTCACTAGAATGTAAGCCCCTTGAAGGCAGGGACTATTTCCCTTCGTCCCCAGTGTTTTTCTCAGTGCCTCAAGATAGTAAATAATTAATAAATGTTTGTTGATTCCAAGCTAAGCACTCCAAATTCCACTACTTAAAAAAAAAACTCAGGCAACAAAATCTTGAATTTACATAATTGCTAAATATGAGTATTCATACCTGTAATAGCACAGCCTTATCAATATGTGGAAAGTATAATAGATAAAATAGGGAAGTTATTTTTTACAAAATTCATAGTCTCCAAGTTAAGGAATTTTCAGGCAGGAAAATATTATGATAAACTCCAAGAGGATGAGGACTATGCTTTACCAGAAATTTGTATCTCCATCAACATGAAGCATCAGTCCCTATGCAAAGTTGGGTGCTTTAAAAATGTTTGTTTGGTTGAACTGAATACGTAATAGCAGTATCTAGGGTATGATACAATTTTGCTGTGTTATTTACACATTGAAAAAAAAACAGACAGAAGGAAAACTTTGGAAACAAAGGAAGAGAATTACAAGTGGGGATACATGAGAAAGTTTAGTATGTTTTGGGATTGTGCAGGAAGGGAGAATGCAGATATGGATATTTTATTTGGAAAAGTTTTGCAAAGTAACTGAGGCAGAACTAGCATCATACAGCACCTCAACTACTGTCCCACTATAAAAAACAAAACAAAACAAAAACTTTTGCAGAAATTTTGCAGCCTTTAAAAAATTATTTTTAAATGTCTTCTACTAATCATGCTAAGTAAAATAAGGCTGATTTAAAAAGACATGTGTTGAAAGGAATTTCCTGTGAATCTAACAATATTGTAAACAATTTGCTTGATGAGAAGGGTGTGAGAGTTTATAAACAAGGGGCAATATTGTAAGTCACAATATCAAATGTGACAGCTCAGATTGTAAGGTGTTTTATAATTTTCATTTTCCAATTTACTTTACGTTGCTGGAGAATAATTGGTCAAATCCTGTATCATATACCCACACCTCATGGATCTCTACACTCAAATAAGTTATCACCTGGAATTTTTCTTCAGTTCATTGCATTTTTTAATTTAAAAATCCACATTTTAGATTTAAATTTGTTTTGTTTGTAAATGTAATTCATATGAATGATTTCTGGTTCATAAAAATAGTTTAAAATATATTTTTAATTAGGTAACTTAAAACAATCATTAGAGGTGGGCCTTGGAGTCAGGAGGACCTGAGTTGAAATCCAGCATTAGACACTTAAGACAAAACTAGCTGTGTAACTTTGGGCAAGTCACTTAACCCCAATTGCCCTACCTTCCCCGAAAAAAATGATGAATGGAATTTGGGGGCAGATAGGTGAATAGAGCACTGGCACTGGAGTCAGGAGGACCTGAGTTCAAATTTGACCTCAGACACTTAACACTTACTAGCCATCTGAGCTTGAACAAGTCATTTAACCCCAATTGCCCTACATACCCCCCTCTGAAAAGCAAAAAAAAAAAAAAAACCACAAAAAAAATCATTAATGTTGCATGGTGGATATAGAAATGGCCCAAGAAGACCTGACTTCATGTGCTGCCTCTGACACTGAATTACTGAGTGACCGTGATTGAGTCACTAAACCTTTCAGTGACCCCAGACAACTCTCCAAGATTATAAATAGCAGAATAGTTCCTGATATAAGTTCTCTGTACCAATCAGATGTAGCAGTGAGATATACAATCTGGAGCCAAGAAGACCTGAGTTCAAATCTAAGCCTTGACACTTTATAGCTGTGTGACCCTGGGCAAGTCACTTAACCTTTGTCTGCCTCAGTTTCTTCAAATGCAAAATGATTACAAAAAACAGCACCTATATCTCAGGATTGTTATGAACATCAAAAGAGATATTTGTAAAGAATCTAGTGCAGTGCCTAGCACACAGTAAGCATGTCATAAATGCTTATTCTCTTCTGTTCTCATACAAAGTGATTAACACATAGTAAGCTCTTGCTAAATACTTATTTTCTTCCTTTCACTAAAGTTATATCTGGTTTAAAAAAGAAAACAGGTACTTACTGCATAACAAAATCATGAGAAGCATACTAAACTGAAGATTACCACTACCGTATTTGCATTTCTTCCACAAGCTACTTTCAAATCAAACATTGTCACTGAGAACCACCCTCACCACTACCACCATTCAAATCAAACATTGTCCCTGAGAACCACCCTCACCACCACCACCATTCAAATGTCACCCTGTTCCTTTATCAGTTGATGAAAAAGAGAGAATCTTTCCTTACACCCAATATGGCATTAACTAATATACACAAAGTTGGTAAAAAAAAAACTAGGATATTTGTTTCATCAGTAAAGATTTGATTATTAACATTTTTGCTTCCTTATGTATTCAAAATTAAAGACTTTACCCAATTATCAATAGTGGATCTTGATGGGAAAAATACAGTAAAAAAAATCTAATAATATCAACATATACCAATTATTTCAAAGACACTCTGCCAAAAACAGATGCATAATCAACTTTGTATCATATATTATGAGACAGGTTTCATGATTCAGTCTAGGCCAATTAGAAACTACCAATGAATCTTCACATTGACTGGATGGGAAAATTGTGCATAATACAAGCAGTCATTCAGATGGCTTTTCTTGTCTGCCATGGCAACTTTTTTTCCTTATGAGAGCTTTTATACAGGTTAATGGAACCCTGGTGTCTTCAAAAACAGCTTGAGAAGCATTCTCTAGAAAAATGCTAGATAATTTAAAATAAATAGTAATTTACATCAAGGATTGCTGAGCAAAGGTGAGGCTCCTTTAAAGCTGTGCAACACTAAGTTTTAGCCCATACATTTCCTCAGTCTCTGCCACTTTCTCCAGCAACGCACTGTTTGGTCTGGGAGCAAGAGGAGAGAAAGATGGTGGACTGACCCAGTGTGGGGCTCATAAAGTCAAGGCTTCAGGGGAATCTGGGTTGCTAATGAAAGGAGCACTTACTGTAGAGTCTAGCCTGATAGGGATATGGACTAATGAATTCAGTGGTTTAGAAATAGATGGACTGAATTTAAATTCCATATCCCTGGTTACTTTCATTTTTGATGGCCAGCATCAAGGAAAATGAGGGGGGAATAGTGTAATAATAGTCTCATTCTCACACATAATTCTGTGATGTCATGGCAGGAGTCCTGGACTGGACATCAAAAGATCTGAGTTCTTTTCCAAGCTCAAATACTAGTGACATTTGCATAACCTTGAGCAAATCACTGTATCTTAGGCCTCAGTTTCTTCATCTAGAAGATGAGACCAATAGTAATAATAATTAGATTCCATATCTTATAGATTCTTATGAGAAAAGAGCTAGGATAAAAGGGAGCTCTGATCATGATAAAACATTTAACTAGTATCTGTATACAATCACTTATTCTTCATATGGAGCCTCCATTGGTACCAGGAAGGTGTACCATATAGCCCTCTGTTTCACACATCTAGGGTTATAAATTTAGAGCTGAAAGGGCCTTCAGAGGACCTTTAGTGCTAGAAGGGACCTCATCTAGTCAATGGGTGTCAAAATAAAATAGAAATGAATCCCAGAAAAATGGCATTTTGACTTAGAAATCCACAAATTAACATTCTTTGTGTTGTATTTTTTTTAATTTCTTGAACATTTCCCAATCATATTTTAACCTCTTTCATACCCATGAGTCTGTCTCTTCCAATCCAGTCCAACCCCCTTCATTTTAAAAGCTGAGGAAACTGCAGCCTAGAGAAGTAAGTGTCTTCCTCATGGCCTTGTGTGTCACACAAGTAGTAAATATGTCAATTGCAATATTTTAATCCAGATCCTCTGACTCCATAGTCAACTTCATACTGCTGTATCATACTGTTGCAGTGTGGGCTCTGCCCACCCAAAAACTGTTGTGGTTTCATGATATGTTGTGGTGGAACTGTCTCAAAAAATTCAGAGTGAGACCACCTCTAATCCAAGTATATGCATTTATTGAGATTGCAACCTCTCATGAAGATGGCTAATTCCCAGGAGGAACCAGCAACATCAAAGAGAACAAAATGGATTTTTATAGAATAAAGACGCAATTATATAACAGAAATCATGAATGTTAAAAAGACAGGATGAGTTTGTTAAGGGATTAGGTAATGGAAGAGGGGTCCCATCTATGGTTCAGTGGTTAAACATTCTAGCCATGCTGTCCTCCATTTGGCTAGCTATTGTGGTCCTGTCTGGTCAAGATAGATAGTTTGGTATTGTTGTCCTCTCTTGAACTAGATGGATGATGTTGATTGTGATTGAATGCAAGAACATGCCTGTTTCTCTGAGAATGGATCTGGGGGCAGTGACTAGGTAGAGACAGTAGCTGGGTTCCCATCATATAGACACACCTGCTGTTTCTGTGGGAACTAAGCATTCAGGGACACGCCTGTTGTTCCAGTGAGCAGTGAGGCATTTATGAAAAAGTTAGGACTCTGGCCAAGAGGTGGTGATGGGGGCTCTAGGTAGGTACAGTGAGTGGGCCCTATAATGAAGTTAGAATATTGGGGCTGGGGACAGCTTTATTAGCACTCCATCAATACTGACTAATCAGCTGTATCTCCTTTCTGCCTTGTATATCTAAGTTTATGCCAGCACCTGACTTTTTTAAATCAATATTTTGACAAAAGGTTTTTTTAATATAAAGGAATTTTAGCATAATTTTCAACTTGGGATCACTGGATTGCTTCACAGATTTAAAAATTCACAATCTAGGATTCTACCACATTCTCTCCACTTGAACTCCAACCTTGGTGAAACCCTTCACATTGTCCTCATGATAATATTCCTCCCTTTAATCCCTTTACTGACAAGCTACTTTCAAATCAAACATTGTCGCTGAGAACCACCCTCACCACTACCACCAATCAAATCAAACATTGTCCCTGAGAACCACCCTCACCACCACCACCATTCAAATGTCACCCTGTTCCTTTATCAGTTGATGAAAAAGAGAGAATCTTTCCTTACACCCAATATGGCATTAACTAATATACACAAACCTCACTAAAGCTCATAAGAATTGCCAAACTCTCTCCCTCTTAAAGTAATTGATTTGTTATTTTATGGAGTTGTCTTCATTCTTTGGCTTAAAAAAATTTAAGTTCTTAAGACAGCAGTTTTTGTTGATGATTTAAAAATATAAAGAAGACATGGTTATTTGAATGGACACTAATCATCAACATCTATTTCTCAACAAAGTACTTAAGTAGCAACTCTATACCCTTTGCATCAGAGATCTCCCTCTTGGGCATATAGTCCAGGCTGATCAAAGACGTGTGTACACATACATATATGTGTATCTATAGACACACATACGTACATGTGCACACAAAAATACATACGTGTGAATCAAAATGTCTATAACAGCACTTTTTGTTACTAGAAAAGAACTGGACACAAAGTAACCATTTATGAAATGGGCAATGGCTACATAAAATGTGGTATTCAAATTTCATGGGATGTCAGTGGTCTATAAAAAATCATAAATATGAAGAATACAAAAAAAGTGAAGGCATTCAAATCTGATACAGTGAATTAAGTAGAATTTGAAAAACAACATCCACAATGACCACAACAAGCATGAATAGAAATAACACTACCTTGTAAGTTAACTTTGTCTAATTATAATTACCAAGGTTGGCCTCAAAGTAAAGAAGAAAAATGTACTTCTGTCCTTTCTTTGCAGAGGTGGGGGACTACAGGTATGGTATATCATAAATATGATCAGAATTGGATCAGTTTTTTATTAACTTTGTTGAACTGCTTTTCTCCTCTCCTCTATTCTTTTATACTTTATTAGAAGAACTGGCTCTCTGGGTAGGGAAGGAAGGAGGGATATATCTGGAACTAAAAGTAATGTGAAAAGAAAACAAAAACAATAAATAGTACCTATATGTCTTAAGACCTAATTCTTACTTAAATAAGACATTTCTTCATTCACCATCAAGCTATCAGCATACTAGAAAGATATATGAATAAATATTGAACAAAGGAGTAGACACTATATGCATATTTCCCCCTTACATTAATTCCTAGCTATCATAGTCTTTTTGAATGTCTATTAAATGACATGTTCTTAACTACAACATCCTCTATGTTCTTAATCTTTGGGGCGCTTACAACTTGACCTTAATGTGGTTAATTCATTCTTCTTTGCCATAGATGCTGCTGTTTCTACACTTTTCCCTGGCATATTGTACTTAGAAAATGTCCTTTAAATTCTTCTCAGGCAAAATGAAGATATGTGATCTCAATAAGTCTAAGTGGATTTTGTATATACAACCCTTTTTTATAGTACATAAACATTAATACATTTCCAGGTTTTCTCCATACTTTTCTTACCAAAGGGAGTACAGACAATTCTCAAGAATTTCTAATAATGATAGGCAGTGATATTATGGATAAATGAAATCCAAAAACTTTATTTCAGACAATAGTTTCAGTTCCTTCCTCTTCCAAACTATTTACCATACTTTCCAACAATAGCATAATTATTTGGTTTCAGTTTCACATCTTTTCCCAAAAGGCAGTTAGCCAGTGGGAAGCAGAGGAGGAGAAACAAGACTAGGCTACCATGTAACTATTACTTGTTCCTGTTCCTAGGGAATCCATTGGAAACATTTCCTATGGACTCCATGAATGAAAGGATTGATCTTGCCAAGATGCTCAGTTCTTAACATGTACAAAGCACCATGCATCTCCTTTCCTTTCCCAGGGAATCATTCACATAACTTGAGTACCTTCTTAGCACTATCTAGATGGCTTCTATTTACCTCACTAACTTCTTCATCATATCATTTCAAGGAACAAAAGAGACAAGCTTCTCGCTAGATCCAATGCCCAGTCCCTACAGGTATTATTTATCTTGCAGTTATTGTTTCTCATTCCAAAATATTATCTGAGTAGTCAGGTTACATCCAGTTATTGTCACCATTTCCTCCTAACAAAGATCCCTAAGTACACAGGATCTAGATCTGAATGAGACAGAAGAGATCATCTAATCCAATCTCTTCATTTTACAGTTAAGGGCCATGAGGCACAGAGAGGTTAAGGATCTTGCTTAAAGTAACAAAAGGTATATAAGTGACAAAGCTGACATTTGATTAAAATCTACTTACTCTCAATTCAGTGCTCCATTACCCTAATACCAAGATATTTATTGGCTATAATGATTTGGCTACTACAGCTTATTAGGAAATCTTTTCCCTCTTGACCAATATTATCTTATACCTGCTGAAGAATATATTACTTAAAGGAAGCAATTTCCAATCTTCATGCATTACTGAATCATGTCTTGCAGTTACTGCGCTGTGCTCATCCAAACTTCTTTTCCTCTTCTTCCTTCTCCTCCTCCTGTATTTCCTTCTTCTCCTCCTCCTCCTTCTCTTCCTCCATATCCTATAAATTCATCATTTCTTTTTGTAACAGTGACTATTCTGGCCCCCATTGCCTGAAGGCCAGATATGTTACATTTTACTCTCCCCCAGCATTCTTGAATACCCTTAAGGAATTTTGGAGGGGGTCTAGTCTCTCATTCCATCAACTCACACCCTCACCAATCAAGCCTTTCCAACTTTAGGGGTCTCCTGTACTCCAGATCCATTTAGCTACTACATACATTATATTTTACAAGGGAATATATACTTTAAAGTTATAGCAAGAACAAATATACACAGACCCCTCCAGTTTTTGAGGGGGAGGTATAATTCCTCTATACTCTCCAGACTCTGGGGTTTTATAGATTAACTCAGTTTCTACATCATATAGTTCCACCAAGTTCCACATGCAAAGCCTCCCCACCTCAGCACTTCCAGTCAAGTGGGTGTGGAATAGCCTCTTAAGTCTTTGCTTCTTGGCTGGCAGCAATATCCAGCCTGGAATCCTATCTCCAAAGTTATCAGGGCCTGAGTTCTAGGCCCAATGACTCTACCACCTGTACCTAGAATGGAAAAAGACAAAATAAAAAATAAAAACCCCAAGCCCTGTTCTCAGGGCCACAGGGTCTAAAAGGGAGAATGGGGAAGTAGGTTTTATGATTCTTTGGTTTTGTCATTTTTTTATGGTTTCCTTAGATACATGTGTAACCTAACTCCTAACTACTTCTTTTGGTTTCTATTCTCTTTCTCTTTGGCCAGTCCCTTCAAGCAACTATTTGATTCCCCCCACCCACATATTCATTCTTTTCTATCACCTATCTTGGAAGGAAGATGCATTAAGAACCCATACTTCACAATTGAAAAAGCCAGGCCCTTGATCTACTTATTAACAGTAGACCAACTAAGCCACAAACTAATAAAAGAATAAGAAAGAGAACCTAGGTGATTTAGATCCTAGTCCAATATCTCTTTCAATTTAGTCCCTACCTCTCAATGCGTGGTCCCTAAAAGGAGATGGTTCCCTGCCTTTGTGTAAAGGTGAAATCAAAGACACCATAAGTTTTGGCTAACCATATATACAGAAAAAAGTCCAGGTATGTAGCTAGTTTGATAGGAGGGACAATAATCTTACCCTTGGACTTAGTTTCTGTTGTGTGCTTTTGCTATCCTGATCCACTCATCTTTATTGGACAATAGGAAGGACACTACAAATGATAAATTGGGGGGCCATAAGACCCCAGAACCTTTGGAGTTTTATCAAGAGAGTAAACTTTACCTGGATTAGCTTTCAGAGATTAAAAATGGTAAGCATAAAGAATGTACACCATAAACTAGAGTGAGGTCATGACACAGAGACTCAAGACCAATGACCGGCAAGTTTAGTTTAAAAAAAAAAAGACTTGAAAGCACTACCTAGCTACTTAGAAAGAAGTGTTTCTTCTCTTTGCTATAAAGGCCTTGGTGCTTACACAATTTCCTTTTGAAATTAAAGTTCCAAGCTAGAGATATTTTGGTATTTTTATTTCTCCATATAAATTTCAATGGACCTCTCCCTAACCAAGGCATCCATTATTATTAAACATCTCATTCCCATCAAGGTCTGTGGGAGTACATGAGCCAAAGATGGCACTGGCTACAGTTTAAAGAAAACCTAACTTGTTGGTATTATTGATGACTTTCCAGAAACCTCTCAACTGGGTCCAGTATTCTCCTGCAGCAACAAAATATGTGCTGACTTTCTGAGGGTTTATATAGCCAGTTCTTTGTACTCCTACTCTGTTCTCAGCTTTCTTTGATGTTTATTTGTGGTCTCTTTGGGTGATGGTAGATCAAAAAAACCAAAGTTTCAAAATGCATCCATTCCTTGTCTGGCTCAGTGCCTCTTCCAAGTGGGTTTATTTTATTTAATAACTATAGAATAACAGTTTCAGGAACTTTCTCTTTAGGTCTGGTGTACATCACAGCCAAGCTATTCACTTGATTGAATGAATTTTTGTCTACAGATTTGGGGCAATAAACCTTTGGCAAAGTAATGATGAAAATAAGAATATAAATTGATCTGTCCTGAAAGAAGGAAGAACTTTCACAAGAATAAATCAAGGTCAATTAGAGGAACACTTTTTCTTGGGTAATTAACACTCATTCATTCATTGAGTATATACTGAGCACCTACTATTTTCAGGTACTTTGGTAGGCACTGTCAGATGCAAATGAAGTGTGTACACGTATATACACATTTCTCTGTGTGTGATTGAAACATGTATACATGTTATCATTTGACCTTCATTTTCGAAGAGGACCAATGACATCATGGGGAAAATCTTGACTCATGGGTGAACTAGACTTAAATGTAGCCGAAAGTTGTCAGCTTCACCTTGACAGACTCATCAAAGCCCAGTGGCAAGAAAAAAGTAAGGACAATTAGTGATGGTATGGGATGCAGTCTTCAATGACTAGGTACTCCACAGAACCTGCTGTAGTCATTTTCATGGCCAAAAAATTGTTCTCATATGTCCATTTCACTGGGAGAAGTCTTCACATGTTTGATATAGACACAGACTTAAATCACCAGTGTTTTTTTTAATTTGCATTTTCTTTTGCAACTTGGCTAATATGGAAATGTTTTGTATGATTTCACATGTATAGCCTATATTAAATTGCTTGTCTTCTCAAAGAAAGGGGAGGGGAGGGAAGGAGAGAATGGATATGGAACTCAAATTTTTTTAATGTTAAATTTTTGTTTACATGTAATTGAGAAAAATAAAAAATTAAATGTATAGGTAAAATTAATGTCAATAGTATATAAAATATTTGAAAAATATATAAAGGAATCCAACTAAATTTCTCTGATGATTTTAATACCTAAACCAAGGAAAGCAAAAACAGAGAAAGAAAACTATAGACCAATCTCCCTAATAAATATTGATGTAAGAAATTTAAATAAAATATTAACAAGAAGATTATAGAAATATATTACAAAGATTAAACACTACAACCAGGTGAGATTTATATCAGGAATGCTAGTTCAATATTCAGAAAATTATTAGCAGAATTGTCCATATCAATAACAAAAAAACAAAAATTGAAAGATTATATTAATAGGTACAGGAAAAACTTTTTTATATTAATTTATTTATTTACTTTTCGTTTACAACATTCAGTTCCATAATGTCTTCAGTTTCAAATTTTCTCCCCTTCCCTCTGCTTCCCCCACCATGGCGGCATGCAATCAAATATAAAAATCAAATATAATACTTTCACATTAAACATTAGTCAGGTTGTAAAGAAGGATTATAACCAATGGAATAAACAATGGGAAAGAGGAAACAAAACAAAATAAGAAAAAAAAAGAGAGCAAGTAGTTTGCTTCAGTCTACATTCAGACTCTGTAGTTCTTTCTCTGGGTGTGGCTATCCAGAAAAAAACTTCTGATAAATTATAAGACCCATTCCTATTTAAAAACAACAACAACAACAACAACTAAAAACCGTAGGAATAGATAGGACTTTTCTTAAAATGATAAGTAGTACTATCTAAAACCAAAAGTAAACATTTTTCTGTAATGGGGATAAACTGGAAGCCTTCCCAGTAAGATCAGGAGTGAAGCAAGGATGTTCATCATCATCATTATTATTCAATATGAGAAATGTTAACTATAGCAATAAGACAAGAAAGAGAAATCAAAAGAATAAAAAGGCAATGAAGAAAAAAACCACCACTCTTTGCAGATGATACTATAGCATACTTAAATAATACTAGAGAATCAACTAAAAATTAATTGAAACAGTAGATAACTTTAGAAAAGTTGCAGGATATAAAACAAACCCCTGTAAATCATAAGCATTTCAATATATTACCACCAAAAACCAAGAGGAAGAAATAGAAAAAAATCTACTTAAAATAACTGTAGACAATATAAAATACCTGAGAGTCTACCTGCCAAGCAAACCCAGAGATTATATAATGCAATGACCAAAACTTTTTCACACAAATAAAGGCAGATGCAAACAATTTAAGAAATAGTCATCACTCATGGATAGGTTGAACCAATAAAATGAAAATAGCTATTCTCTCTGAATTAATTTATTCAAGGCATACAAAATAAACTACCAAAGAATTATTTCATAGAGCTAGAAAAAAATAGCAAAATTCATCTAGAAAAACAAAAGGTGAAGAATATACAGATAATCAAAAGGGTGAGGCGGTCAGACACAGCAGGGGAATGTGAAGAAAGGAGACTTGGCAAGACCAAATTTCAAATTATATTACAAAGAAGAAATAATGAAAACTATCTTATCTGTAATTTGGAGGTATGGGAAGCAGAGTTGTATAGAAGAAGTAGCACTGCATTTAAAAGAAGATAAAGGTACAAATTCTACCCAAACTACTTACAACTTGTCTTTGACCTTTGACATTTTAAGAATATCTTAAAATTTTTTTAATATGCAACATGTCCTCCCTTTACTGCACTTAATTGACCTGACACTGGATTTAAAGATTTTGACACATATTCTTTAATTCTTCATTGCAAAACCACACTATTACCAAATTGGATATTAAGCATACCTTTGATGAATAGCCCTTTGTCAGCCTTCAGAGACCTTACTTTCCGCATCTATAAAATGGAGGACTGAACTAGAAATATGAACTCTAAAGTTTCTTCCATCTCTACATTCCATGATCTTTGACTAAGAGATAACACTCTAAATAATAACTCCCACAACCAATGTCTCTGATAAAGGCTTCATTTCTAACATATACAGGTAACTGAGTCAAATCTATAAGAATACAAGTCATTCCCCAATTGATAAATGGTCAAAGGACATTAAGAGGCAATTTTCAGAGGTAAATATTAAAGATATCTATAATCATATGAAAAAATGCTCAAAATCACTATTGATCAGAGAAATGCAAATCAACACAACTCTGAGGTACCACATCTAACCAGTCAGAATGGCTAAGATGACAAAAAAGGAAAATGACTAATGCTGTAGAGGATGTGGAAAAATTGGAACATTAATGTATTGTTGGTGGAGTTGTGAACTTATTCAATCATTTTGGAGAGCAATCTGGAACTATGCCCAAAGAGCTATAAATAATTGCATACCCTTTGACCCAACTGGGGTTGTATCCCAAAGAGATCATAGAAGTGGGAGGAAAACCCATATGCACAAAAATATCTATTGCAGCTCCTTTTGTGGTGACAAAAAACTAGAAATTAAGGGTATGCCCATCAATTGGGGGAATGGCTAAACAAGTTGTGGTATATGAATGTAATTGAATACTATTGTCCTGTAAGAAATGAGAAACAGATGGACTTCATATTTACCCTTCCCCTTTGATTTCCAGATTAATTCCCTTCTTGTATGCATGTACCCACATATGTACTTATACATACATACATACACCGTCCTGTATATGTATGTATACATATGTGTAGATATACATATACATATACTTATACACATACTATATATATATATTCCCTTCAACTATCCTCATACTGAGAAAAGTCTCAAGAGTTACAATTACCATTTTTCCAAGTAGGAATGTAAATAGTTCAACTTTAATAAGCTCCTTATGATTTCTTTTTCCTGTTTACCTTCTCATGCTTCTCTTGCTTCTTGTATTTGAAAGTTAAATTTTCTGCTCAGCTCTGCTTTTTTCATCAAGAATACTTGGAAGTCCTCTATTTCATTGAATGACCATATTTTACCCTGAAGCATTATACTCAGTTTTGCTGGGTAGGTGATTCTTGGTTTTAATCCTAGGTCCTTTGACCTCTGGAATATCATATTCCAAGCCTTTTGATCCCTTGGTGTAGAAGGTGCTAGCTCTTGTGTTATCCTGATTGTGTTTCCACAATACTCAAATTGTTTCTTCCTGACAGCTTGTAATATTTTCTCTTTAAACTGGGAACTCTGGAATTTGTCTATGATATTCCTAGGAGTTTTCTTTTGGGGATTTTTTCAAGAGGTGATCAGTGAATTCTTTCAATTTCTATTTTGCCCTCTTGTTCTAGATCAGTGATTCTCAACCTGTGGGTTACAACCCCTTTGGGGGTCAAATGACCCTTTCACAGGAGTCACAGGGGTCTTCTAAGACCATTGAAAAATACAGATTTCCGATGGTCTTAGGAACGAAGACACCACTCCTCTGTCTCCACGCAGATCTGCCCACAAGCAGATATGTCCACATATGAGTATTAAAGGGTGGAGGCATTAGGAAAGTTGAGGACCACTGTTCTAGATTGTCAGGGCACTTTTCCTTGAGAATTTCTTGAAGGATGATTTCTAGGCTTTTTTTTTATCATGGCTTTCAGGTAGTCCAATAATTTTTAAATGACCTCTCCTGGATGTATTTTCCAGGTCAGTGGTTTTTCCAATGAGATATTTCACATTGCCTTCTATTGTTTCATTTTTTTGGATCTGTTTTGTAGTATCTTGATTCCTCATAAAGTCATTAGCTTCCATTTGATCCAATCTAATTTCAAAGGAAATTAGAAAAAGAAAAACTCTTCAGTGGGTTTTTGAAATTCCTTTTCCACCTGGCACATTTGACTTTTTAAGGCATTCTTCTCCTCATTGGCTTTTTGCACCTCTTTTGCAATTTGAATTAGACTGTTTTTTAAGGTGTTATTTTCTTCAAAATTTTTTGGTGTCTCTTTAGCAGGCTGTTGATTCTCTTTTCATTGTTTTCTTGCATCATTTTCATTTATCTTCCCAATTTTTCCTCCACTTCTTTTACTTCATTTTCAAAATCCTTCTTGAGCTCCTCCATGGCTTGTAGCCAATTCATATTTTTTTTGAAAGCTTTTGATGTAGGAGTTTTGACTCCTTCTGGTTCAATGTTTTGATCCTTTTTGTCCCCAAAAAAGGATTTTATGGTCTGATTGTGCTTCCTCTACTTGCTCATCTTGCCAGCCAATTACTTGACTTTTAAGCTCTTTGCTGTTGTAGATCTCTGCTTCCCGAGAGGAGAACTTTGTCCCAAATCTCTGGGGTTTCCACAAATGTTGTCAGAGGTCTGAGGAGGACACCCTCTCTACAGCCACCACAAGCTTTGGTACACTGGTGTTTCTCACACAAGGACCACTGCCCAAAACAGCAATCGAGATCCAAGCAGATCAAAGCAAGAGCATTTACTCTGGTCTATTGGTCCCCCTATAATCTGCAGGCCAGGAACTCCAGAGGCAGCAACATGATAGCAGCTGCAGGCACTGTGCCTCTGCCACCTCTCTCCCTGGGGGAAGGGGCCGGACTGAGCTCTTCCATCACCCAGTTCCAACAGAGTTCCCCACTAACCTTTTACTTTCTCTTTTGCATTTATGGGTTGAGAAGTCTGTAAACCACCACAGCTGCTGGTGATTCACTCTCCTGAAGTCTGCTCCGGCTGTTCTGGGCCTCTGGTCAGGGACACCCAGCTCATGCAGGACTTTGCTCAGCTTCCTCCTTGGTGCAATAGACCCTTCCTGTCAGTCTGTCAAGCTACCTTCAGTGGGAGATTTGTTTTTCTGTGTCACTTTGTGGGTTCTGTAGCTCTAAAATTGATTTAGAGTCATATTTTACAGGTATTGGCGGGGGTTTGTGTGGGAGCTCACACAATTTCCAGCTTCTACTCCACCATCTTGGTTTTGCCCCCCCTAAATAGTTCCTTAAGAGAGTAACTGCTGCTTGGCAACCAATGCTTTGTGGGTGCAATCTCTTTATCATGTTCAGTCAATCTGTATATGTTCCCATTTTCCCAAGATTATAGGCTTTTAGGATTTAGCACTGGAAGAGACCTAACGGTTACCTAGTTAAATGTTTTCTTTTTACAGCTTATATAAGTGAGGTTTAGAGGTGAAATGATTTGAGAAGGGTCATATGGCAGGGAAGGGGAAAAAGGAATAAGTATTTTTCAGTACCTACCATGTGTCAGGCACCAACACCAAGCACTTTACAGTTATTATCTTATTCAACCAAGACAATAACACTGTGAGAAAGGTGCTATTATTATCTTATTTTATAGTTGAAGAAACTGAGGCAAATAGAAGTTAAGTGACTTGCCCAGAGTGACACAACTAATAAGTGTCTGGGGCTGGATTTGAACTCAGGTCTTCCAAATCTCAAGTCCAATGTTCTATCCGCTGCATCACCAGTTGTCTGACAGCAGCAAATAGGATTACACGATCATAGATCAAGAGCTAGAAATGACCCCAGCGACACTATATTCCAACCCCCTCACTTTATTAGATGACAAAACTGATATTGAGTAACTTGCTCAAAGCCATATAAGTAGTAAATAGCAGTGACAGGGTGTTAACCCAGATACTTTTACTCACCTTGAATTTGCACTCAAGACATCTAGGTGTTACAGTGTATAGAGTGTCTAGCCTAGAACCAGGAAGACTCCTTTTCATGAGTTCAAATCCAGCCTCAGATACTTACTAGTTCTGGGACCCTGGGCAAGTCACTGTAATGGTAATCAATTTGCTTGATATACTTAGGGTTAAGTAGATCCTAGTAACTTAGGGCTAAGTATAGAACTCTGTCAGTTGGTGAAAAGGTGTGAATTCCCCTGGTGAAAAGTTGTGTATTCCCCTGTTGACGTGGAAGAATGCCATTGGCTGAGACATTCCCCTGTTCACTTGGGAGAAAGCCAGTGTTTATAAGCAGGAGAATTTTGGAGAAACAGACAGATTTTGGATTTGGCTCCTCAGTGGCTGACTGAAGACATGAACAGGATGGGACTTTGTTGGTGGCCTGGCTGATCCTTGA
>CM053601.1:91227433-91258488 GCA_028646575.1 Pseudocheirus occidentalis
TGTTGAGGGTCCCGTGCACTCAGCGTTCTCCTTACCCAGACCTGAGTAGGCACTTTCCTGGACTGGGAATCTGCCATACTCAGTCTCACAAAGGGTTCTGTCACCCTTAAATTCTTTCAAATTCACTTTTTAGCCTTTAGCAACATAATTGTTAGGGGACTGTGGAAAAGTTACTGCTTCCTTTCTGCCATCTTATCTCCACCCCCATAATATCATTCTTATCATCTGATATACTGAAAACTCTGAAAATGGGAAATTATGGGAAATAACCATAAGTTTCAGTGTTCTTATTATAAAAGAAAATGAGACTAAAGCAAACAAATCATCAATCATAAAAACCTTCTAAAATTTCAGTAAATTATGTTTTTACTATTGTAATTACTAAACCAGGGTAGATTGACCAGGAACAGTGCAGAATCAATCTAAGGAAATTATGAGAATTCCTTTAACCAGAAAGGAAGTACAGTGCATAGAGCACTGGGACTGAAGTCAGAAAGAGCTGAGTTCAAATTTGACCTTAGCCAATTATTGCTTTATAACATTTGGCAAATCATTTAACCTCTGTCTGCCTAAGTTTTCTTATCTGTAAAAATGGAGATATTTTATAGCACTGAGGATCAAATGAGATAACAGTTGAGCTTAGCACAGTGCCTGGCATATAATACGCAATTAACAAAAATTGCTTCCTTCCTTCCATCACAGATTTAGGGTCAGAATGGACTATAGAAATCATCTAATCCATTGCCTTCATTTACAGATAAAGAAAATGAGGACTAGAAAATTGGAGTGATACAACACACAGGGTCAAGCCAGTACTCTAGTCTAGGTACTTAGGCTCCAAATCCAGGCTTCTTGATGTGGTACTTTGTTATTTCTTTCTTCCTCTCTAATTTTGTGTGCTTTATAAAACTTTATAAAATCATATTTCTAACATGAAAAAATCTTTATAAAACTAAAAATCTTCCTATTATAAAGCAGTAATTATCAAAGCTACTTGGTACTGGCTAAGAAATAGAGGAGTAGATCAGTGGAATGGGTTGGGTACACAAGACACAGTAATCTACTGTTTGGCACCAAGCCAAGGATCCAAACAATAAGAATTCAGTATCTGACAAAAACTCCTGGGAACACTGGAAAAAGGTGTGGCAGAAACTGAACATAGGCCTGACACCATATACCAAAATAAAGTCCAAACAGGTACATGATTTAGATATAAAGACTGCTAATATAAGCACATTAGAGAATCAAGGAATAGTTTATCTGTCAGATTTATGGAGTATGGAGGAATTTATGACCCAACAAGAGACAGAGAACATTATGAAATGCAAAATGGATAATTCTGATTACATTAGATTGAAAAATTTTGCACAAACAAAGCCAAAGCAAGAAAGATTGGGGGGAAGTAGAAAACTGGGAGAGAATTTTTACAAGAATCTCTGATAAAAAGCTCATTTATAAATTATGGAGAATTGAGTCAAATTTATAAGAATACAAGCAATTTTCCAACTGATAGTCAAAGGATATGAAGAGGCAATTTTCAGAGGAAGAAATTAAAGCTATCTATAATCATATGGAAAACGCTCTAAATCACTATTGATTAAAGAAATGAAAATCAAAAGAACTTTGAGATACCACATCATACCTCAGATTAGCTAATACAACAAAACAGGAAAATGATAAATATTGGAGAAGATGTAGGAAAGTTGGAACACTAATTCATTGTTGGTAGAGTTGTGAACTGATCCAGCCATTTTGGGAGAGCAGTTTAGAACTATGCCCAAAGGTTTTTGAAAATGTGTATACCCTTTGACCTAGCAATACCACTTGCAGGGCTGTATCCCAAAGAGATAACACAAATGGGTAAAAGATCCACACGTACAAAAACATTTATACAGCTTTTTTGTGGTGGTCAAGAACTAGAAATTTCCCAGACTAACCAAAGAGGAAGTAAATTACTTAAATAACTCCATCTCAGAAAAATAAATCGAACAAGCTATCAGTGAAATGCCTAGGAAAAATTCCCCAGCACCAGATGGATTTGCTAGTGAATACTATCAAACATTAATTAACATTAAATCAATTAAAGATCATTTGATCCCAATACTCTGCTATTTTGGAAAATTGGTGAGGAAGGAGTCCTACCAAATTCTTTTTATGAAACAAATGAGGTACTGATACCTAAATCAGGGAGAGACAAAATGGAGAAAGAAAATTACAGACCAATCTCCCTCATAAATATAGATGCAAAAATTTTAAATAAAATATTAGCAAAAAGAATACAGCAACTTATAACAAGAATAATACATTTTGACCAGTTTGGATTTATTCCAGGAATGCAAGGGTGGTTCAATATTAGGAAAACCATCAGTATCATTGATCATATCAACAATTAAACTAGCAGAAACCATATGATTTTCTCAATAGATGCAGAAAAAGCTTTTGACAAAAAACAACATCCATTCTTCTTAAAAACACTAGAAAGCATAGGAATAAATGGAGTTTTCCTAAGAATAATATGTAGCATCTACTTAAAGCCATCAGCAAGAATTATATGCAATGGGGATAAATTAGAAGCTTTTCCAATAAGATCAGGGGTGAAACAAAAATGTCCACTATCACCCCTCTTACTCAATCTGGTACTAGAAATGTTAGCAGTAGCAACTTGAGAAGAAAAAGAAATCAAAGGAATCAAATTAGGCAAAGAGGAGACTAAGCTATCACTCTCTGCAGAAGATATGATGATATACTTGGAGAATCCTAGAGAATAAAGAATAAAACTTCTTGAGACATTAAATTTAGCAAAATTATAGGATATAAAATAAACCCCCTTAAATCCTCAGCATTCTTATCTATTTCCAACAAAGTCCAACAGCAAGAGATAGTAAGAGAAACCCCATTTAAAATTACTGTAGACATTATAAAATATTTGGGAATCTACCTGCCAAAACAAACCTGGGACCTTTATGAACACAACTGCAAAACACTTTTCACACAAATAAAATAAGATCTAACTAATCGGACAAACATCAATTGCTCGTGGTTGGGTTGAGCTAATATAATACAAATACCAATTTTACCTAAATTAAATTACATATTTAATGCCATACCAATCAATCTACAAAAAAATTACTTTACAGAACTAGAGAAAAAACAGTAACAAAATTCATTTGGAAGAATAAAAGGTCCAGAATATGAAGCAATTAAGAAAAAGAAATGCTAGGGAAGGTATCCTAGCCGTACCAGATTTTAATCTCCATTATAAAGCAGCGGTCTTCAAAACTGCCTGGTACTTGTTAAGGAATAGAGAAGTGGATCAATGGAATAGATTGGGTACAAAAGACTCAGTAGTCAACAATTATGATAATATACTATTAGATAAGCCCAAAGACCCCAGTTTTGGGGATAAGAACTCACTATTTGACCAAAAATGCTGGGAAAATTGGAATATAGCACAGCAGAAACTGGGCATAGACCATAATCTAATTGTACACCAAAGTCAAGTCTAAATGGTGCACAATCTAGATATAAAGGGTGATGCTATAAATAATCTAGGGATGCAAGGAATGGTTTACCTGTCAGATTTATGGAACAGGTTAGACTTTATGACCAAAGAAGAGTTGGAGAGCATTATAAAATGCAATATGAATAATCTTGATTACATTACATTGAAAAGTTTCTGTACAAACAAAGACAATGTAACCAAGATTAAGAGGGAAGTGGGAAATTGGAAAAGAATTTTTACAACCAGTGTCTCTGATACAGGCCTAATTTCTAAAATATACAGGGAATTAATTAAAATGTATAAAAAGACAAGTCATTTCCCAACTGATAAATGGGCAAAGGATATGAACAGGCAATTTTCAGAGGCAGAAATTAAAGATATCTTTAAACATATGGAAAAATGCTCTTCAAGAAATGCAAATCAAAACAACTTTGAGGTACCACATCTCACCTGTCAGATTGGCTAAGATGACAAAACTGGAAAATGACAAGTGCTGGAAAGGATGTGGAAAAATTGGAACACTAATGCATTGTTGGTAGAGCTGTGAACTGGTACAACCATTCTGGAGAGCAATCTGGAACTATGCCCAAAGAGCAATATATAATTGCATACCCTTTGACCTAGTAATAACACTTCTGGTGTTGTATCCCAAAGCCAGCATAGAAGTGGGAGAAAGACCCATACATACAAAAATATTTATTGCAGCTCTCTTTGTGGTGGCAAAAAGCTGGAAATTAAGGGGATGCCCATCAACTGGGGAATGGCTAAACAATTTGTGGTACATGAATGTAATGGAGTACTATTGTGGTATAAGAAATGGGGAGGAGATAGACTTCATATTCACCTGGAGCAGCTTATGCAAACTGATGCTAAGTGAGAAAAGCAGAACCAGGAAAAATTTGTATACAATCACAGACACATCATATGTGTCAAGGCCAACTTTGATCAACTGGACTTCTTAGCAACACACAATTATAAGACAACACTTTGAGTCTCAGGATGGAAGGAGATATCTACATTCAGAGAAAGATCTAGAAAGAACAGAGTTTAAATGGAGACTGAAGCAATCTACATGCTATCATTCTTTTCCATGTTTGGTTCTCTTGCTTTTTTCCCGTTGTTCACTCCATTGGTTACAACCCTTCTATACAACCAGACTAATGTCCAGTGTGAAAGTATTTGCAGATCCTATACTTGATTCACATGCCACCATGTGGGGCGGCAGAGTAGAGGGAGGGGAGAAAACTTGAATCTCAAGGGATTGTTGAACTGAATCTTGTAAACTAAAATTAAATAAATCAATTTTTAAAAAAGAACCGGAAATTTGAGGGGATGCCCATCAATTAGAGAACAGCTAAACAAGTTGTGGTATATGAATGTAATGGAATACAATTGTGTGGGATGACAAACCCCATTCAAAATTTGATCAAGAACATGGAGATTTCTTAGGATAAAAACAGAACATTTTATTCTCTTCTCCCCAGGAATGGGGAGCAGGCGGTCCTCTCCATGACGGATCAGGGAAAGGAGGCATATTACAAAAGACAGAACAAGAATTTTTGTCCTAACACAGTCAAGTCCCCTCCCCCCAGCTGTCCCTTCTCCCATTGGTTGAGAGTCAGGTTCAAGTCTTGGAGCAAAAATCTTCCCCAATGGCAAATAAAAGGGAAGCCCACCACTATCCCTCAGTGGCTGGGAGGCAGGCTTACAAAGAACAATGAAATAGGGGATAGTCAATTCAAATGTACCTATCCTTATTTGGCAAATGCTAAAGTGAAGAAGGGAGGGGCTAAGAGCTTTATGCTGATTGACAGCAAGGAAAAGGGGGAAGGGTCCTGGAGCAAGGGAGGGGGAGGGAAAAAGGACAACAGCAAAGTTGGAGGTCAAAAACTGCTAAAGGGCCTAATGCTGATGTGGCAGTAGTAAAGAAGGAGGAGGGAAGAAGGGGGGAAGGGGAAAGCTGACAGTACAGATTCTGAGAAATTTTCAAGTTTTCACTTCCCAGACACTATTGTGCTATAAGAAATGATGAACTGACTGATTCAGAAAAAACCTGGAAAGACTTATATGAACTGATGCTGAGTGAAATGAGCAGAACCCAGAGAACATTGCATGCAGTAATAACCACAGTGTTTAATGATTGACTTTGATTTTACTTTGATTCTCAGCAATGCAAGGACCTAAAACATTTCCAAAAGACTCATGATGGAAAATGTAATACACATCTAGAAAAAGAAATATTGAGTATGAATGTATATTGAAACAGACTATTTTCTTTGTTCTGTTTTGTTTTTCGTTCTTGTGGTTACTGCCCTTAATTCCAATTTTTCTATACAACATAACTAATATGAAAATATATTTAATTGGAATGCATATGTAGAGCCAATATCAGACTGCATTCCATCTTGGGGAAGAGGAAAGAAGAGATGGGGAGAAAATTTAAAACTTATGGAAGTTAATATTGAAAATTAAAATCAACTGATTAAAAATATCTTCCCTAGTTTTCCAGTGCAAACTGGTTTATTGTTTCATGCAAATGTAATCTAGAAAAAGCTATTTTTTAAAGCAACTTCAGGGTGTCCTTGGACTACTGAAGTTTTTGTCAGTGAACCACAAGCTTTCTGAGAAGCCATAATGTGTTAGACTGACTTTAAGGATGGGCCTGAAAAGGGAGCATATTTCTGTTACTGGGGACCAGTCTAGCTAATTTCAGTGAAGCTCATTAGGCTGGTTGCAGAGTTATTAAATTTACAGCCAAGTAATTCATAAATACCATTGATTTGCTAAGTCACAACTGGATTTCTATCACAGATCCTTAAGGTACTGAGGTCTTAAGGAAGCATTATATCTTTTAAAGACCATGGAATAGGATTGATCAAACCATTGTCCATTGATGTCCATGTGCAACAAATGAATATTTTTAAATGATATAACATAAATAATTATATAAGATATGTAATAATTATATAAATATATAATATAACTATTATATTATGCAAATAATATTTTTATTATACTGTGTTCTGGAAATGATTGTTTTATTCTATGAATTAAAAATTAAATAAATAAAATTTAAAAAAATAATAGTAAATTGTATATAATAGATTTGCAGTTTCATGTGCAATCATCTTTTTTTCTGTTCTGCTATCTTATGAAAATGTTTGTTTTATTTCAGAATAAAATAAGTTTTGTAAACTCTATAATCTTGAAAGAAATTAAATTGTCAGGTAAGGTTAACAGGGCTTTTTCCCACTCTTTTTTATATTTTGTTTTAAAAGAAGAGGCTTTTCTAATTAAGCTGCCTATTTTACCTTTTAGCTAATTAGTTCATTGCTGCTCAGTCATGTCTAACTCTTCATGACCCCATTTGGGGCTTTATTGGCAAAGATACTGGAAAAAGCCATTTCCTTCTCTAGCTCATTTTACAGATGAGAAAACTGAGATAAGCAGGGCTGACCGGTGGTAAATCTCTGAGGCTAGATTTGAATTCAGGAAGGTAAGTCTTTCTGGCTCCAAGCCCAGCACTCTGTTCACTGTGCCACCTACCTGCCCCTATCTTTTATAATCTAAGAAAATTCTTACAACTGAGATGTATTTAAAAGGATAATAGGGCTTGTAGGATTTTTCTTTTAGGCCTTCAAATGTTCAGTCAGGTGCTTTCCTTAACTAATCTAATTATAGAATCTGAACCCCATCACATCCCATTAAATTATTGAGGTAAGATGAGGAAAGTCAGTGCAATAAGATGTACAACACAGAAAAAAAAGACCAAATACATTCTACCTACATAATCAGTCCAGTTCTCTTTTTTACTCTTAGGAGAATGTTCAGTTCTAAGTAAAGAGAGCAGTGTTCTAGAACCTCCTCATCCCATCCTCTATTTTTTACTATGAAAATTTTTGTGATAAATAGTTACAATAGAGAGAATGGGAAGCTATTCCTGGAGTAATTCAATTCAACATACATTTATTTATTAAACACTTGCTCTGTGCCAAGTGCTGTACTAGGCAATAGGAATACAAATTTATAGAACAAATAATCCCTTCCCTCAAGGAAGGAACATACTATCACAGAGATATAATGTATAAACAAGGAAGTAAATAAAAATAAGATCCAAAGGAGAAATTACTAATAACTGGAGTAATTATGCCACAATATATAATTAATAATGACAGAAGAAAAATAAATTTCACAGATATTACTTTGAATGTATTTAATGTACCTAGGAAAAGAAATAGGTTAGAGAATGTAGGAAAAGACAAGATTCATTAATGTGTTGCTTTCAATAAACATACATTTGCTCCCTTAAAATTTGCCTTTAAGAATAAATAACACATTATCCTTAATTAGGAGCTCCTTTCTTTTGAAACAGAGATTTATTTCTTTTACCATGTGTCTGTGTGTGAGAGCTTTCCCCACTGTTGACATCCTTGAGCAATATGGCCAGCATGGGCCTGTGGAGAAATTACTTCACTGACCACTGAAATGACAACACCTGTGAGAAAGCATCTGATACTTGTTTAATTAAACCCAGCATCTCCTTCAGAGACTTTTCAGAACAAAAATGAAAATGTATTTGAAAATGCTGCGGGCACTTAGAGGTCCACAATGTAATTATTTGACTTGGAAGCCAGCCCATTCAGTTGGTTTGCTACTTAATGTCTGTCAAATAATATCAAGGGATTGTTAATGATCAGCTGTTCCATTTTAAGCCTACATCTCCAGCTTCAGGGGTCCCCTCTTCTTCCTGCAGTTAAAAGACAAAAAATTCATGCTGAATCATCAACACCATTTTCTTTAGCAATAAGTTCTAGATGTATGTTGAAAGCAAAGTTGTTGAGACAATTATCCAGACATTCCAGGACAGGTGAATTCTGGTTCCCTCTTAATTAAAGAAGACTATTTATAGAAGCTATACTATTGTCATTACAAGTTTATTTACCTTAGAAAGAGATGTTTTTCATTCTTTTTCAAACATAGTTCATGGGATCATAGGTCTGGAAGGGATCTAAGAGGTCAGCTGGTCCAATATTTTCATTTTGCATATAAGGAAACTAACTTCCAGAGAGACAAAATTATCTCTTTAATCTCTTTAATTTGGTGGTCATTGGAATTCAATAGAGAGCATGCATTTAAATGACTCCTTTTATAAATTAAACTTAATAGGAGAACATCCATCTGCAAGTGTTCTTAAGCTCGAGTATACATTTTACGGAAAGAACTAAATTAAATCATTGAAAAAGTAAGCTATGATATAACCCAGGAATGTCAAATAAAACACTTTGGGCCAAAGTCACTTGTTTTTGTGGAGCTAAGAATAATTTGTACATTTTCAAATACAATAAAACTGTATTTTTAAAATGTAAAAACCATTCTTAGCTCACAGGCTGTACAAAAATAGGTAGCACAAGATTTGACCCTTAAGTTATAGTTTTCTGACTCCTGAACCCATTCTAAGTTTTAGAAGATGGAAGAGGATGAAGAGGAAAAGGAGAAAGAAGAGAAGAACAAATGAAGGAAGGAAAGAAGGAAGAGAGAGGGGAGAAGAAGGGAGGGAGAACAAAAAAGAATAAAGAAAAAGCAACGAAGAAAAATAAGCTTTATAATTATACTTCACTTTCACTTTAACAGATATTACAAATTAGAAATGAATAGCTAAATTATCAACTGCCAAAACCAGAATCTATTAGCTCAATTAGCTAGTGATAGTTTTTTTTCCAATTTTTAAATATTTTGGTTCACAATGACTTAAATATGCTTCCTTTTAAGGATCTTTCCAAATTAAGTAATTTTTTCTCTTTCTGAAAAGTTCTCCTTTGATACTGCATTTAACTCAATTTTTATTTTGTTTAGTTTTATGTGATTAGTCTTAATTACATTCCTTTGGATTCCCCTAAACAGTTATTTCTTTCCTTGGTCTTTACACTGATTTGTCAGGGAAATATAGAAAAATATCATCCATTTATCTCTCTGAGAAAATTACTATCCCTTTCATCATTTTAATTACTCTGTTTTGAATATATTCCCCTGATCCATCCATGGCCTCTCCTACATATGTTAGCAACATCCTGGTGAAGAGAAGTTAGAACTTTGTACCTTGTATTAGTAGAAACCTCTCTCACAGACCTATTTATAAGGTCTCTGATTTTGAATCCAAAGAATAACCTGAATACATTTTTATGATTTAGAATGTTTGACCCATTTCCTACCATGATCCCCTGTAATGGCAAGCAAAGAAGTGCTTAACACCTCGTTTTAGCTATTTAGTTGACACCTTGTTTCAGTTTCAGTTTGTTTTCAGCCTGCCCCATGATTGCATCAAGTCTTTGTTAAGAAACAGAACTTGTGAACCCCACAACTTTCGAATCCTAGAACTTGTGAACTCCTATTTCATTAGGGAGAGGAAGGGCAGGAGCTAATGACCCTATATAAGGAGAGGCCCTGGCTGAAGAGAGTAGAACTGAGAAGAGAGAAGAACTGAGAAGAGCTAAGAAGAGAACTCTTGTGGTGGCAGAGTTGAGGAGAAAACTTGTGGTGTCCCGGAACTCTTATGTCTGTCTGTTCTGTCTGGGCTGATTTTTGTGTGTGATACTTTGTACAGAAGCCTTGGGACCTTACTGGAAGCCCTGAAACAGGATTTTCTGGTTGTCTGTTTACAGAAGTTCCAGAGGAGGGTTTCAGAGGTCCTGGGACTTTACTAATGATTTGTGTTGACCTCTCACACCTTGTTGTGGGTCTGTTGATCTCTATGTTGATGATTTGTGTTGACTTTTTGGACCTTGTTTATGCGTCTGTGTTGATTTCACAGGTACATAGTGAATTGATGATGGTGTTCACTTAACCCCAAATGCCCTGCCTTCCCCCTTCCAAAAAAGCAAAAAACAGACAAAAAAACATAAAAATTAAGAAAAAAGGATAATGTCAGCTTACCAACTTCAACTAAAGGAAAGCTGAGAGAAAAAAATAAACAGTATGAGTTAGTATAAAGAGAGAAGAACTATTCAGTGAGTAGCAAAAAAAGACTGTTAGCAAAAATGCTTGCTGTGTGAAAAGCTTAGAAATAATTCTCTATGAGCATATTGCAAATCCTGTGTTTACTTGATTTTTGCTTTTTAAATGGTACTCACATTCTTGTTTATGTGCTCTTTAAAGAAATTAAGAATCATTCCTTTTACTCTGTTCTAGAAAGGTACAAGCCTTATAGCCCGGGTTTTATCTTTTTTTCTGGACTCCAAATGGATTTCTGAAGGAAAGATCCAAGGCTCATTCTTCACCGTTATTGTAAGGCCATTTCAAAGAGCTTGTCTTCTGAACCTCGAGATTCCCAGGGCTACCATAAAGGCCTTCCCATCAGAAAAAATTCTCCCACACTCCATTGCTGGCAATGGATAGACTGTGTGAAGGGAGACAAAGGTAATAAGACAGACGAGGGTTCAAAGATTGCTTTTAACTCAGCAAATGAGTCCTATAGTAGTGCTGTGTCATTAAGAGCAGCATGCACGCCTTCCTGTGAGCAAGCAGTCTGCTAGATTACATCACAGCCACGGATTTTACTCCCCTAATTATAACACAATTTGCTGTTTTGGAAGCTTTTATTAACCTTGTCCTCTCTCCCATTAGCTTCTCCCATTAACTTCTCCCATCTTTCCGTCTGTCTTTCTTAGATATAGCCAAAAGGACTTAGCAGAATATCCTGCACAAAATGGGTATTTACAGACTTCAATTGACTGACCAGTAAGATTCCAAAATGCTTGACCTCCTTCCAACAATAACTGCCTACTGAGTATTTTGATCCTGGCTAAATGCTTAATTCTCAAACTTCAAGAGAAAACTTCTGCTCTACCTGCCCTTCCTCTGACCACGCCTCCTAAATTCCACTTCCCAAGACTCATTTGTTTCTTCCCCTATTATAAGCCATCTTTTCTTTAACCATCTCCTTATCTAACATTTATATAGCACTTACTACGCGCCAGGTGCTGTGCTAAGCACTTTACAAATATTATCTCAGTAGATAAGGTGGTGCTATTATTATTACTGCTATTTTACAGATGAGGAAACGGAAGCAAAAGGAGGTTAAGTGAGTTAGGCAGGGTCATACAGGTAAATGGAAAAGCAGATGCTTTCTATAGTATCAATTCATCTTCTACCAGAAGTACGTTTGGTAAAAGTAAAAGACTATTTTACAGAGAACTGGCATTAGGCAAACACTTGCATGGGGGTCAGAAGAAGTGACACAAGGACAGGCTCAATGTCTCACTGAAGAACTTTAGAATCAATTGTGAAACATGGTAGTCACCCGCACAGGACTATTTACTGTGTGTGTGCCATCATCAAAAGAAGGCGCTGTACTCTCTGAGCAAAGCAAAATTGCAATAGCTCAAAAGAAAAGTGAGATGTGAAAATTTAGAGAAATCTCCACTCCAAATATTCATATGGACTATTTGTGCCTGACCTGTGGTAGAACCTTCTAAGCTCATGTTGATCTGATAAAACACAGTTAGACACACTATACTTTGACCCCAACATAGTGATATCATTTGGGTCTTCTTTGAGAACAAAGGACAACAACCAAACATAACAGAAGTAGGCTCCCCCAAAACAGGTAAATTGTTTTAAATGTATCTCATCTAACATTCACTAGAGAATTTATCTATTTAAAACATGCCAATTTTCAATCCTTTGAAAAGTGGACAATCAATTCCTAATTTGTTGATCTTGTATGTGTAAATTCTATACTACACATTTTCTCTATGAAATGATATATTTGTAAAGTACTTAGAGCAGTTTCTGGCACTAGGTGCTTCATAATTTCTTTTGCTAAATATTTATTAATAAATTAACTTACTGGGGGATAAATTGCAAGGTAATGAGGATGTTGTGGTTGTGTAGTCTCTTCTTTTAAAACAAAGTTTAGTGGAAAGATTTGATTTGGAATCTGAGGCTGTAGGTTTGAATCCAGGTTTATTACCTGGGAGATCTTGGACAAGCTAAATTTGCCTTTCTCTGTACCTGTTTCTTCACATGTCAAAGGGATTGGATTAGATAGATTATAAAGTCCCTTCCTGCTCTAAATGAAACTATTTATAATCTACTAGAATATGGTATAGAAAGAAAAAAAGTTCTAGATCAAGAGGACATGTGATCAAATCTTGTCTCTGCAGATTATTCTGTCACTTTGCTCAAGTTATTTATGCTCCTTGGGCCTCAATTTCTTCATCTGTAAAATGGGGGGGAGGGGGGTTGAATTACATGGTCACTGATGTCACTTCCAGTTCCAGATCTATGATCCTACAATTGAAACAAGATTTTCTAAGATGGTCTTAGCAAGTCCAAAATAAATAGGCTATATATAGTTCAGAGAAAAACAAAAAAACTGTTACTGACCAAAACATTCTACCAGAATAGCTATTCTTAGCTAAAAATATTTTATAGAGTCAATTGAATAAGCTTTTTGTATATGAAAGAAATCAGTAACTGATCTCAGCTTTCCTCCAGTGATGTCTTTGCAGGGATTTCTGCATGAAGAGTGCCCAAATTACTCTTAAAGAAACTTTTTTTTTACTTGAATAGACCAGGTAAAATGTACTTCAGATATTTTCCTATACTAAAAGCATATTCTTCCATTATTTGCCTTCTCAGCTGTGATGTATTATTAAAAGTGGGAAGACTTTGCTGATAGCATAGATTATACCAATAACATTACTGAGGAAGGAAGAAGTTTGATGACATTTTAAGGATAGTGTGTTTGATCTTGTGCCAACTGGAAAGCTTTTCAAAGATTAATATTGTCACTCACTTTCTTCACACTGGATAAAAGCAAGGACATTGTATATTGATCTGGTCTATTCAAGTCTAAGGGATGGGGGGAGGGCTGGTGAGGAGAGTTTTCCTTTCATACCATATTGAGGAAATCAAAACCTGCTGAACCATTTTCCAATGGGACATCTCAGCATCACAAATTTTACTTTTTTGTGGTATAGGCCAAAAATGTAAAGGCTGAATGTCATCAGATCCTCTTTAAAAAAAAAAGAAAAGAAAAAGAAAAAGAAAGATGGAATTTTATTTTAACTTCCCTGAAAGTACAGCTGGTAAAATCTTGGGTTAAACCATTGTATTTATATAAATATTATATATGTACCCATATGCACATATACATACATATAAAACATATATGAGGAGAGAAAGAGGAAGAAATACTAAAGCAATTCTGTATGAGATTTGAAAAGATGTAATCATGTAACTCAGCATGAATACTTTCTCTAGATAGATGTACATACAGGTATATGCATATATTTGTGTGTGAGAGATAGAGACAGAGACAGAAAGGAACAGGGAATTCTCTGACCAACCTGTTGAGTCTGTGTGATGGTGACTTTTGGTTTAAGACTGGTTAGATCTCTCTTTGAAAGTTACAGAACAGGCCTTCCCATTGACAGTCACGTGGAGAGGACTACAAACATCTCTTGGACATAAGGGGTGATTTTAGTGGCTTAGCTTTTGTGAGTCAGAGTCAGTCTTTTGTGTGAGCCTGTAAAAAGCAGTTTACACGGCAAATATTTTCCCTTTCTCCTTTTTCAGAGAGACAGAGAGAAAACTCAGATCGAACCTGGATACAGGGTCCTAAAGTCCTTCTTCCCTCTTCCCAAGACACATGACAACAGCTGAGTTAGTGCATCAGTTAAAGTACTGGGCCTAGAAAAAGGAAGATGTGAGTTGAAATATAGCCTCAGATACTGATTAGCTGTGTCACTGTAGGCAGGCCATTTAAAGTCTCATTTTCATTTTCTCTATCTGGAGAAGGACAATAATAGCACCTGCTTTGTGAGGATTAAATAAGATAACATGGAATGTGCCTTGCAGATTTCAAAGTGCTATATAAATATTATTGTCATTATCATTATTCTCTCCAGATAAGGGTAATGAGTGTCAATAATATCAGATTAGGAGCCTATGGATCCTTTTGGACTATCATAAACTTTGGTCTTTTGGACCTTGGGCATGGAATTTTCATCATGATTTGGGTAAGGGATAAGAAGCATGATATAATATCAAGAGTCCCCAGATTAGAGTCAGATGATAAAGATATAGTGGTAGCAATGAACCAAAAGTTTAACAAATCAACAATGGGACACTGTAATCAGGAAAAAAAATGTTCTTGTGATCTTAGGCTAAAGAATGTGACAATCTTGTTGCATGCTGTACTGGTCCAAATGTACCTGGACAACTGTGTTTACTTCTAAGTGAAACATTTTAGGAAAAACATTAACAAACTGGAGAAAACTCAGAGAAGGGCAACCAATGATGTTCCTACTTCTTCACTTAGCATATTAGGAATTGCAAATACCCACTACCATTTAGGGCAGAATCCAAATGTAGTGGTTACTCTTTTATTAGTGGTAAAAGTCAGTATAGAAATGCTAAAAGATGCATCCTTTCTTCAATCAATTGATCAACAAATATTTATTAAGTAAGTATTATATGCCCTACAGTGTGCTAGGTACAAATATCACAAAGTAAAAGAAACAAAAATCCCATGAAATGACATTTCTTGTTGTTTATTAGGTGCACAATATTGTTAACTCCCTAACTTCTTCGTTTCTCCCAGAAGAATCTGTGGAACATCCTTCCATTTGGCTATAACTTCCTTGTATCTTCTTGTTTCATTTAAAGCAAGAATGTCAGTTTTAATATGGCATGTCATCTGGCAGAGTACCAATGGTAAAATTGTTTGTAGTCTAAAAATGGATTTCTAGCTCCAGGCTCTTTTCCACTACTCTGCAAGCCTCACTGCAAAAACTGAAGAGTGTTGAAGATAATTTTGTCTTTTTTGTTGTCTCCTGGGCTGCCTTGACCATTGATCACCTAGTGATGAAGATTCCATGCTTAGTTAGGTTGGTCCTCAGATAAGCAGACACATTTTGTTGTTGAGACTGAATTGGAGCCAACTCATTATAACAAATTAAATGAAGCCTCAATGAATTCAAGAAAATTAAAAATTAGGAAGGGACTTGATCAGTTTCTCTTAACCATTTTAATTTTTCCATTTAGGTGGAAATACTTCTCCAGATGAGTGATTATATGGTAGCACAAGAGTCCATTTTAAGGGGAAAAATAAGTTCACACACAAATGTGTACAAAGGAGATTAATAAAATGGTTTTCTTTACAGCCTACTAGAGATAGGAGATGAACATTACAAGCCTTCATGATTAATCCAGATTGTAGCAATAGTATAGAGGTTTCCCAAGTCAGGGTAATGTGAAAACTCCAAATATAGTTTCCCAGCTTCCCCTTTTTATATAGGAAAAATCTCTTACATGTGTTGAAGTTCCCTCCTTTCAGAGAGGCCTACAGGATAATGATTGTTGGTTGGGGAGCAAGGAATAATCTGCTATCTACTCTTCCAGATGTATGTATTGGGATCTTTGAGCATAGTATAGGGTTAAGTATATATGATGTTTAATTTTAATCTTTGTGTTCTTAACCCATAGCATAGTGTCTGACACTTAGTAGGTTATGAATGAATGTTTGTTCATGCGTAAAAAAATTTTAAGGTAATATTTTTAAGGTCCTTGCTTTATTTAAGATTAGTTAACAAGGGAAATAAAGAGGGTCTTACCTATGAAGCCAGACTGGGAAAAGAAGGCAAGATCTTTTTAGATGGTTTGAGAGGTAAAAGGTAAAAGCATGCGACAATTAACATAAATATATGGTATATATGTCAATTATCTGGAAAGTGCCAGGAGAATAGACTTGGATTATTTTCTCATATAAGGAATCAAAGACCTTGTAGTATTATTTGTGTATTGGTGTTGTCATTGTTTTGTCCCTTGTGATTCTAAACATGAACCACTAACCTAGATTGTATAAGAGAAGAACAAACTTCCAATACACAAAGGTCCTAAGAAGACCCTACTCACTGATTTAGCACTGTTTAAATTCATACATGCATATATATGCTATAGTAAGAAATATTGATTCACTAACACTCTTCAAAATAATTGATGTCATTTTCTGTATCCACATTTCGATTAGTCTGCCTTGTTGAAGGCATGAAAGCATGAAAAGGGGATTCTGGCATTCTTGTGACATCTAGTAGCTTCACAAGAAATTATCTGAAGATTCCTGAGACCACGGAAAACAGCTGGCTGCAATTGTTGATTTTCCAATAGAATAATATGTATATATAAATATACATGTATGTACACACATATGTATGTGTATGTGTATGTGCATATATGTATATATAGTTTTAGAAAATATAGACAGCTATTAAAAATCAAGTGCAATATTCCAAATTCAAATATTCACCACTAAGAAATCAGGAAACAGATCACTTTCAAAGGTAAGCTTTAAGAAAACTTAAAGAAATGTTAAGTAACTGTTTAATCTAACATTCACTGTGCCTGTTACATTAATGAAGATAATTAACACTGATGTAAAAAATAGGACTGTAGTCATTTGGATTTAAATTTCAGTCACTTTCAGCATTAAGAACCCCATGATCATATTAGATGCATAGGTTTAAATTAAATGAGACCTATAATTGACCTGCCCATTAAGTATATGTCAGTTGGCTGTCAAAAATAGTTTTCCTGAATCTTTCCTACAGTGTAGTGGGATACAAAGAGTATATATTACATATATATTACATAGAGCAAGTGAGAGTGAGGTCTAAAATATGTAAAAAAGAAAAACCAGACTGAAGTCAGAGGTCAATTATGTCTTGCCAGTTCATACTGTCCATCTTCTCCCCATCTGTTCTTGGCTGCATGTTCATCTCTGTGTTGCTAAAGAATGGTGAGTCACATGACTATGATCTAACCAGCACCTCCATGACAGAAAGGACCAAGAAAAAGAATAAATTTTTCAAAAATGTCCAAGAAATGGTAGAGACTTTGCCATTATGAAACCAGAAAAGTTTTCAGATGCTTACCTTACTTTCACTATGCCTACAGCAGATTAAAACTGGTATTTATGTGTGTGTATAAACTTATGAATTAAAATTATAAAATAATAGTGTGTCTATGTACATAAATGCTTAGAATTGCAAAAGAAACCAAAGGTTAGTAAAATTTTAAATGTGAATTTTTTCCTCCAAATGCACAGAGCCCCTGAAATTTATCCACATACTTTAAGGGTACATGAATCCTAGGTCAAGAACCCCTCATCTGCCCTGAGAGGCAGTTGGATAGTATAGTAAGTATAGTACTAGGCTTGGAGTCAATATGACCTGAGTTCAAATCCTACCTCAGATGCTAGTTGTGAGACCCTGGGCAAGTCACTTAACTTCTTTTAGCCTCAGTTTCCTCATCTATAAAATGGGGATAATAACAGTACCTACCTCACAGGGTTATAAGGATGATAAAATGAGATATGTAACACCAATCTTCAAAGTGATATATAAATTCTATAATTATTATTAATAACAATGATATTTCCATTTTAGAAATGCAGAAAGGAGGGCAAGAGAGGCTAGGTTTTTCAGTCATTGAAAAATATTTATTTGATTCCTACTATATGCAGGATATTGTGCTAGAAGTCATACAGATTTTCACAGGATAGCATGGACATGGAAAGACAATTCATATATGTGAAACATTGACCAGAAGTATAATTCAAAGAGTTATTGAGCTCTGTCCTATTGTTTAACATATATAGTAGAAGGCATGATTTCCTTCTGCAAGTCTGTTCCTTTTATTGTACCAGCCTGGTACAGTAAAGGACATTAACCATTTATGTTTCTGCTCTCTGAAATTGGCAAATAAAAAGCCATTTATAAATTGCTTTCTAGCTATATTTCTTTTTTTCTGGTTTAGCTGCTAGCTTTTTCCTCTTTTCTAATCATTTCTGCCATGAGAGGAAAAAGGAGATAATTGTAGATTCTTTACAGATGGAGTTGTTTCTTAGAGGTTTGACAATTTGAAAAATATTCCTGATTCTCACTTTGAACATTTTATAAAGCCAAAGAAAGAAAAAAAAGGATTCTCTAATGTCACTTTTAGAATTCTTTTCTTATTCAATAAGAAACTTGATGAAAAAAGGAATCAGGGAAACACTCCTTCATCCTTCTCCAAAAAAGTATTGATCAAAGTCAAATCCTTGTTAAATAACATTTTGCACATAGAGATGAAAATCTTCAAAGCATTCTCCAAGAATTCCTTCAGAAAATTATTTAGGCCTGCCCCAAGTCTGAACAAATAACTTAGAAACAAAATGTGAAGCATGCCATTTAACATAAAAAGATCAATCTCACCTCAAGCCCTCTTTCTAAATCCTGTTCTAATGACTGCTAAGTACAGACATTCCACTTTAAATGTTTCCTCCATTTTAAATGGAGATCTGACTGCTATAGGGCCCTTTACCAGTTTGTAAAGAAATCACTTGGTGGGAGGAGGGGGTGTGCTTCATAATACTGGCAACTTAGATCCAAAGGATTTGAAGCTGGGAGAAGCCTTATGGATCATCTAGTGAAGTCCAAAGAGTCAATTAATTACAATAGGAAGGCCAAAGCCCATCATCCCCCATTTTTATAAAACACACAAGTTAATCTTAGTTCAAGAATTTACAAAAGCAAGTGGCTACCCAGTTTTTACTCCTCCAGTCATAGTTGACCAAACTCTGATTCTAGTCCAACACCATTTTATAGAAAAGTCCAAGACCCAGAGGGGTTAGATGTCTGGCTCATAACAGACTGAAGTCAGAAAGACTGAGATTTCCAGTTATGAACAAGTCCTTCCCTGATAAAGGCCTCAGCTGCCATATTGAATGTCTAAAGGGCTGGGACCTGACACAAAGGCAAAGGTGTGCATGTTATATGGATGCCTTCTGGATACGCCTATTCCATCTTGGAATAGAATTACTGAGATGGTAGCACATATGAATTCAGTCTGGCTCAAACGCCACATGTGAGTTAAATCTGACTCTAACACCTTTTCAGCTCCATTATGACAAGAAATTGTGCTTTTTTCTTGTTTTTCCTAGTAGAGGCCCCAACCAACAATTATTTCCTCAAATTATAGTGAATAAATTTGGACTTCTTACTTCCCTTTTCCTACTTGATTCAGGGTCACCTATCTCCTTCCTCTGATATCTCTCCCTGTACTTTTGTATCTGTCCAGTTTAATCTTAGTATTTTTTTTCGGTACTTTTCCTTCTCTGGGATTCCTCTCCTTTATGTCTTTTAGCACTCCTGCTTGATCATTAATTGATTTGCTTTCTTCCAACAACTCTTCTTTTCACATTCTTTCTGTGATTATGCACTATTAAGGAAAGTTTCCTCCTAACTCTCTTCAGCAGACTGCATCCCCAGTCATCTCCAAAGCTGACTTCTCTTACCTTCATATCCTCTAGCATGATAGGCCAAGAGAAAAATTAGTATATTCCAGTTCCTTGTTACTCCTTTCTAGACATTTCTTGTACTGTTATCACAAAGTAATTGATCCTTCTTTGAGGTTCACTCAATCTGTCTTTATGGTCCTGTCCAGGTCCATGTTGTTTTGTTACACAGCTCTCTTAAGTCACGCCCCATTCTCTCTCTGGAAGTTCACTACCTAGTTCTCTTGGTCCTTTTCACCAACCTAACATCAGACCCCTTAATCCAGGACTACAAAATATATGCTGATGTGCCCTCAAAAACTCTTAACTTCCCAGTTCATCAGTCTTTTCAACTCCCATGACATTTTATTCTACTTGAGCAACCCACAGGATAATCTCACTATAACGGTGTTATCTTCCATATTTTGAATTTCCAGACTCCCCTTTTATCACATCTATCATCTTTAATGCAATCTTAAGTTCTTTCATAATGCCTCCCAAGAAATTATCCTTTTTACACCTTCTCTTTCCTCCTTAAACAATCTTATCTTATGGGGCAGAGCCAAGACGGCAGAGAAGAAATAGGACTTCCCTCTGACTCCAGCTTCCACCTCCTTCAATACGTGTAAAAAATAATTAAACAAATTTTAGAGCAAAAGAACCCACAAAGTGACAGAGAGAAACAAATTTCCCTCTGAAGCTAGCCTGGCAGTCCAGCAAGAAGCTTGCACCAAGCTGGAAGCTGAGCCTAGCCCCATGTGAGCCATGTGGTTTTGGCCCCAGGGCAGCCCTGACCAGTAGCAGCCATAGCAGACTTCAGGAGAGTGAAGCACCAGCAGCTGTGACAGTTTCCAGACTTCTCTACCCATAACAGGTCAAAGACAAAGTAAAAGATCAGTGTGTAATTCTGTCAGAATATGGATGGACAGAAAAGTGGAATCTGGCCCCTGTCCCCAGGGCAAGAAGTGGCAGAGGCATGGTGGCTGTACCACATGGCTGCCTCAGCAGCTTCTGGCCTGCAGATTGTAGGGTGACCAAGCAACCACTGAGAGGGTAATCACACTTGCTTCAACCCGCTTGGATTTGGATCATGGTCTTGGGTGGAGGTCCTGGGGTTTGTCTTCAGCTGCCAGAGCCTATGAGGGATGCAGAGAGGGCATCACTCCAAATTGCTCCAGCAGCTGCAAACACCCCAGTGATTTGGAACAAAGCTCTCTCCATTCCAAAATCAGAGTTCTATGGTGGCAAAGAGTTTAAAAGTCAGGAAACACAATCCTACCATATATTCCTTTTTCAGGAATAAAAAAGATCAAAGCATGAAACATGAGGAACACAATGAAGTCAGAACTCTGGCATCAAAAGCTCCCCCCCAAAATATGAAATGGTTACGAGCCGTGGAGGAGCTCAAGAAGGATTTTGAAAACCAAATAAGAGAAGTGTAGAAAAACTTGGGAAGAGAAATGAGAATGATGCAGGAAAATCAATGAAAGTGAGTCAAAAGTGACTGAAGAAAATAACACCTTAAGAAATATACTAACTCAAATGGCAAAAGAGGCACAAAAAGCCAATGAGGAGAAGAATGCCTTAAAAAAAAAAGCTATTTTTACTAGATAGAAAAGGAATTTCAAAAACTCACTGAAGAGAATAATTCCTTCAAAATTAGATTGGAGCAAATGGAAGCCAATGCCTTTATGAGAAATCAAGATATTATAAAACAGATCCAAAAAAATGAAAGAATAGAAGGCAATATGAAATATCTCATTGGAAAAACCGCTGACCTGGGAAACAGATCCGGAAGAGATAATTTTAAAATTACTGGACTACCTGAAAGCCATGGTCAAAAAAATAGCCTAGACATCATCTTTCATGAAATTATCAAGCAAAGTTTCCCTGATATTCTAGAACTAGAGGGCAAAATAGAACTTGAGAAAATTCATCAATCACCTCTTGAAAAAGATCACAAAAATAAAACTCCTAGGAATATTATAGACAAATTCCAGAGTCCCCAGGGTAAGGAGAAAATACTACAAGCTGTTAGGAAGAAACAATTTGAGAATTGTAGAAACACAATCAGGATAACACAAAACCTAGCAGCTTGGAATATGATATTCCAGAAGTCAAAGGAGCTAGGATTAAAACCAAGAATCACCTACTCAACAAAACTGAGTTTAACTCTTCAGGGGAAAATATGATCATTCAATGAAATAGAGGATTTTCAAGCATTCTTGATGAAAAAATTGGAGCTGAACAGAAAATTAGACTTTCAGATACAAGAAGCAAGAGAAGCGTGAGAAGATAAACAGGGAAAAGAAATTCTAAGTTGAACAATTTACCTTCCTACGTGGAAAAATGATCATTGTAACTCATATGACTTTTCTCAGTATGAGGACAGTTGATGGGAATATATGTATGTGTGTGTATATGTGTGTGTGCATGTGTATGTGTGTATATATGTATGTATAAATATATATATATATTTATGCACAGGAGGGTGTAAGTGTATATAAATATATATGTGAGGGTTTGCATAAGTATGTACATTTATACATAGACAGGGCACAGGATCAGTTGAATATGAAGGGATGACATCTAAAAAAATAAAATTAAGAGGTGAGAGAAGAATATATTAAAAGGAGAAAGGGGCAGATAGATTAGTGTAAATTATCTCATATAAAAGAGGCAAGAGAAAACTGTTACAATGGAGGGGAAGAGCAAAAAGGTAAAAGGGAATGGGACAACCTTACTCTCATTGAATTTGGCTTAAGGAGGGAATAACATACACATTCAATTGGGTATCTTATCCTACAGAAAAATAGGTGGAAGGGGATAAGAGGGGGGATGATAGAAGGGAGGGCAGATTGGGGAGAGGCTAGTGAGAAGCAAATACTTTTGAAAAGGGACAGGGTCAAAGGAGAAACTAGAATAACTGAGGGGTGGATAGGATAGAGGGAAATATAGTTAGTTTTTCACAATATACCTAATATGGAAATGATTTGGATAACTACACATGTACAACCTATATTAAAATTATCTTCCCAGTGGGGGTTGTAGAGGAGGGAAGAAGGGAAAAAATCTGGAACTCAAAGTTTTAAAAACAAATGTGTATTTTTTTAATGTTGTTGTTGCGTGTGGGTTTTTTTTTACATGCAACTGGGAAATAAGATATACAGGCACTGGGGTATAGAAATCCATCTTGCCTTGCTAGAAAGTTGGAGGGGGATGGAGGAGGATATAAGAAAGAACAGATCGGAGAAAGGGGCATTCAGTAGAGTATTTTGGGGTGAGGGTAGGGGAAAGACAAGGAGAAAAATTTGTAAGGCAAAATCTTGTGGAAATGAATATTGAAAACAAAAAATAAATAAACTGAAAAAGAAGCTCAGAAAAGAAAAACAATCTTGTAATTATTGAGTTTAACTCTACATTAACTCTAGTTTTGGTCCCTTATTCTATTTTTCCTATAATTTCTCATGAATTCCTTGTCCTCAATCATTTATCTTCTTCATGGCTGCTTTGTCTTGAATTTACTCTTAAATTGATATATGCTCCTAAAGAAAATTATTCAACTATTATGAGTCTATTAAAAATTTATGATATCATGACTTCACACGTATTGTTTGCCTTCTCAATGAGTAGGAGAGGGGCTGAATGGAAGAAGAAAATTTGAACCTCAAAATTTTTTAAGTCAATGTTTAAAAATAAAAGATTCATTCATTAAGAAAATTTATAACAGCCTCACTGAGTTTTCATGGACAAATTTTTAGAATTCCTTGATTGATTCTCTATCCCACTTCGCTTGGCAGTGATTTTAGACCTTTTCTCTTCTTTTCATCTTCCCAGTGTCTGCCCCACAGCTCTTTGTCTTTCAACAGATGTCATTGCTTTATAATTTAATTTGAAAATTCAAGGTCAACTATTGAGTTTACTCTCATCTCCTTTTCTCCCTCTCTCAAAGATCTTATACCTATACGTCCATCTTCTCCTTCTCTACTCCTATCCCTCAATACAGAAGTCTTTGTTCTCTTTAACAAAGAAAATCCTTTCACACCTCTACACACTAGTTCATTCACTTACCATCTCCTACAAGATAATCTTTGGCCTCTCCATATCTACTGACTCTTTCCCAGTGCTTACAAAGATGTTCAGTTCATCTTCGCACTTTGAAAAACCTTCCCAAAACCCTGGCAAACCTGAGGTTGAAAGTATATGGTGACACAGGTCAGCGAAAGAGCTTTGACTTGCTCCAGTTCCAATCTGAACTTGTCCATCCCTCCTTAGACAGCCTTTTCACCCTTCACTCAAAGGGGCTCACTGTATTGGTGCCAAATGTAATGCACACAACCCATCAGCTTTAGCCCACTGCAGCTCAGTGCTCCTGTACTCAAATGATTTATCAAGCCCCAGCCCCCCCAGGATCAGGGATTACAGACTTGTGCCACCGTACATGACCATTTGTTTCCTTTTAAAGATGTCTTTTAAAAGAAATCTTATAGATGGGTATCCTTGTGTTATTGTTTTCATTCTTGTAACATTGTTCTTTGTATAATATTTCAGCCTAATTGTAAGAGATAAAGTACCCCTCCCATGCCAGTGTCATGAACCAATTTCCTTGGCAAGAGTTAACTACATTACTTGGAGAAATAAATCTTGAAAGAATACCCAAAGAAAATGATAAGTGTCAGTAACATTTGCGTAATCCCAGAATATATAATCAACATAACTTTTAGAAATGTTCTCATGCTGCTTTTTGATGTTGTACAACCTTCAGACTTAGTTCACATAATAAACTGAATTCTTCCTTATCTAAACTACTTACCTGGTGGATGGAATAGCTGTCTTCAAGTATTTGAAAGATGGTCATGTGGAAAAGGGATTAGATTTGTTCTACTTAGCTCAAAGGAACAGACATACGAGCAATGGGTAGAATTTGTAAGAGGCAGATGTAGGCTTGGCATCAGGGAAAACTTCCTAACTATTTGTGGCTGTGTTGTGAAGGAATGGGTGACAACCAAATGGAAAGATTCAAGGAAAGGTTTGCTGATGACCTGTTGAAAATGTTGGAATGGGTGTAATGGTAAGGGAATTTAAAGATGTTCCTGTATTGTCTTGGTTTTGGGTTGAGTGTTAAAACCCAGAGCTTGTGAATCCCACTTGTGGGATGGACTTGTTGATGTGAAGAGAGAGGGTTGAACTGGGGGGAGCCATGAATTTGAAGAGAAGCCCAAGCCAAGAGAGGCCCAAGCTGAGAAAAGTCCCAAGAAGAAGAGGCCAGAAGGACTTTTGGGAACTACCACCCAGAGCTGCCAAGAACTGAGGAGGCATAGCTGTGATGCTGGTATTTTGTCTGTCTGTTTTGATGTTGTTTTGCCAGATTCACCTACTGGTGAAGAACAGTGCTGCTGTTGTAGAGGTCCTGGGACCTGGCTGTTGGTTTGTAATGTTACTGAGATTTGAAGATCTTCCATGCCCCTTGAACTTGCTGATGTAGCAGGAAGGGGTAGAGCAAGAGAAAGCTGGAACCAAGCAAACTTCTGTGTGCTGGTGACTGGAAGCAGCAGCAGCAGTGGTGGTGGTGGCAGTAGCGCAAACTCCTTTTTCCTTTGAGCCAGCCAGAATCTCTGCTAAGGACTCCTGCTGGGAACTGCCAGGGATGAGAATTGCAGAGGGGTCAGAGCTGCTGGGAACAAGCTGCCTGGATGCTAAGAAGTTGCTGTGCGCGTAAGGAGAGGAGGATCTTTGCCTGAGGTAGCCTGTCCTGTTTTGAAGGCTTGAGAATGTGGATGTTTACTACTTTAACTACATGTGCCAACTTCATAACTACTGTGTTGGCTTTGACTTTCTGGTTTTGGGACTCAGTTTTCTGGTATTTGAATAAATGCTCTGGCTATATTTCTCATGTAGAGATCCTGTTGCATATCAGCATACTTATAGTTACTGTAGGCATTATGAATGTTGCATTGCTGATACTAATACATGGTTCAGAAGCCCTGAAGGAGGATTTTCTTGTTGTATATTTACAGAAATCCTGGAAGAGTGCCTTGATGATGTTTTCAGGGGTTCTTGGACTGTTTTGCAGGCACAGAGTGACTTGATGAGGACACTGGCAATGGCTTTGTTGAGCCTTGTCTCCCTAGGAACAGAGATTACTGAGTACAGGCCTTGTGTCAAGATGAAGACAGGACTGTGATGATATATTAACCTTGTTGTAGCTTAAGGGTGGATGGTCTTTTGTGCTTTCCTGCCCCTTTCCAGAAAGTGCTTGGTGTTAATGGATGGTATTGTAATTCATTTGTGATCCAAGGGTGGGAAACCTTTAACTTTTTTGTGCTCTGTGATTGTTGAAATGAATGTACTTCACTTATGATTGGAAGCTAATCTCCGTTTGAGAAGAGAGACTTTGACTAAATGAATATACTGCCCAGGAGTGGGCTACTTTGACTAATGTACTGGCCAGGGGTGGGATACTTAGACCTTGGTGCTTTTCAATTGAATTGAGAACTTACTAAATGAGTAAGTTACCTGTATTTTGATTTTCTCTGTTCTGTGAATGTTTTGCCTTAATCTGTCACTGAATAAATGGGGTTGCTATGCTGGTAATCTGAACCTTGGAAGTGGCCTTTGCTTGGCATTACAATGGGAAGCAGTTTGGGCTATCTAGAATAGATGGTCACTAAAGACTGGTGGTGGAGCGAATAGAGTTCTAAGTCCAGAGTCAGGAAGACCTGAGTTTAAGTTAGCCCTCAGATATTTACTAGCTGGGTGACCCTTGGAAAGTCACTTAACTTCTGTTTGCCTCAGTTTCCTCATCTTAAAAATGATGATAATAATAACCACTACCTCCCAGGGTTGTTGTGAGGCTCAAATGAGCTAATAATTGTAAAGCACTTAGCACAGTGCCTGGCACACAGTAAATGCTATAAAAATGTTAACTATTATTTGCTATTATAATTTTTAGAGGAATAGAGTAATCTCTTTCTAGAGAGGGAAGGGAAGTCAGAGAATCAGATCTGTGATTTCATCAAGTAGGAAAAAACCTCCCATTGACATATATAAGCAACTTATCTCTAACTCACTATCTTACACAGTTATCTTGGGCACTGAATGATGAAAGGACTTGTCCAGGATAATAAAACCGCTATGTGTCAAGGGTAGGACATGAATTCAGTTCTCCCTGAATCCAAGTCTACACCATGGACAGTGACGCTAAATACAAGTGTGTCTTATGCTCTACCAGGAAGTAACAGCAGACTGAGATGGTACAATGTAGTAGAAAAAGTATGGAATAGAAATCAGAAGACTTGATCCTGACACTTATTACCCAAATGACCTAAGATCATACATCAAATATTTCTGAACTTTGGTTTTCTCACCTATAAAATGATGACAAAGCTAGTCCTCCCTTGAATGTGTGTGTGTGTATTGACCATATGGCCCTTGGCAAATCCTTTTACCTCTTAAGGACCTGAAAAAGTCTCTAAGACTGTAAATTGCAGAACAGTTGTAGCTCTTCACTGGTAGAGAGAATTTCTTCAAATTACCCAAACCAAAGAAATGAGAGAGGAAGAGAGGAAAGAAAGGGAAAAGGAGTAGGGAAGGAAAGAGAAAGAAAGGAGGTTCCTTCTACCTTTAGAGCATTCTTGTAAGTATGAAATGGACATTTTGTGAAAGTAAAATTCTGTACACTGTAGAAATAAATATTAGTCACATGAAAATGTGGTTTTAATTTACACTGTGTATAGTATAGGCATTTGTCTTTGGCTCCTTGACAAAGTACTGACTTTATCTTAGTTATTTCAAACTATTGTTGTCTAACTATGGCAGTTAAAGACAGAAGAAGAAAAAATGGTCTAATAATTACCATCCATTATTTCCCTTAGTACTCCTTTCTATTTAGGGTTTTTTCCCTCAGTGGTTTGTCTGATCTAATTTTATCACCCCAGTAAGATGCCTTCCCTCAACTTTCTCACTGTTATAAGCAGAAATTCCTGCAAGCATGTCAAACGCATGAATGAATGAATAAATTGGCATAGTAGGAGGGCATACACACACAAAAAATCTGCCATGATGGCTGGCTGATTTCCCTAATTACTAGAGTTTTAATGAGATAACAAAGCTCCTGCTAAGGCTTACTCAAGCTTTATCGGGAGTCAGTAAGTTTTTCAGTTTTCCAGGTTTTTCAGTGTTAACAACTTATGGGGAGATAGAAAGTGACTAACAAAAGGACAGTGTCTTACTCTGTTGAAAGCTGCTCACAACAAATAGCACAAAAGGAAGCCCCGATGTACACAAGTACTGAACAAACAAGAGACAAAAAAAAATCAAATGGAACCAATCTTAATAAACAATGAAAAGGAAAATCAATGAAGCTAAAGTGGACCATGTGGTAAACTATTTTATCTTTTCTGCTGTCAGCTTTGTTTGGGCTCATGTTGGGCCCCCAGGCCCCAGCCCAAACAACTGAATATGAATCTGTGTTCATTCCCAACTCTGCCTATGACAGCTCTTTGCCAACCCAGTTTCTTCTCCCATATAAACCATGTTCAACCTTCACTAGCCTACCTTAGACCTGCCCTATATTCACCACTAATGAATGAAAAGTATCTAAGTGTTCACCATGTGCCAACCGTTGTAAAAAATGTAGGGATATAAGTAAGACATCCTTTCTCTCATAGACTTTCTTCTTTTTAATTAAATTTCACTCATTTCTCCTTCTACTGAAGGGATAGACTGAACCCATGATTTTATTGGTATAGAGAGCTCTGAGATGAGGAAGCTACCTTTATTAATGCAGGTCAACACTTTCTCTGCCACATATGATCTGAGAGCATTGTCTGGAGCAGGAGTATCTACTCCACACCTGAGAGCTGCCTGAACCAGATTAAAATGTACCTGGAAAATGTTTAACAAAATAAATTAAAATGCAAGAAAACATAAATAGTACATTTTAAAACAAAGTTAATATCTGACCTTCAAGGATCTCTATGTATAGACTGCGGGCGCCTGTTTCTATTTCAGTTGGTATAAAGCACTGAAAGATTATGAATTAACCAGAGTCATTATGTCCTAGAGATAAAACTTCCAGGTTTCAAAACCATGAAGTTGCTGTTACTGTTTTTCAGTCACGTCCAACTCTTAAAGACCCCATTTGGGGTTTTCTTGGCAGAGATATTAAAGTGATTCGCCATTTCCTTCTCCAGCTACTTTTTACAGATGAGAAAACTAAGACAGACAAGGTTAAGTGACTTACCCAGAGTCATACAGCTAAGTAAATTTCAAGTTCCAATTAAAAGTTCATATTTTACTTGAAGCTTTTCCCAAATCCTCTTAATTTTATTGCCTTCTCTGTTAATTAGTTCCTATTTATCCTGTGTTTAGTTTGTTTGCATATATTGATTTTATGTTGTCTACTCCATTAGACTTTCTTTTGCCTGTTTTTTGCATCCCCAGAGCTTAGCACAGTACTTAGCACATAGTAGGTGCTTAATAAATATTGGTTTATTGATTCAGCAATTCTGTGAGGAACAGTTTTTCCTCAGACTTTGGTTTGTACTTTTTAAATGTATTTATCACGTAATAGTACATATTATAGTTATCTGTGCTTGTCTCTGATTCCCCATCAGACTGTAAGCTCCATGAGATTCAAGACTGTGCCTTAATACTCACAAAACCTATTGCAGTGGTCTGTACACAGTAGACAATAAGGCAAGAGGGCACTGGACCAAGAGACAAAAGATCAGGTTTCTTGGCAAAGCTCTGCTACCCATGTATCCTTTGGCAAATCACAGCTTTTCTGAGCCTAAGTTTCCTCATTTGAAAAATGGGTAAAATAATGTCTGTGCTGCTGATAACATAGGATTATTATTGAGAGAAACCAAGCATCTGTGGGAAAGTGTTCTGTTAAAATAACTTATTTATAATTAATAACAAACAATAATATTTATCAGATTATAAATTGAATATTATATCTATATAACTATAAGCTATTATTTAGTAAAAATTACTATTATTATTATCATTAGTGGTTTAAATATTTTAAAGGGACACCAAACTTTTCAACCTTAAAACAAGTCACTTAAGTTCCTTCAAGTAGTGCTTTATATCCCTCAATGTCTTCTTGCCTCCCCCTGCAATCACTGAAATGTGAGTAAATTGGACAGTCACAGGAACCCATAGGCCATCCCAGTCTGTCCCTATGCCTACATTTGTCTATTGCAGGAAAACCAACCCCAGCATCAGAGGCAGCATGGGAGAAAGGAGAGTGCCAGATTTGGAGTCAAAAGACTTGGGTTCAAAACCTTCCTCTTTCACTTATTACCTATATAACCCTAGGTAAGTTACTGGCCTTCAGTTTTCTAATTTTACAAATGGGAATGCTGGACCATCTAGGCCTCTAAAGTCCTTTCTAGCTCTAACTCCATGATGCCTATAAACAGTCAGACTTGTGTTCATTTGATTGCTTCAAAAACGGTACAGCTAGTGATTGTGGTTCCCCAGTAGGCAAGATACAACAGGATGGATAAATGATATTTTGCCATCTTTAATCTAAATTTCTTTGTCATCTTAGAGACCTGACCTCTCCCTGAGGCTAGAACATTTTGTTTTAATTCTATTTGAATAGTATTTAGAACTGTAGAGCTAAAGCATGAGAGAGCCATGTCCTCCACTGTTTAATTTAAGAAATGTGGACAGTTGCTCGACTAGCCAAAAATCCATTGAAATACTCTAGCTGTTTGGACACTGAACTTAAACTAACAGCAATGTCTAGATCCAAACCCTGCCTCAGACACTAAATAGCTCTACTTCATTTTCCTTATCTGTAACATGAGAAGGTTTCACTGGAAGGCTTCTTACATTCCTTTTGGCTCTCATCCATAATTCAGTTTTACCAATACCATTTTTATTCTAAATGTTTCCTGCTGAATGTAAAGAATGATAGACAAATTTCTAAATACCCCGCACCCAAAAAATCATCTGGGAATTAGTCTCACCAGGTACATCACTTTCCATTTCTTTTCCCTTCTTTCAGGCTTTTCTTAAGGCAAGAAATTTCATCCACTTTCATATGTAGGATTTCAAATAGTATTTGCAGCATGACTTTCTTCCCTGAATCTCCTTTCCAAAAGACATGACAAATGTGGCTTTAATTGTCTCATTCCCCAGATGTGATATTTGATTCTAATGAAACACCCGCCTGTATACTGCAGAGAAATTATGAGGACCTGCCTTATTTGTCAAGAAAAC
>CM053601.1:91258988-91280280 GCA_028646575.1 Pseudocheirus occidentalis
TTAAATGCAACTGGGAAATAATACATACAGGGATGGGGGCAGGGAGGAGCTCCCTGCCCTGCTAGAAAGCCAGAGAGGTTTTGGAGGAGGGCATAAAAGGGAACAGAATGTGGGAAGGGTCTTACAGTGGGATCAATGTTCTGGGCTGGGGGGTAGGGACAAAAAGGGGAGAAAATTTGTAACTCAAAACCTTGCGGAAATGAATGATATAACCAAGAAATAAATTAAAATTTACATTAAAAAAAAGAATATGGATAGCAAAGGAGACCAGTGGCTTTCCTTTCCAAGCTCTTAGACCCTGTGGCCCAAGGATGGCCAACGTGTCTCCATGCAGTAGTGGCTATGGTCACATTGGTAGAATGTAGAAAGCTGACTTTTGGGGGAAGTTTGGTTGTGGGGGTGCCACATCAAGTAAGGACTATGCTAACTCAGAGAGCCAGGTGGTGGCTTATGGATTCTTGGATCCTGAAATATGAGGACATTCTAGTAGAAAAGGATGGTTTGGTCTTATCTCAGGATAAGTGAATCTTGCCTCCTTTCTGACATCTGGAGGCCAGGGCCTCCTTGATCTAGAACATCGTTGTATAGATATCATTGATCTCCAAACCAGGATTTGAGGAGATTTGCAGGAATCTCCTATTTCTGGAAGGATAAATCAATTCATTTAGGGTTCCTCTAGGGTAATAGAGAGAAAAAGAAGGAATGGGTACGTCATAATTGGTGGAGACCAAGAATCCTTGGTTGAAGCAGGACAAATGCCTAAGAATTGGTCAGCTCAAATTTGTGAGTTTTATGTCCTAAATCAGGCTCTAAAACTATTAAAAGGAATTGAGGGTAATAGCTATACTGACTCGAAGTATGCTTGGGGAATAGCATATGTGTTTGAGAAGATTTGAGAAGAAAGAGGGATGGTCAACAGCAAAGGGATAGAACTGGTACATACTACCATGATCACCCAAATCTTAGAGAATATACTGAATATACTGAGGCTATAGCCATAGTACATGAGGATGGCCATCAGGCCAGGCAATGCTTTGAAGCTAGGGGTAATGGCTTTACAGATGAGGAGACAAAGAGGGCAGGGTCAGCAGAATCCAAGTCAAGCTAGTTGTTGGTTTTAATCATCTCCTTTCCTCCAAGTCTCCTTTCTCCCTCCCTTACTGAAACTGAAAAGCAAAAAGGCATTGACTGGCTCTAGAAGCACAGAAGGGGATGGAAGATGGCTCCTCCCAGAAGGAAGGGAGAAATCGATTGAGGCAGGTATGAGGCAAGTCCTTCAATATCTATACCAAGGAAGTCATTGGGATGTTCAGAACCTGTGCAATGCCATCTCAACTTGGTATGTAACACCCGGGCTCTATACCTTAGCACAGCAATTGGTAAACAGTTGTCTTGTATGGTGAAGGACAAACAAGACAGCATTGCATTGAGCTCTGACTAGAGTTTGGCCTCTGGGCCTTAGGCCATTTCAGAGCATACAGGTGGACTTTACAGAACTGTCCCCTGTAGGACATCTCAACTACTTGTTGGTCAGAGTGAACCACTTGACCCGCTGGGTGGAAGCCTTTCCTTTACTCCGTGCAACTGCCCCAGCTGTTGGTAAAATTTTGCTAGAACAAATTATTCCAAGGTATGGGATGGTGGAAAAGATTGACTCAGATCAGAGAACTCATTTTACCTCACAGATTCTACAATCCATGGTCCAGGCCTTGGATATTACATGGGAGCTTCATACTCCCTGGCACCCTCCCTCATCAGGCAAAGTCAAAAGGGTGAATAAGGAAATATAAAAAATAGCTCACTAGATTGGCTTTAGAAACTCAATTGCCCTGGACTAAATGTCTTCCCTTGGTTCTCCTCAGAATTAGGACAAATGTCCTAATTAGGACCAATGTCCCTTGAAGGGACATAGGACTCTCCCCTTATGAGCTCCTTTTTGGGCACCCCTACCCTAATAGAGGTGGGAGGAATTTGGACCCACTATTTGATCAGAAGGATAAGTTTTTAAGAGAATATATATCTTCCCTAACAAAAACATTTGCATTCTCTACAAGGTAAGGAGATAATCGTTCAAACCCACCTTTGGGATTCACCATTCACAAATACCAATTGGGATTGGGTTCTAATCAGCGCTTGGAAGGAAGAAAAGCCAACCCCAATTTGGGAAGGTCCTTTTCAAATTATGTTAGTCTTAGATACAAAGGAGAGGGGTTGGAATCATCATACTTGTGTAAACCTGCTGAACTTCCTGTCACCTGGACCATCAAATCCACTGAACCTGAGAATTTGAATTTGAAACTATACCTTCTATGTGGTCACAACCCAGGGATTTGAGACACTAAGACTCTGGACTGCCTCCTGTGTGGGTGTGAGAACCTCAATGGCCTCAAAGCACACTGCCCCTCCCTCTCCCTTCCTTTCTGTAATCAAAATCCCTATTGTACTCTGATGAGAGGAGGTAAAGTCATATGTGCCTTTCTCATGTATTAGCCTTTCTGTAGTTGTTTTCCATTTCCTTTTGAGGAATTGCTTCTTCTCTCCTGCCTGGAATAATTTCCACTGTACTAATCATGCTACCCTTGACTCTTCTCTTTATAGTGTTCCCAATATACCCCATCCCAGTGCCTTGGTTACATCAGGATAATAGTTTTTGAGTTTTAATTCAAACCATAGCTAATGCCTCTAACCTCACCAATAGCTGGATGTGTGGGGGACCTCAGCAGTTAGAATCGTGGCCATGGGTCATTGTTCCTCTTAGACCTGAGTGGCTTCTTAGCAACAGGTCCTTTTTCCATGAAAGGACTGGGTTTTAGGATAAGTCAGAGGAACACATCTAACCCCTCACTGAGACTAGGACAGGGGAATATTGCCTTAGCCAGCCAGGATGATGAAGGGAAAAATTTAGGTTAGAGTCAATGCAAGTGGACTCTTAAAGAGAGAAGAGAGGTAATAACCTATAACTGTTCTGCACACATAAACAACTTAACAGTGTCGTTTGGGTGAATTGCAATTTTTGTTCTTGCAGTGCTCCCCTTCAGGTAACCACCAAAAGTAAATCTGAATCTCATATTTTAACCACTATATTTAAGTATCAAGACCTTAGTCACAATCAGGGAATCATTACTCCTCCCCATTGACATTTGGGATGGAATAATAATTCCTACTTTTGATACTTTCAAGAGTTTTGGAGTCAGGATGATAACACAGATCCCTGGGCCCTTTAGAAGCAAAGTTGAGTGGTGTCAGTGGAGAGCAGATTTTCAGCTATGGAGGTACTGATATAACAAAACTGACACAACCTTTTGGGGAGGGCCTCTAGGATTTGAGGGACCTACAGTATTACCCCATCATCCATGGCAATGTATCTGCAATCTTCCCGCAGAGTAAAGTACCCCAACTAGCTCTAAAGGGGCCCTATTGAGTGTGTAGCCTCACCACCTATACACATCTTCCCCCTGACTGGATTGGAAGTTGCTATATTGGACTAATAAGACCCAAATTTTTCTTTGTCCCAGGACAGGAAGATAAGTAAACACTTGCGAATAAAAATCTATGATGATTTAGAAAGGGAAAGATGAGCCATTGGTGCTTCTATTGCTAGTACAGGGGATGCAAATGGATTGGAGATATTTTTCCCCCTGAAAGAATTGTGTATAGGACAGAATATAGTTTCTCAAATATATTATCTGCTAAAGTTCCTTGTTTCTTGTCACCACATTCACTATCAAGAAATTAGATAGAGATTGAGAGGAACAAGTGAAAATATTCTCATGAAGTAAAGGAGACAGTCACCAAACTTGTGCTAGGCTTTAGTCTTGATAGGCCCAAATTTTGTTTTTCTATAATGTGTCTGCCAGGTGCCTGTCTTTGGTAAACAAGAAAAGTAACAAGTGATCTATAAATTGCCTGCTTTTTGCAACAAATAATATGTCTGCCAGGTGTTTCTGTAAACTGCTTTCTGGTAAACAAGAAGAAAAATATGTAATCTGTGATAAGTTTACTTCTGATAATTTTGTATTGGGTATAAGGATTGTAAGGACACACCTACCCATCAATGGGAATGAACGTCCAGTTACTGGGGAGGGAATTTCTGGAGGGGTTTTGTGGTTTTTGGCTGTTTAACTCAGCTTCTGCTTCTGTATGGCAGCCTCCTCCCTCTGGTGTTCCAGTGGTGTAGACCACCTGCTTCTTGTGAGATTCTAATAAAGAAACCTTTCTGCTTTCACCTGGAGAAATCTCTGAGTAGTCAGTTTGGGGTAGGGTCTTTGCACCCCACACAATTGTGAAAAAATATGCCCCTGCACCATGGGCACAAGATGGAAGCTGGGCCTACCAGACCCCAGTTTATATGCTAAATCAAATTATTAGACTCCAAGCAGTTGTTGAAATCATTGCTAACCATCTCAAACTAACTTGATATCCAGATTTGTAGACCAAAGTTGAGAGGTTTTTTTAGAACATAGACTAGTATTAGATTATCTCCTGGCAGAGGAGATTATCTACTTGCTGCATGAAGGTATATGATGTGTGACAAACTGTTAGAGATATTAACAAAGAAATTAGAAAGCTTGCCCATGTTCTAGTGCAAACTTGGTCCTCTCCACTTAATCTAGCATGGTGGTCCTGGTTCAAAGGAACCTGGTGGAAGCAAGAATTATGGTTCTTGCTAATAGCAGCAAATGGAATTATATTGCTTCCTGTATGCCTCCCTTGTATAATGCAATTAATTACAAACACTATACAGAAGACCCTCTCCAAACTGATTAGAGTTGAGGGTTCTACCAATGGATCTGTCTACCTAATGATTATAAAAGGACAAAAACGGGAATGAGTTGATCAAAAAGAAGAAAGGTTGGATCCTCATGGAGGGAGAGAAGAAATTAATAGGAAAGCCAAAGAAACTTACCAGCCTTGGTGTGAGAAATTTTCAAGTATCAAAGAAAGAGGAGCGATTGAATGGGACAAGAGAAAATATTCTCATAAAGTAAAGGAGACAGTCACCAAACTTGAGCTAGGCTTTAGTCTTGATCGGCCCAAATTTTATTTTTCTATAATGTGTCTGCCAGGTGCCTACCTTTGGTAACAAGAAAAGCAACAAGCGAGCTATAAAATGCCTGCTTTTTGCAACAAAGAATATGTCTGCCAGGTGTTTCTGTAAATTGCCTATTTTTTGGTATGTTGCTGTGGCCAGCACAGTATGGCCTAGCTACCAGCTGAGTAAAACGAATAGAATGTAAGAGAGAGCTTCCAGCTGAATAATGGAAAGAGGGAGAGAGATGGGGGTGTATTTCATAGTCTGTTTATTACAGAACCATTTCATACTAACCCAAGGATACAAGAAAATCATAGAGCTTATATTCCTTCTTGCAGGGATGATTACGTGACTTAGGTCTCAACGTTTTCCTACCCGAGCCCAAGGCTAATGACCCTTTAAGATCTTTATCCTAGGACCATATCCAGAGGCACAAACAAACCAGGAGTCCCAATCAAGACTTGCAAATTAAATTTCAGTACTTTCTTTAGATATTCATAAAACCAATGAGAGCATCCACCCAACAAGATTATACTCTCCTTGCATATCTGCCTAATGACCTTGTAGAACTGGGGAGCTAATGTGGCCAAGGCCCCTGAAAGTCTTGGCCTACTACAGCATGTAATCTGTGATAATCTTACTTCTGATAAACAATTTTGTAATGGGTAAAAAGATTGTAAGGACACACATTCCCACCAATAGGAATGAACGTCCTGTTACTGGAGAGGGGAATTTGGGATTTTTTGGGTTGTCCTAGAATCGTTTGTAAAAGGGTATATAACTGCTTGCTTGATTTTGTACTTTGCCTTTCTACACTGGTGTATGTTCTGGGTAGGTGATGCCCAGCTCTTGCGAGACTTGTTTAGGAATAAAAATCTTGTGTTTCTACCTGTAGAAACCTCTGAGTTTTATTTGGGTAAGTGTCTTTGGGGTCTTTATCCCACACACTTGGGACAAAAGTAATGCTATCACTACTACTTAGAGTGATCTAATAAGTGCTACTTAGTGACCTACCAAGGTGGCAAAAGTAGTAAGGACCAGAGGCAGAATCTGAACTGAGGTAGTCTTTCACTATACCATGATGCTTTTCATGTAGTCTTTATATGTATTCCACAAATTCAGCTTCCATACTTTAAATTTCTCTTTTAAACCATTCAGGAACATCCTGCTGTGGTAAAATGCTGTCTTGAGAATACACATGGTCTTCTGCCTCTTCAAGCAGATTCATTTTCTCTTTTCTTGCAATATTTAGTCATAAATGCCTGGCTTCTTTCAACTAATTTGGAGGCTATAGACCCTTTTGTTATTAATATTATTGAGTTTTTTTCTCCTTAAATACTTGGTAATTTCAGTCTTTTGGAGGGAGGAAACAAGCGCTCATTAAGCTCCTACTATATGCCAGTCACTATGTGCTCCCTCCACCCAGATATCTCATTTGATTATATAGTTCCCTTTCTGATCCTCTCTTCTTTCTCTGTGAAACCCACCAAGTCATTTAACCTCTTGAGAAACTGGGCAATCCACATTTCATAGGCCTCAGTTTCTTCCCCAAGTGACTTCTGGGGAGACAGAACTGGTTGCAGCTGAATGCCAGGGTTTTTCCCTCAGACTTCCTGAACTCCCAGACAACCATGTATGGTGTCTTGCTCTAGTTTCTTTCATTATTCAGTCCTTTAGCTGAGCTCTGTTGTGGCACAAAGGGCTGCCTAATTTCTGTGGCAGCCTGAAAAACCTTGTGCCTTTTGATTTTCTACCACTAAGAATAGTGAAATAGTGACAAGTTTTATTGTAAGCCTGTGGATGGGATTGTGCAGCCCTCCTGCTGTTACAGAATGACAGATATATTTTGGGGATGGGCATATGGAAAAAGCCTATCATTTAATTCATACATTGCTCTAGTCCTTAGTGTCTGAGACTAGGAAGATAGTTGAAATTTTTCTCTCCCTTGTGGATAATTCCCATTTTGGAAAGGTTTGAGAAGTTGTAAAGATCAGAAAAGACATTTGATGAGACTGACTTCTGCCAAGCAATAATGAGAGCCTTTCATTAATCTAAATCTGTCCTGCAACAGGGGCCTCTACCTGTTAACAAGACACATCTCTGTCCCCTTTCCAGGCTCCCCTTCCTTGTAGTTAAAAGTAGCCCATACACCTACTTCCCCTTCTCTGTAGTTAACTACCCACTCAGGAGCAAACCCCACTCCTGGATGAGAGCCCAAGATTTGTGTATAAAAGCAAACTCCTTTTCAAAGTCCAAAGTCCTTTTCCAAGATACTGGTGCCCCTAAGGACTAGTTCATCACTTTTGTATCAATAAAACCCTCTTGACTAGGAGAACATCTCCCTCTTGAATTCATTCTGGATGGCCCAAATCCTGAACCTTATTATTCTCTTCACAGCTAGTCCTCCATTTTGTTCATCACATTCCCAATGTTAGTCATATTCCCAAAATAAGTCTTATGTAGCAATTCACATTCTTTTTTTGTGTGTCATGGACCCTTTGGTAGTCTGAAGAGGTCTATGGAGTCCCTTTTAGAATTATGTTTTTAAGTACACAAAATAAAATGCATAAAACTCTTTTGCATTTGTTTTCTGTGCTAATGTCACAGCAAGTACCCTAGCTGTGAGCACCCAGAATGACAGCTAACACATAAAGGAAAGCAACTCAAAAGTGGTTAACAGTCTTACTTTAATCAAACATATATATCATTTACTTAGGTCAGGGGAAAAAGTCAATACCCTGAACTTCAGAGAAAATACAAAAAGAAATTACGAGCGGACAAATAACACAGAGAAAAATAACACAATTTAACATACCAACAGACAGGGCTTCTAGCTGTCTGACCATTACACACATACATAGTTAGTTACCAAAGAGAAGTACCAACATCTGAGTTTTCAAAGTTGGGGAATTTAATGGGCACCCAGAGTCTCATCTGGTCAAATCACACAACTCCACAATGCTTCCCACAAATGATTTTATGTGTGTGTGTGTGTGTGTATGTGTATATACACACCCTTCTTCAGGGTCAGAGGACATCACAACCTTCATGACCCATTGCCTAATTACAAAGTGAAAAAGGTGTGGGCCTTCTTGAAAAACAAGCCTCCTCTAAGCAGTCTTTTCTTGTTGGGCTCCAAGTGAGGCCCATTAAGTGACAGGGAAGATCTTCAAATTTCCTTACCATTACAATTAAGAAGAATGACTTTTATACTGGAAAGACAAGAGAAAAAATGCTGTTTTGAAGTTGATACCCAGATAAGCAAGAAGATAGCAAGAAAGCATCTGGATGCCCTTGATGAATTCAAATCAGCTGGCCCAACTGAAATATATTCTGGTGTACTTAGGGTAACGATGGGTAAGTTGTACCACCAAATTGGAGAAGAGGAAAATGTTTCAGTTTTATTTTCTTTTTATAATGCAAGAGAACAGATTATGGAAGCTATAGGACAGTGCATTTGAATTACTGAAGAGTTTTCAAACTCTTAGAGAGAGAGAGTTAAGAGACAGGAAAGGGAGGAACAATTATGGAGAGCCATGATGGCTTCATAAATAGTGGGTCATGTTATGCTAACTTTCTTCTTGGGGAGGGGGACAGAATTACTAAATTTACACATAAGAGGAATGCTACAGATACAGATTTTAAAACTAGATTTTAGCCAATAATTTTATAGTTTCTCATGCTATTCTTTTTTTTTTAGTTTAAAAAAACTTATATTCATGGTTCCCTTAAAGGCAAAATATCCAAAAACAATGCACTGCAGATTCAACATTTTACAGTAAAGAAGTAGCATCTGTATCCTTTCCTTTGAGTATACATGTTTTCATCTTATTATGAACATTTATGAGCAGTTTTTCATGTCTGGATAAATGACTTGTTTAAAAAGGCACCCATAATTGTGGCCCTCTACCACTCTGTACAACACTAACTGGCATTGTGCAGCTTCTCTGTTGTCTTAACCACATACTGTAACATAATTACAAAACTCTTTTGGCCAATCTAACAAAATATTTTAAGGTTGTATTCTGCTTCCTTGTTATCTGTTGGAAAGAGAAGAATCTCTATGTTTTTCCTAACTGTGGTTAAAACATTCAACACTTGAGAAAAAACACTATTTGAAAATCTTAAATTATTATAAATTTTTGGTCATAAACTTAGGGAGGTGAAGCTAAAAACTAGATGTGTAAATTGTCTTCTATCTCAAATTGATAATTAGAAAAAGAGATGATTTGTCTGGTCAGTTAAAGAAGTCCTATTCCTGCAATGCTCCTAAGTAGTCCCTTTCCTAAATGTCAACCATACTAGGTGGGTGATGACAGAGATTGCAAGAGATCTCACAAGGATTTAAAGTCCCAAACAGTGTCATCTCAGAGATAACCAGCAGAGTAACAATGGAGTTCAATGACCCAAGTGAAAGGTATGACCCAAGGTAAAGGCATGAGGAGAAGAATCATGGGTGACTTTGAATGTCATTTTCATTTAAAAAGTCATTAGTAGAGCAGTCCAAAGACTCCTGACTTTTATCACCCCAAGATATTTAAACCAATTAATGTAGAAAGACATGATCAGCAAGCTGGTATCCCTTCTGATAAAGATCTTCAAGGGAGCCCCAGCCAGACTCCAGGTAATCCCAGGGTTACTCTAGCTGGAGTAACCTATGGCTGAGAGGTGTACTGTGGTATTTCTTGCCTGGAGGAAGCTATTCAGTGAAGAAGCCTTTAGAAAACAGTTTTTTGGCCTCTTCTTCAGACATACTTAGAACAAATGTGACCCTATCCTCGCGTTTCCACTAAACAGGAGTAGCAACCTTCTTGTATGCTGTCAGTTGAAGAAAACCAAGTACTCCGAGGATCCTGTCAAAGTTCTTGCCAGAAGCTGCTGTGTAGAGAATAGATAGCTTCAATTTCTTATCATGGCCAAAACTAAATACCACATGAACTATGAGAGGCATGACCTGCCTATCCCTATCATCTGAGTCTAGCATACCTAATTGATAACAAGGTCCAGTTTTGTGATCACCAATGAAAAGGACTTTCTCTGTGGGCTTGTTCCCATTGTATGCATTGATATCTTTATTCCAGGCAACATGGTCTTGGAGAGAGTCAATAGAAAGGGCAATCATCTTAATATTCTGGACAGCAAATTCTGGGGTCAGCTTTGCAGCACAGTCTAGTTCTGCTGTGCACACTGGAGTAAAGTCGTAGGGTGGGAGAAGAGAATGCCCTATGAGTCTCTGAGGAAGTCATGGAAATGGATGTGACTGATAACGGTGTCCTCCTGGAAGTTGGGGGCCTAGTCTCTAAGTAGCAAACCTCTGGCCATGGTGGTGATGATGGCAAGGGGCAGGAAGATATTCTTATGCTATTCTTGTGGGGAAAAAATGTTCAATAATTTTCTAGTCATATCTGACTATGATCCAAAAGGGTTTTCTAGGCAAAGATACTGGAGCAGTGTGCCATTTCCTTCTCTAGCTCCAACAACAAGATGAAGGAACTGAGGCAAACAGGGTTAAATAACTTGCCCAGGGTCACAGAACTAATAAGTGTTAGGTCATATTTGAACTCAGAAAAAAGGGAGTCTTCCTAATTCCAGGACCAATGCTCTATCCACTGTACCACCTTGTTGCCCTATGGAAAAAAGAGATAGCTACATTTTAGTCAATAGTACAATTCAATGGATTTGGTGGTTGAATGGTCATACTCTAAGACTATTTGTTAGTGGTTTGAGGTCAACTTGACAGGAAGTCTCCAGTGGAGCGCTTCTGGGATCTGTGCTATTTAAAATTTTAGCAATGACTTGGATGCCAGAATGCATTATGCTTCTCACAATCATGTAATGTGCTTCTCAGATTTGCAGAGGAAACACAACTGTAAGGGCTAGCTAATACATAGGATTATGAGCTAATACATAGGATAGAAATCCTCCTCTAACAACCTATGGAGATTTCATTAGAACTTTCTCTTTTTTTACCCCAGTGACCATACACTGAAATAATTTTCATTATTTTAATATTTTAATATGAGTATGTTAAATGCTCAAATGAGAAACTCATCCTATGGACAGTTTCTTTCTGAGTCTATCTAGGTAGGGCTTCTCTGATTTTCTCCCCCTCCATATGTGATATTTCTTCAGTGTAAGAAATGCCCAGTGAAGGAATTTTTTCTACCTCTATAGATAAGCATGTCATGTCTTACAGCTCTTAGAGACACTTAGCAGTAAAGTGACTTACTCAGAATCACACAACTAGAATGTGTCAGGGGCTGGACTTGAAGATACAGTTTCTGTGTTCCTCATCCAGCTTTCTGTAATTATGCCATGCTGTCTCTTCCTGATTTTAATAAAAATCACCCATAGACTCATCTTTCTCTAAGATTTCATCCTCACCTTGAAATGAGACATTCTTCTCTTTATTGTAAAGTTAAGGTCATTGTCTTGTTCTGACATTACTTGCACATCACTTTCAATCTTTAGGCCTTTTAAATCTTTTCAGTTTCATTAATATCATATATCTCCTTTTTTCCTTTAAAAATTGTCACTGAGGTCATCAGAAGCATTTTATTTTTTCCATCATCTGTGTCTCTGTTAGCTCCATTTAAAATTTGTTTTTCCTTTTGTTTCTAAGGACTGTGCCTCTTCTGTTTTCATATGTTCTGCATCCCACACAGAAGGCTTCTTTCTTCTGCTCATTGTAGGGTCACAAAGCATTTTTGGAATGGCCATATGAAAAAGCTTCCAGAGTAATTTCATAAACTTTTAAGGCTCATGAATCCTCTCCCTGCTCTTTGTAGGGTTGGTATGCCTTCCCATCCCTCACCCCATAGTTACTCTGTCTTCCTTTCATCATCAGCTAAGGGACAGAAGAAGGGAGCAGACATGTCTCTGGAAAACATTCTAGATAGACCTACCCAATTACCAAAATATTCTAGTGTCTTTTTCTCTCTGTAGGTTTCCCAAGGCCAAGGGCTGTACTGCCTCCCTCTCTGGGGCTTCACTGCTGTCATGATTGCTTCCTTCCCAAGCAGCTGTCTGACATTGGCTCTGGTACAGTAATGAGGGAGAACAGGAACTGAATTTCAGAGACCAGGCTTGGGGGAAGAGCACAGACCCCATGTTAAGAGCTGACTATACTATATTCTCCTTTGTGGGAATAATTACTCTCCATTAGTCAACCAAGAGGTATTTGCTGTTTCTTATCTTCTAAGCATTGGGTTGGAGAATACAAAGAAAAAGTAAAAATAATCCCTGTCCTCAGGAAACTTAATTTTTAATTGGACAAACAAAACATGTGTGTAAGTGGGCAAATTCAAGATACATATAAAGTAGATCTAAGGTAATGTATTAATACTTTTAAGATAATTTTAGTATTTGTCACATGAATGAGGCATGCTGATAACCTAGGTGATTATGACTAAGTAAGACCTTAATTCTCTAAAATGGACGTATTCAAATATACTCTTGTATTTTGCAGTGGTTTCAACACATGACTCAATTGTCATATCTTTCTGTCATGGAAACATTTCCCCAGGCTCTTTCCTTAATTTTGGATGATGCTTGTGTTTCCCTCCCTCTGTTCATTAACAGACCTCTCTCTATAAGATCAATGGGGATAACAACATTCCATGCAGTATCAGTTACCTTGGCTCTGTGTCACACTCATCCCAGTAATGTACATGAGATCCAATACTGTATTTCCTTTTAGAGCTAAAGAAAAATGTTTCTAGCCAAACTTCACTGCAATGTCTCTGTTGCAGGGCATAAATCACCTCATGTTTATTTCCCCATGGTGTGCTGAAGTTAAATATTTATAACCTCAGATGAGGTAAGAATAGTGGGTTTGAAGTTCTCAAGGTTGTGCTGCAGCATTGGGACTTACGACTCTTTGAAGTCCTCTGTACACTGATGACGAAGATAATAGGTGTAAAGAAAACAATGCCTTTGCAGAAAACTGAATTCACCACCAGAATACAGAGTGTTGTTCCTTTTTCCAAAATGATGTCATGACCAGTAGTGAGCAGGCAAGTTAGGTAAATCAATTGGATCGAAAGAATATTGATTGATTAGAAAATTATTATTAATATGGATAGAGGATGCTATTGAGAGCCGAGTGGTTTTGGCCCTGAGATGAGTCTGTGGTGTAGTAGACAGAGCACTTAACTAGCTGTGTGACCCTGTACAAGTCATTTACCCCTTCTTGGTCTTCGTTTCCTCATTACTAAAGTGAAGGGCTTAAAATCTCGCTCAGATCCCTCCCAATATGAGTCTGTTTTCCTGTTATCCCATAAATACATAAATGGAGTGTTTCTCAGATTTCTAGGTGACACCAACCTAGAGGTGACACATAGACTAATAAAACTGGGATCCAAAATAATCTTGGCAAATTGGAAGTAGAGCGCATAAGAAAATTAGATGAGTTGAGAGGAAAAATAGAACATCCTGCACTGGGTTAAAAAAAATTGTACAAGTATGAGGAGAAATAAATGTTTACAAAGTGATTCACATAAAAAAAGACTTAAGGATTTCAGTGATATACAAGCTCATTATGCATAAGCATCCATAGTAACTAGCTTGATCATTGGCCTACTATTATGGTCACCACCACCACCACTACCACTACCACTACTACTACTAACACTACCTGCTTATTACTAACTACTATTACTACTACTAATACCACCATCACCACCACCACCAATACTACTACCAACTGATTACTAAATACTACTACTACTACTACTGTTTTCCCAATGTGATACCCACAGTGGCTGCTATGAATATATGGGCATATTCCAAGGTTTGAATTGCAAGATATAGAAGAATCTCTTCCTTGAAGATGAAACAAAGACATTTATTCAAACACCAATAAGCCAAATTCATCATAGTAACAAAGAAGTCTATACACATTGATGATGCAGGGAACACAAACATCTCAAACCTTCCCTTCAGGTTTGAGAGAACAAAACAAGTTCCTCCAAGCTATAATCCTCCCTCTCTCACTCACACACTAGCTGCTCTGCCTCCTCTGTCTGTTCTCTCTTTCCCACCTCTGTCTCACTCTGACTCTTTCTGCTAAACCTTTCCTGTTTCACCCCTTAGGCAAACTCCTCCCACCATGGGATCCATGTGATTACATGGGCCTATTAAGGAGCAGGGAAATTCTTTAATTTCCCTTACCATTACATTTGGTCCCAAGATCTTTCATTGTCATTACACAGGCCAATGGGAGTGGTAATAGATATCAATAGAACCTTACAACAATATAACAGGGATAACACAAAATAAACATATAAAACAATATCTTAGAGTGGGGGCTTGGACACAAGCACCCCATAATTCCCCCCTAAAATTAATGTGACCCCAAATCCCTCGGGGTAAGGAGCAAAGGTCTTTTCTTCTATAGCTACTTCCTGCTGAGATTGGATATAGAGCTATCCCTGCCCTAAGAGGTCCCATTCGAGGGGTCAGTTCTTTAGCTGGCATCCAGAGCTTGGGTGCTGCTAGGTCCAGGGGTGACACATCAGTTTTGAACAGGGGGTGACATCCAGGCCAAACAGTCAATAATCTACAAGTGGAGGGTACTAAGCCTGTAGGAAACAAATCTAGCAAACAAATTGAAAAGACAAAAGCCATAAAGAGTAAGGAAACAATAACCTGAAGCATGGTAGATATAGAATCAGTCATACTACTGGAGTCCATGAACACATGATCATAGCCTTATTCATGGTAAAATATGTGACTTAAGGGCACAATTTGGTAACTACCTCCTCCCAAATAAACAACACTTACAGTGTTATCTTTCCTGTGTGCTATAATCTCTGCAGTCTTTGAAACATCGTCTAGCTTCTGTTTTACCTATACTTTAACTCTTAGTTTTATTCTATCAGTAGAACCAAACCCTTCAGTTCCTCTGACATTATTTCAGAAGGAGGGTCAGTTTTTACAAGGAATAATGATCACTTAAACTTTTCTGTCATTTTTATAAAACTGTATAGTTTCTTCACCTAAATTTTGCAATACTACAATAGTTTCTCCTTGAAGAATACAAACCATGTATTCCTTGAGCTGCTAAACCTAATTTAGGTAATATCCACCCAAAATGTTTTTAGGGATTATCATACATATTCCAGTACAAATTTTTCTTATTTCTTTTCTATTCAACCAAAGGTCCTCTAAGCAATATAAATCTTATCCTGCCAAACCAGGTGTTCCTGGATACAGTGCTGGGACATATTGCCTCACAGTCCAATACTTAATATTTGGGATCTTCTATATTTGCTGTTTTCTAATTTGCAAATTTGGGGTCATCATTTTCGTTAGAAGTGTACTTTCTCCCAATGTTCTATTATTCAAATTACATAAAATGGTAAACAAATTATCTTTCCAATGTTGATAAGAATTATTAGAACTTCAGTTCCTTAACTATTCTTTCAACTAATCCATTTGCTCTTTCAATTAACTCAGATGCTTGTGGATAATATGGAATATAATATATCCATTATATTATTGTTATTATTATAATTATATTATATATTATTATATTGTTTAAATGCATCTTTTCATTTCATTACCTTTGAAATGTAACCCATTGCCACTTTGAATCTGCCTTGGGGTTCCATAATATAGACTTATGAGATTTAGAATTTTACAGGTGTTCTTCTGGGTCACATTCTTATAAGGACAAGTCACTAGTACACCTGAATAGGTGTCAACATGAGTACACATAAATTTGCATCCTTTATCTTGGGGTAGGGGCCCAATATAATCTATTTCCCAAATTTGGACTGGGACTTTTTCCCTTGCTATCTCTCAAGTTACTACCCAAGGAACAGTTTGTTCCTTTTCCTATTGACATATATGACATTCCTCTGCTACCTGTTTTAACAATGAATGAGAGATACTAATACCTTGATCTTGTGCCCACTGGTGTGTGGCCTGGACCCCTAAATGGGTGGCCGTTTGAGGGAACCATTTTGCTAGAACCAGATCATCAAATGGTTTTAGAGTGGGGACAATATGTTGAGTAGCAATCTTTGCTAGTCAATCAGCATGTGCATTGTACTCACATTCTAGAATGGTGAGGACCATGTGAACATCTCCATGAAAAACTGACAAATTAGTAATCAAAGACACATCCCATATAACTTCTCATAACTCTTTGCCCCACATTTATTTGCCATGAATTTCCCAATTTTGATTTATTAACCCATTAGCACATGAATCAGTAAATATATGACACTGTCCTCCTTGTTCTCTTTTAATGGCTTGATGTACTGTCATAAGTTCAGCGCATTGACTTCTTTCACCTGTCCCAGTGTTTTCCAATATATGGTTAAACTGATATGAGGTCTTTCATCCCATCTGTGTATTTCTTTAATCTGAGCTGGGCCTTAGCCAATTTCCTGTTCTCCCTGAAGATGTGACAAATTGGATACAATAATTCAGGAGGATCTGTAGGGGCAGTTCTTAATCAGCCCATTCAAAGTCAGAATAGACAAACAAGGAAAGAATTATTTACTGCTTAATAAGAGCAGGGACAGATTTTAGAAGAATAGATAGCATTCCAACTAATGAACTATATAACATATACTGAGAAAAGGGACTTAATAACACAGTCATTAATGATATATAACAACCAAGAAGGCATTTGGTGAAAGGGAAGGATTTTAGATAGAATAGGAAACTTTTCTCTTCTCACAAGGAAATTTATCTTTTCCCCATTCCCTAAGTCACTTAACTGTGAAATCTTATCCAGCACCTCTTAGAGAGGGTTACCTATTTCCCCAATTAGTAGAGTTAGAATTAAGTGCTTACAAGCAGGAGGAGCCATCTTCACTATTATATTTCTACAAGGAGCTGTTAAGAGAGTAGTATGATAAGCATTGTTGTCTCTGATCATTATTGTAGTTTTCATGACTTCTTCCTTTAATTTTCTCATACAGTCTCTAAGCAAATACCAGAGTCTATCTCCACTAGAATACACAGAGTCAGTGAGATACTGCTTGCTGCATCCCTCTGCAGCTAAAACTAACAGACTAGTTCCATTGTTACCTCCTTGAATATGGTAATCCCTAAAAGCTTGTTGTACAGAGAATTCTGACTAATACCTACGAATTTCAAACAATCTAGGTTATCTACCCATACTCCTCCAGCCCTTTCATCACTCATTCTCACCATCCAAGATACTAATGATTCTCCCATTTGCAAGATAAATCAACTTAAAATATCAGTGACCTCCTGCTGAGTAAAATCCTGTTATTCCCCTAAACACTGTGTGGCCTCTGGTTCTCCTGTTTCCTTCTTAGTACTGGATGTGCACACACAGTTTTAGATGCCTCCTCATCTAACTTTGTTTCATTTTCCTTCCAAATTTGCAAAGTCTGGACCTGATTGGGAGAAGAAAGCTTGGAAGCAACTTATTTACTCTGTCTCCTCTTCTCCAAGTTAAACTTCCCTAGAGCCTTCAATTAACTCTCAGACATGATTCGGTGAGTTTTTTAACCTGGAGAAGAGGAGACAGAGGAAACAACAAATATTTTAAAGTTGTTACATGGGAGAAGAATTAGATTTGTTCTTGATCCCAGAGGCTACAGCTAGCAAAGTTATAGAGAGGCAAATATTTACTTAAAATGAAAAAAAACTCCCTGTCAATTAGAGTTGTCAAAATGGAGTGAATAAGTTGCTTCATAGAATAATGAACTCACCATCATTGAGCTCCCCAATGAGGGCTCACTCAAATTGAGGTTGGAAAACTACCTGTTACAAATGTTGTAAAGAGGACTCATGATTTGGTTAAGGGTTGGGTTAGGCAGCTTCTGAGATCCTTTCCAGCTCTGGGACTTTATACATCAGAATTTTGGCAAAAAGCCCCCACCAAGTGAGCTGAGTGATGCAATATGAGGGTTGTGAGTATACATGCAACATGAGTTGTAGGCCAGGTAAGCAAACGTAAGTCACCATGACACAGAAGGCAGAGGAAAGTAGGAGATTCAGAATCCGTGTAAATTTTAAGTTGTGGAGGAGAGAGTTTCAGGAACTCAAGGAGCAGATATAAGGCTGGCAAGAGAACAGATCTGTAGTACTGATAGGAAAAAAAGAGGAGATGCTATATTTATGCTTTTTATTGTCTTAACCTCAGTTGCTTTGATTTTCCTTTCATTTTGGTGCTAGTCAATCCTAAACCACCTGGATTAGAGGTATTTATAATAACGATAAAAGTAATGGCTACCATTCTCATAGTACTTTTAGTTTTGCATTTCATTAGTACATTTAATCCTCACAACAACCCTGTTAAAATTAACTGCTGTTAATACCCCATTTTATAGTAAAGAAACACTCAGAGAAAGGTTAGGTGACTTTCTCACAGTCACATACCTAGTGAGTGTCTGAGGTAGGATTTGAATTTATGTCTGTTCTAACTCCAGGTCTAGTCTTTGGTCCACAACTGCATCAGGAGATGAACATGACAGGTCACTAGCCTATCAGGAGAGTAGGAGCATGAAGAAGCAGTTTCCTGGCAAAAGCATTTCTCATACATGTTTGGGGAGAAGCAAAATAATCCATTCAACAGATCTGCATGCTGCCTTTAGGGATGGTGTATTCCTAGTGTGGGAGATAATAGTTCTGTGCTTTGGGACCAATAGCTTCCTGTATGTGTTAGTAAGGTAGACATACATGTTAGCAATGACAGTCCACCTGGGAGAATTCAAGGTTATAGAAGACGCCTCAGAGATCTTACTCCCAGCACAACCTGACCCCATTTCCTGAAGATCCATATATAGGCTTCTGTCATTCCATAATAATTGAATCACAGGGATGCAAGGAACCTTAGCAGACATCTAGTCCTATCCCTACATGAATATGAGAAATAATCATCCAACTTTTTCTTGAAGACCTTTGAGTTAGGTGAACTCACTACCTCCAGGGGTAGTCACTTCAACTTTGAGGCAGCTATGATGGTTAGGAGGTTTTTCCTAAATCTGCCTCTTTGCAATCTCTTACAATCATTCCTAATTATGTGCTCTGAGACATACGTTCCCTCATGGGAAAAATGTCTACTCCTTCTAGCTGCAGAGCTGGGTCCAGGGTGGGGCATAGTGGTGGTGATGGCAGTGGTGGTGGTGGTGGTGGTGGTGGTGGTGGTGGTATATATCACTCTGGGGAATGAAGGTAGGCAAAGAGGGAGGAGATAATTATCCCTATAAATTTATGACCTGGCCGTACATTTGTGGCATTTAGAATATATTCAATAGAACCTCACCTAGGTCTGAAAGAATCAAGACTAGTCCTATATCATTATATGACTGAATCATATACCCTATATTATTTTTTCAGTGCCTTTTTTTGTATTTTAATACTTTATTTATTTAGTACTTTTCACTTCACCAACTATTTTATAGAAATCTCATTTATCTTCACAGTAGCCCTGTGACATAGGATGTGTGTGTATGTATGTATGTTTGTATATGTATGTTTATGTGTAGTATTTTACAGGTCAGAGAAATGTGGTGATGCAGTGATAGAAAGTTCACATCACTGATTAATGTAAAAATTGATAATAATTTCTTCTGAAGCTAGGTCTTCTGGCTCCAGACCCTGTGTTACTTGCACTACATTACACCTACAAACCACGAGTTAAATGTCCTTCATCTACGCTTTTCTGACTGGCTAGATGGAACAGCTGATGATTTTAACAGATGCTGCTCTCTATACCAAAAGTGAGGTAGAAAATTAAAGCAATTATTTACACTACTTAAGCAAGTCATTGCCTTAGCTGAGGAGCCTGGCAAGGATTATTTCTCTATTAGGTGCTGTAATGGTAATATAATTTGAATTTGAATATCCCTTTGTATTGGTAAAGGTAACAGGTACTTAGCACTTAGTAATTAATCAAGCCTCAGTTAAGGAAACAGAAGGTATGGACCCCTGTTGCTGAGGTAACAGGGGTTGAAACAGGAAATGACTGAAAGAGGAAGGAGCTAATGCTGTGTGTGCATATAAAGAGAAGCCCCTGCTGGGTCAGATAAATCTTCAGGTTCTGGAGGCTGAGGAAGAGAGGCCCAGGCTGGAGAGAATGATTTTTATTTTGAGAACCTGAATGAAGTTATTTTGATTCTGGGAACCAGCTGAAACTTCTGCTGAGTCTGAGGGCCAGCTGGACCTGCAGAAGACTGAGGAAGCATGACTATGGTGGTGGTATTTTTTCTGCTTGTGGCTTTGTTAAGCCTTTATTTCCCAGGAATAGAGACTGTGAAGGATTTAAGGTGGATTGGGAACTTTGAGCTTCAGTGTGGGACAGGAACTGCATGGAGAGCTAGACAAGGAACTGAAAGTTGTCTGCCTTTAAACTCAGGTGACAGTTGGATGAATCCAAGTAGGACCTGGGACAATAGAAGGGGATCCAAGGAATCTGAGAGCCTACCTTGGGTCGTGATGAAAAGATCTCTCTGTGGATACTGAGTACTTATTTACTGTAAGTAAATAACTTACAGCTAATTGAAATAACTTATTTATGACCTTGAAATTGTAAAACAGGTGGATAGACTCTGTATTTTACACTACCCCTTAAGAGAGTGATGAGTAGTGGCTGATATTGTAATTTAGTGTGCCAGATGAGTAGGGAACTTTGACTTTTGTATTTTGTGATCCTTAAGGAAACAAGCCCCCTTGTGGTCTCCTGTGTGGCCATTTTAGTGATAATCGTGTTGTGAATGCTGTATTTCAATTATCTGTGATAAGTTGTAACATTGTGAATGCTGTTCCTTGATTTTTTGTGAATGTTTTGCTCTGATTTGTTATTGAATAAATATAGTTTTCACTATATTATGTAATCAGAATCTTGAAAGCTGTTCACAGCAGCATTCTTCTTGAAAGCTGCTTGTGCTTGGCTCTACAGGTCCTGAAGTCACATTTAAACAGTACATAATTGTCATTTGGTTCTCCCTTTGGGATGGAGTAGAGGGACCTAAAATCAGATATGTGACCTGGAGGGAAAGGTTTTCTATCTTGTTGTCATGATTCTTCTGAGATATCTAATTTCTTAGGACAAAATAGCTTGCCAAATCACAGCTTGCTTTTATGCATCCTTTAAAATGTATTCCAAAAAAACTCTTAGAGCTACACTCAGTTGCTTGTGACTTAAATTTTCTTCTTCCTCCATGTCCTCCCCACCAACCCATGATATGATTGTCTTGCTGTTCCAGGAAAGGAAACAACTATAGGCCCAAGGCCTCACAGCTTTCCACCAACAAGCTCATTCTTCCTCTA
>CM053601.1:91286133-91303684 GCA_028646575.1 Pseudocheirus occidentalis
GGTGATCAGTGAATTCTTTCAGGTTCTATTTTGCCCTCTGAATCTAAAACATCAGGGCAGTTTTCTTTGAGAATTTCTTCAAGGATGCTTTCAAGTCCTTTTTGTGATCATGGCTTTCAGGCAGGCCAATAATTTTCAAATTGTCTCTCCTGGATCTATTTTCCAGGTCAGTTGTTTTTTCAAGGAGATATTTCACATTGCTTTCTATTTTTTCATTTCTTTGTAACTGTTTAATAGTATCTTGGTTTCTCATAAAGTCATTAGCTTCCACTTGCTCCACTCTAATTCTGAAGGAATTATTCTCTTCAGAATGCTTTTGAGATTCTTTTTCCATCTGGCAAATTTGACTTTTAAGGCATTCTTCTCATCATTGGCTTTTTGGGCCTCTTTTTCCATTTGAGTTAATCTGTTTTTTAAAGTGTTGTTTTCTTCACTCAGGTTGTTGACTCTCTTTTCATGATTTTCTCGCATCATTCTCATTTCTCTTCCCAGTTTTTCCTCTGCTTCTCTCATTTGTTTTTCAAAGTCCTTTTTAAGTTGATCTATATCTTGTAGGCAGTCTTCATGCTTCTTGAAAGCATTTGGTGTGGGAGTTCTGACTGTGTTGTCTTCTTCCCGTTCCATGCTTTGATCCTTTTTGTCCACAAAAAAGCATTCTGGAGTTTGATTGCTCTTATTATTTTGCTTACTCTTCTTCATATTGGCCAGTCAATTAATTGTTTCATTTTTTTAGCTCTGTGGAACTCTGCTTCTAGCGGGGAAAGCTTAGTCACAAATTGCTGGGATTTTCACAGCTTCTGTAGCTATTAGGGAGGTGCTGCAGCACTCACCAGCTTTGACTTGCTGAAAGTGCACCCCAGGACCACTACCCAAGACCACAATCCGGATCCAGGCTGCTCAATGCAAGAGCCCTTGTCCCTGATCAAGTGTCTTGGCCCCACTGTAACTGGCAGGCCAGGAGCTCTGAAGCAGCTCAGTGCAGGCAGTTGCTGGTTGCAGAAGATCCTGCCACTTCCCGCTGCTTCCTTGCCCTTGGAGCAGTTTGGCCAGACTCCTTTTCCTCCCCCAAATTTAGCTTGAAAGCTTGAATTCCACTGACCTTTCTCTAAGCCATATTTTTCCTCTTTTGATAAATGTGGAGATTCCTCCAGGTGCTGCAGATCTGCTCTCAGGTAGACTCAAGCTGCAGATTGGTTCCTCCTGACTGGCTTGGGGCCTGGCTGCGGTTTCTCTTTTGGGCTGGGCTGGCCTTGGCTCCCAGCCTGCCACAATGAGCCCTTTCTGCCATGCTGCCTACAATGACAGATGTGTTTTCTGTGTTTTTGTGGGTTTTGGAGCCCCCAAATTTGTTTAGAGTTGTATTTCATGGGTATTTAGGGTGGCCATGTGGGAGCTGCGAAACTTTGCTGCTTCTACACTGCCATCTTGCCCTTCCCCCCCCCCCATCCTTTCTAATGTATATCAGGAAATGATCCCTTAGGTCCCTGCATGATATTTGTAAAAAAATTTTCCTGCTTAGCCAACACTGATTATCCCTTTTCATGTTTGTATTGTACAGTTTTGAATAGTACTATAGACTGCCACTGAATAGTCCATTTGTGTGTTGGGTAATGTGTTAGGTCCCTTACTCAAAAGCATGAAAATACTGGGTGTGTTAGGTCCCTCAACCAACATGAGATCATATAATTTGATATGTCATTTTTCTTTATAATTGGCCTCCCACTGTAAGTAATCACCTGGTATGAAGCATATTTTAGCTGTTTGTTTCCAATCATATGGTGTCAAAGCTGTGGCTGCTAAATTTTCCAATAATGACATTGTATCATTAGCTGTTGCCCCATATTCCTGTAGAGCCTCTTTTTACCTCCTTCAGATCTTTTATATTTAATTTTTGTCATGTCCTATTACCCTGGGCATCTCTTATAACAGGGTACACTAACAAATTGCAGCTTTTAAATCCCATTTCTTGTAATGTCTGTCCTTCCTCTTTAAAAAGTTTGTGAAAAGATGTATATAATTCTGAAACTGTGGTGGGGCTGCCATCAGGCTTCCAAGGTTTTTCAGGTTCACATGTGGAATTATAAGATGGACACTGAGTGAGATTAAGAGGTTTGGTTCTTTTTTAGGGTTTTTTTTCCTTTTTGGGGTCTTTCTCCCACAAATTCAGGAGGTGTGGTCTCTTCTTGATCACTGCCTTTGCTCTCACCCATGACACTCAATATATGTCTTTTAGATGTGTTTTGTATGCTATGTACATTTTGATGACACAATAAATTGCAAATATGGAACCAGAGTCACTCTCCTGTCCATTCTCCTTAAAATAATTAACTAAAGCCTTTGCCACAGCTTCCTAATCACAGTCCTCTGATCTGAGAAGCACTAGGGAACCAGGGAGCTGCCTGATAGACTACTTTTAGAAATTGTTTTTCAGAATCTGTTTCTTAACTGAAATCTTTTTCTTACACACTATAAGTTATAATATTCTCAGATTTTTTCCTTCATCTTTTAAACCCTTCACTAAGTTTCCTCCCATACTACATCTCTGTGAGCTCTGATTTATGTAAAATGAAAATTGAGCACACTGATGATCATTCTTCTTAGAGCCTTCTCCTTACCTTGAATGAATTCTGTTGTCCCTCAGATCTCCTGTGGGCCCACTACCTGCTGGCAACTTCTGGAGGTCCGGTTGCTAGAGACTTGACAGCAGTCCTGATGCCCCATGTTGGGGGTGCCACTTACTGTGACCAGCGTAGTTGGGTGGGCTAGCAATCAGTAAGAATAAAGAGATGGGGAATGTAAGCAATAGTCTGTTTGTTACAGAGCCATTTCATACAGAGCCAATGATACGAGGAGCCCACAAATTTTATATGTCCCCCAGCAGAAGATCTATGTGACCAGAAAAACAATGCAGACAATGTACAGGGACCTCCTTTGATCTCAATCACTCTTTACCCTAGCTTAAGGCTAGTTATTTATTAAGGCTTTATCCTATGACTACTTCCAGAGGCACACACAAACAAAACTATTGGTCTTGTTGATTATCTACCCTGAAACCCCTTATCTGTCCTATAACTTTACAGAAGTTTGTAAAGGAGAGGGCAACATTCCATTAGTTGGGCTGGGAGACCCCTGGAAATTCTCTGCACTCTGGAATAGCTCTTATTTTGTGCTGCTTTTTGAGGTTAGGACCACACAGGTCAGTGAGGTTTAGTGGTTTCCCTGAGCCATTGTGAAGCCAAGTTCTTGTAACCTTTCTGGAGGTCATGACAATATAACAGACACCTCCCAGTGTAATTCCAAAAAAATTTCAGTACAAAGCACAAGCAAGTACTGTGGAAGGTGCCTGGCACAGAGTCTTCCTGGTCAACCAAAGAAAAATGTGCAAAGAAGAAAGGAAGACCAAGGTTCTCTACTCAGCTGTTGACATAGTTAATACTCTGATTATGGAAGAATCTGTAGTGCTAGACCCAGCCCAATCCAGGTGGAAAATGTCTGCATGATAGTCCTACTCTGGTCAAAGTAAATAATCAAATGTTAAAAATCACAATAGTAGTAGAATGTGTATGTTAAATGTATCACAAACGTATTTATCTACCCAAGACAGTGACTGTAAGTCCAGTATTCTTTGTACCATAGCACCAGCTGTAAACAAGGGATTTCAGCTACAGTTTTTCCTCATTTGTCAGAAAGAGATGCACAGCCTTCTGTACCTGTGTTGTTCTATGAAAAACAGTTTATAAACCTGTAGAAATGAGAACTGTTATTAAAAACATGGTATCCATTTCTCCATGAAAATCCTTTAATAAAGAGCAGGATATTATGAGGATTTTTAAAAGTACAGTTTTTTCAGCTTCTGGATAAGAAATATTCTTTATGTAATAACACTTGTCTTTTCAAGGAAAGAGAAATATGCTCTGCAAATATTTATCATGCTGTTGTATTAAAAAACTTTTATAAATGTGTTTTCACTTGCTGACATTTATATTAATATTTATTTCATTTTTACAGTTAAAATGTTTTATTAGAACTCTAAGAAAGATGATACATTAAACACTAAACTTATTATTTTAAGTTTCTCTATGTGTGTGCTTTTCAGCATCAAATGCATATCCCAGATTCTCTATAACTGATCAAATTTTTAGGGAGTTATTTCAAGTGAAAAATTGGTCAACATCCTCATTACTATCTCTGAATGTGGATAAGCTCATTCTCAGCAATCCAGTCCCTCACTAGTCCCATACTTAAAGTTTTTCTAGGCCAAGAGAACTGATCAGAACTTTTATTCCATGGGTGTTGCTTTCAGAACTTTGTCATGACTTTTATGATAAAATGAAGTACCAGAGTAGAGATTTTCCAGATTATTATAACGAATGTTAAGGGTCAAAATGGAAATCTTACTTCATTTTCTTCCCTCATCAAAAAGGTCAAATATGAAGACTCGCTTTGCCTGTCTGTTGTAATGTGGACATGTGTGCTAATTCTGCCCCTTTCACTGTAGAAGAGGAATTTGTAAACTAAAACATGTCCTTCTGTCATATTTGGTAAAATCCAGACACAAAAGAAATTTAAAAAAGAAATTTTAACAGCATTTCCTAGGAGCTGATTGGGATCTGTATTTCATTCCCAGACTTGACATTGACTTTCTATGACATCTTCAACTAGGCAGCTCACATGTTGTCTGGATCATGCCATCTGTGAAATAAAGCTAATAATACTTTCTGTCTATGTCTCAGGGCTGATGAAGTCATGTCTGTAGAGTGTTTGAGAAGAAAAGGTTTCTATAACACAAAGAGGGATTTATTTCCATGCTTGAGATTATAAGCTTCCTTCCAGTTGTAGTGATTCAGGTCAGAGGCACATTTGACATTTACCAACCCCTCTTTTTGTCTACCAAGAAAGGAAAATTTAAGATTGACTACAATATTCAGTATCAATTTGTTGCAACTTTTTTCGGCCTATGTAAACTTCCAAAAAATGGAAAAATATGGCTAAAACTTGTTTAGTAGAGACACTTTGGCTACTCCACTAACCAAAGGTTTACAAAGTACTGAATTGATGTTAAGTAGGGCAGCTTGCATAAGGAAGAGATAGGAGTATGTTCTCTCAGAAGTCATATGAGCATGTGTGGCCATTAGTAAAGGAAGGATAAATGTTACCAAAGATGCTCTGTTCTTTAATATTAGCCATGAAAGAAAGTTGATCAGTGTAGAAAACATTCTTTAAGAGTAACAACAATTGGAGTCAGTGGGTAAGACCTTAAAAAACATTTTTTTACAGGATAAAGAAGAACATGAAAAGATTTCATTATTTAAATTACTTCATTTGATTACATAATGAAGACCAAGTTTTTGTTCTTTTATACTACTTGGTAGTTTCTGCTCTAAGATATGTTCAACTAAGAAAATACTGTGGCTTAAAAATATTTTCTAACATATATTTTATATAATTTTATAAATATATAAATATAAATACAATAAAATATGTATGTAGAATATAATTATATAGACATAGACATAACATTTTAATAATATTAAAATATTTTGACATCAAAATACTTTTTGTAACTTAAGTTTGTTTTTTTTCCCTTTCAAGTAGATTTTTACCCACAATATGTATAAGGAACTACAAAATTTTCTTTCACATTATTAATTCATCAGTGGCTGAATAGTCAATTTAAAGTGCATATTTGTAATACTTTGAGTTAAGTGCTACAGGTGGGTAAATTTTCTTTTGCTTTGCAAATACCTGAAGAATAAACGTAATTCACAATTTTATAGCTATTTAATGTTTACTAAGCACTTTTTACATATAAACTTATTGAGTAGTAGTTAGTACAAGTATTAATTTTGCAGTTTCCAGATGAAGAAACTGAGGTTTTGAAAAGTTAAGCAGTTTGCCCATGACCACATAGGTAACAAGTGTCTGAGGCAGGATTTAAATCCATGTTATCTGAATCTGTGAACAAGACCGTATTCATCATGTCATTCTGCAAAGACATATTTTTATGCTAGTAATCCACAAGGCTGCTCCCAAAGCTAGTTAAGGTTGTCGAACAGGTCTAATATGCGTTGATAAGAGGTTGTTGCTATCTTAGTGTGAGTTGTCTTTACCAATGAAATCACTGGTCTGACATTGTATTGTATATATACACATATATGTATAAAGTAAATGAATATGAATTAAATTATAGAATAAGAGGAAAGATTTCATATTGAACAAATTCAAAAGCTTTGGTTTCACGTGTTGACTCTGAGACTTAATGGACCTTGTAGTGGCCCTAGACAAACTGCTTAACCTCTAGGAGAATCATTTGTATATTAATGATTATAGTAATTGCCAAGAATTAAAAAGTGGGACAAAGATGTGTTATTACAGACCTAAATAGGAGTCCCCTCTGTAAAACTGACAGGAAATGGTCAGCTAACATATACTTGCAGACCTGTAGTGAAGAAGTTGGGGCCTCTTGAATAAGTCACATAGCTAATTATTTGCTAGATCTCGTTGTTTTCTTCTTCTACATCATCCAGCGGAGTGCTGGTAAATGTTTAACTACAAGCATCTGACCAAAAAGAATGTATCTTTCATATCCTTCCCCTTCTTTTCATTCAGAAGACTACCACTCTAAAATATATGTTAGCTTTCTGGTTAATCCCTCTCTTTTTCCCTTGTCTCTCTCGTTTGTTGTCTTAAGATTGCCCTCCTTTCGATACCCCCCACAAAAAAATCTGAAATCAAGTTGTTTTCTGTGTTTGTCACCCATTATTTAATTAAAACCTCCAGTGGGTCAAGATAGCACTGATTTACAATGTCTTTAGAAATACTAATTGCATAGCTAGTTACAATATGTGCAGAGGGTATGGCATAAGAGTCAGAAGTCCTTGGTCCTTGGATTGGCTAAATTAGTGCTGCTGTTTATTTTAAATGCTGTGTGACATTTTGCAAGAATCTAACCTCTCTGAGGTTCAATTTACTCATCAAATGAGAGAAATAGTTGAATTCCACTCTTACAGTGTTTTCTGAAGATTAATTTATGTGGTTATAGCATGCCTTGGCCCAAACGCAAATGTAATTCCTGCTGTCTTGAGTTTAAAATTTTGGATTTCTCTTTATACTAAAGACTAAAGGCAGTAATCTCTTAATCCTAGCAGTTATTTAAAGAGGTTTAGGAATTGAGCGTCAGCTAGCTACATTTAAACAAAGATTTAAATCAGCTATACTCCTTTGTGTCTCTGAAAATGTTTACTGTTATATTTACTGTTATTATGGATTTCAGTTTTGATAATTTGCATTTTCATGTGAAGCACTGAACATTGATGGAATGGAATGGACTAGTATGAGAAATATCACTCATCTGTGCTAACAAAGGAGATTTGTATTGTGCAAAAATTACTTAAAAGTCTATTCTGATACTGCCAGAATGACAGTGGGCCTGATATCTTAAAGGATACGCTAACCAAATGTAAGAAATGGCAGTTCTTTCCAGGTTGGAAAGAAATTGGATAAGTTGTCAGTGTATCTGTCATCCTAGAATTAACCTATGTAAAAATTCATAGAGACTTCAAGATCAGGTTGATTTTAGATTGTCTCCAGGTGGTCTTTTTGGTTGTAGCAATCTGGCAACCAGTCAGTAAACCCTTATTTATTATGTGCACATAGCCCTGTGCTAAGTGCTGGAGATAAGAAAAGTAAATAACAATCTGTTCTCAAGAAGCTCACAGTCCAGTGGAGCAATTTCCAAAAGATCACTTACAGAATTGTAGAAGTTTTTTAGCTTGGAGCAGTGAAGGATATAGCTTCATTTTGGATCATTGAAATAAATGTCGACCTGGCTATCATTCTTTACTTATTCTTTGTGGAATAAGATGTCTTTGTTACTTGGAATTGTTACTTTATGCTTTTACCAAGTCCTATCTAATTGCATATGAATGTAGTGAAATATTATTGTGCCATAATAAATAATGAAAGAGATGATTTCAGAGAATCTTGAGAATCTTGAACTATTGAAGAGCAGCATGAGGAGAATCAGAACAGTTTATGCAATGCCAATGGCACTGTATAAAGAAAAACAGCTTTGTAATACTTAAGAACCCTAATTAAAACACTCCTAATCATGTATCCAGAGGATCCACCTGCTGACAAAAAAGTAATCTACTTGAGTTTCATGAAGAATTTTGGGGGGTGCTGGGTCCCTGGGAGTGCCAAGGCAGAGTTGTTTAGAATGAATTCACGTACCTCAAGCCTTCTTTTAATCAAGTGGCAAAAAATTTATTTTAATTCTTTAGCAAAAGGTACCAAGGTTCCTTATGGGAATTTGAAAGAGATTGCGCTGGGGTTTATAAGGGAAAGGAGTGCCAGGGATGCTAATTATGTAATCTGGGGGTCCAGGTGTCTTTGGGAACTGTGGATGAGAAAGTATAGGGAGTATGCCTGAGACTGAGGAAGTTGTCAGAGGCATGGACCTTGGGGATCCAGTGACAAGAGAGTCCTTGGGCCATCCAGGGACAAAAATCCTTGTGCCAGCCACCCCTCTGTTCTAATAAGAGAATGTGTTCTACAACAAGGAAAATTTTTTTCACAGAACATGGACCTCTTGAGAAATTGGGAGGCTTCCAGAGACATGATCTTAGGACTGTGGTCCAAGCACCCCATCATTCAGAGAGACATATATTTTTAGCTGTGACTATTGTATTTATTTTAATTGACTAAGTTTCTTTGTTACAGTTTTTTCTCTGCTTTTAATTGGGGTATTTGAGTGAGTATAGGAGACTTGGCAATAGTGATACCAAAAATAAATTAGGCCCTTTAAAAATCTGTAAAAGAGAAGAAGAGGAAGTTCAGGAGGAATCTCAGAGAAGCAAGACAGTTTTGAAAGTATTATATGGTTTTAAAAAATGACCATATTTTCCCCTGAAACATTATACTGTTTTGCTAGGTAGGTGATTCTTAGTTTCAGTCAAACTAGCTCCCCTGATCTCCAGAATATCATATTCCATGCCCATTCCTAGAAGGAACTAGAATCCTGGGTTATCCTGAATGTGTTTCCACAGTATTCATATTGTTTCTTCTCGGTAGCTTGTAATATTTTCTCCTTTATCTGGGAACTTCAGAACCTGGCTGTAACATTCTTAGGAGTTTTCTTTTGGTGATCTTTTTCAAGAGGTGAATTCTTTCAAGTTCTGTTTTGCCCTCTGGTTCTAAAATATCAGGGCAATTTTCCTTGAGAATTTGTTGAAGGCTGATTTCTAGATTCTTTTTCTGATCATGGCTTTCAGGTAGTCTAATAATTTTTATATTGTCTCTCCTGGATCTATTTTTCCGGTCAGTGGTTTTTTTCAGTGAGATATTTCACATTGCCGTCTATGTTTTTCATTTATCTGGATCTGTTTAATAGTATCTTGATTTCTCATAAGGTCATTTGCTTCCATTTGCTCCACGCTAATTCTGAAGGAATTATTCTCTTCAGTGAGCTTTTGAGATTCTTTTTCCAACTGGCAAATTTGACTTTTTGAGGCATTCTTTTCCTCATTGACTTTTTGGACCTCTTTTGACATTTGAGTTAATCTATTTTTATGGTGTTATTTTCTTCAGTCAGGATGTTGACTCTCTTTTCATGATTTTCTCACATCATTCTCATTTCTCTTCCCAATTTTTCCTCCACTTCTCTTATTTGGTTTTCAAAATCCTTCTTAAGCTACTCTATGGCCTGTAACCAGTTTATATTTTTCTTAGAGGCTTTTGGTGCAGGAGTTCTGACTGTGTTGTCTTCCTCCCATTCCATGCTTTCATCCTGCCCCCCCCCCAAAAAGGAATCTAGGGGTGGCTAGGTGGCGCAGTGAGTAGAGCACTGGCACTGGAGTAAGGATGACCTGAGTTCAAATCCGGCCTCAGACACTTGACACACTTACTAGCTGTGTGACTTTGGGCAGGTCACAACCCCAATTGCCCTCCAAAAAGCAAACAAAAAAAAGGAATCTAAATTTGGATGGCAGTGCTTGCTTTGCTTCCTTTGCTTGCTCATGTTGCCAGTCAATTACTTGACTTTTGAGCTCTTTGCCACAGTAGAATTTGCTTCCAGAGGGGAGAGCTTTGTCTCAAATTGCTGGAGTTTTTGGAGTTGCCAGAGCTATTAGGAGGGCACGATCTCTACAGCCTCTGCAAGCTTTGGCTCACTGGTCATACACCTCAGGACCACCACCCAAGACCATGATCCAGATCCAGGCAGGTTAAAGCAAGAACAATTTCCCCTCTGAATGATTGCTTGGTCCCCCTTCAATCTACAGGCCAGGAGCTTTGAGGCAGCCATGTGGAGATGGCTGCAGGGTCGCTGCACCTCTGCTGCTTCTTTCTCTGGGGGCAGAGGGCCAGACCTGCTCCTCTGCCTCCCCACCCCTCCCAGATTTAGTCAAGTTCTACCAATGTTTCACTTTGTTTTTGGCATTTATGGATTGACAGTTCTGGAAACCACCACAGCTGCTCATGATCTACTCTCCTGAATGATCTAGCCTGCTGGTCTAGGCCACCCTGGGGCTAAAATCATGGGTTGGGGGGGGTGGGGGGCTGGTCTTGGCTTACAGCCTGCTTTGATGAACCCTTCCTTCTCTACCTGTTGGGCAGCTTTCAGCAGGAACTTTGTTCCTCTGTCACTTTGTGGGTTAAATTTGTTTAGAGTCATATTTTGTAGGTATTTGAGGTAGTTATGGGGAAAGCTATGGAATTTTCCTGCTTCTGTGCTGTCATCTTGACTCTGCTCCCCAATTTAACTCTTAGTGTCCTATATAACATGATGCCAACCTGTCTTTCCAGTACAATTCTATGTTTCTGTCTCCCATGCCTACAGCACATTCACCTCTCACTTCCTCCTAACAGTCCCTCTTTGCCTTTAAGCCACAACTTAAGCACCATTTTCCTAATGAAACCTTTCTTTATTCCTCAACTGCTAATACTCTCCCTCCCTATAAAGTAATACTTACTTTATATTTGTAATTATTACCTTTATACATTTCTGTGTATATTGTTATCCTACAGCAGCATTTTCTTTATAATAGGAGGTCCTTATAAACAGTGATTATTTCATCCTCTATACTTCTGTCCCCATTGTTTAGCACAAAGCTGGTGCTTAATAAATATTTTTTGATCAAAAATATTTATTAAGCACCAGCTTTGTGCTAAACAAACCTGATTTGGGAACCCAAATGTGCTGCTTACTCTCTTAGTCATAAGTCATTTAACTCTTTTTGTCAAAATTCAATCATCTATCCAATTAGTGAAGGGTGATCTCTGTGGCTGATTATTGATCTGAATCAGATGATAAACCTTTTTATACCTTTTAGGCAGGTCTCCAATTCAAATTAAATATTCTTATTTCTATTTTCTTACCTCTTAAGTTCCTTAGAATATTTTTATCCTTTTCTACTCAAATTTCTTTCTTTCTTTTTTTTTTTTTGATGGGAAGAGAGTTTATTGTGGAGGAAAGAGAAAAGGACAGAGAGAGAAAAGGAGAGTGCTGGACATGAGAGGGCCACAGCCCCTGCCCTCACGAGCTAGAGCAGGCCGGGTGGAGGCGGGAGGTGCCTGCAGGGTTCTCAGCCTGGCCTGGGGGGTCTGCACTGCCCAGGATTTCTGGGCAGGTTGGCCTCAGTCAGTAGGGCGGCGTCCTCCCAGGAGCCAGAGCCATCGCTGGTCTCCTGATCCAGCCTTTCTTCGCTAAGAGGCTGCAGTTCAGGCCCCTTCTCCTCCGGCAGCTGACTCCCTGGCCCAAGGACAGCTACATGGTCCCCGTCGTCCTGAGATTTCTCTGGAAGCCTGCTTAGCTCCGCTCGGCCTCTTGGCCCCAGCCCTGGCCGTCTGGTGGGGGCCCTTCTCTGGCCTTCCAGTTGGGAGCCATACTTACCTCGGTTCATCACCTGCAAGGGGAGACGGTGCCTGGGCCAGATGCTGCCCCACACCCACTGCAAGTAGATGAAGAGTACAATGACGCCGAGGAAGGTCAAGTTGCTGGCAATGCAGATGACAGCCGATGGGGAAGTTGTAGAGCAGATACCTGAGCCCCGTGAAGTGTGCGTGGATCCGGAGCTGAGCCCCATAGAGCTGAATGCGTTTGCTGTGGATCTCGATCACTGCACCTGTGGTTGGCGTCTGCATACAATTCCACCTCCAGGAGCTGCTTTTGTTCTGCAAAGCCAGATAAGAAGAAGCCCGAGAAGACAAGGGTGTCCAGCGGTCTAAGCAGTGGCGACCGGTAATGCAGCATAACTGAACGGGCAGAAGAGGAGATGACTGGGCCCCCGCGAGTGGAGCATGCGATGGTGACCATGAACATGCCCAGCTCCTGATTGACTGGGGACTCAGGCATTTCTAACTCCAGGGAGATTCGGTAAGGCTGTCCGTACATCAGCACCCGATCACGTCCACCTTTAACCAGGGAGACGTTGGCAACAGGAAAGGAGCAGAGAAGGGGTCCGGCAGAGCCGCAGTCTGTCCTGTAGGAAATGTGGACTGGGCTGAGGTGGCTGACCGTAGGCATGTAGGAGTAGTAGAAGGAGCCGTAGAGGAAGACAGCCAGCCAGAGGAGGAGCAGCACCGTGCAGAAGAGCACTCCACACTGCAGCAGGAGCTGCATCACCATCTGGCCCACCTCCTGGGCCCAGAGCAGGGCTGGCACCGGGTCACTGGCCATGGGGAGAGCAGCGGGGGCGCAGCCAGGACCCGACTAGACCGTGGCGTCAGGCCGCCTTGTCCAACGTGCTGTGTCACTTGGATGCGGCCCCTGGCCAAGAGACTCCTAACCGGATCACCGTGGAAACCATGCCCATCGGTGGGGGCTCTCCCGCGGCCTCCGCCTCCGACGCCGCAGCAGCCGCCACTCACCGGCCTCGGCCTCCGCCGCTGCCCCGGCAACACCGAGAGGAGACTTCCGCCTCGCGTGGAAGCCTCAAATTTCTTTGAGATGACCAATAATCTCTTTTTAAATTTAATGAAATTATATTTTATTGATCACTTTCCTTGTTGTGTCCCATACATTTACTATTTTATGGCCCTTTCCATTTTATAAAATCCTTCCTAGTTCCAAAGAAAAAGTTAAGCTCATGCACCAATGAATGGTGCATGAATGCACCAGCACTAATGAAAAATGCTAATTAGTTGCCATAACTAACACAATGACTGTTATATTTCATCTTTCTAATCCTCTTTTTTGAAGGGAAGATTGTTCATTATTTTCTAGGATCAAATTATCATGATGTCTCAGAGTTTGTCTACATTTTTTTATTATTTCCATGTTCATTATTGTAGTCATTGTATAGACAGCTAGATTGGCTCAGTGGATGGGTATGGAGTCAGCAAGACCTAAGTTCAAATCAGTTCTTAGACCCTGTGTGACCCTGGGCAAGTCATTTAACCTCTTTGCCTCAATCCATTGAAGAAGGGAATGGCAAAACACCATAGTATCTTTGCCAAGAAAACCTCATTGACATAATGGTCCATGGGGTCACAAAGAGTCAGACATGACTGAAGGACTGAACAGCACATCTATTGTGTATATTCTTCTGATATTATTTTCTTTATTCTGTATCAGTTCATTCAAATATTGCTCTATTTCTCTGAATTCTTTATACCTTATTTCTTAAGGAACAGTAATATTTTACTACATTCATATATAGACTATGTTTTTAATTTTTTTCCTACTGTAAAGTAGTACTCATATATCCTTTACTACTATATCTACTGCAAGTGCTTTTTTGTACGTGGAACTTTTTTTTCCCTGTCTTTGTCCTTTTTGGTATAAATGGTTAGTTGTATTTCAAATTATCTCTTAAATCAACAAATGTCATTATTCTAAATTATCTTCCTTGTTCTTTGGGTTGCATTTATCACAGTAACAATTTCTTCTATTTTTAAACTTTCCTTTTTCTTTATTCCACAATTCTACAACCCATACTGCCTATAACACTCCATTTTCCTTACTACACTTACTACACTACTCCTTTCCACTGTAGACTAAGATTATGTTTTCAGACTTCTTTTCTCCAATATTCTCACCTACTTTTTGGGCTTGGATATTACTTCTGTATGGGTAAATTATAAATCCTTGTCTCCAGGGCTATCTCTTCTTATTAAGATGATATTCAAATTTTCATTGTATATCAAATTACCAGACATATCTCTCTGTATGACATAGGAACACCTACAGCTCAACTTGTCTAAAATTGAAATTGCCATGCCTTCTCACCAGATCTGCTCTTCATCCTCATTCTCTACTTTTTTCAGTGAGCCTACCGTTGCTTTAGGAATCTAGGTTCAAAAGCTTGGAATCATTTTTAATTATTCCTTTAGTAAATCTCTTGAACCTGCCATTTCTTCCTCTTTCCCAGTGCTACCATTTTAGTTCTAGTCCTTAGATTAATACATCCATATCAGATATATTATACAGACTTTTGTAATTATGGGTAAGAAAAACACATAATGAAGTTCTTAGATATTATGAGGTACCAATTTCAAGTCCATTAACAAGGGGAGTTGGGTTAGGGAGGTGTGTTAGAGATTCTAAAACTTTTGGAAGATTGAGAGGTCTGTAGAAAGGGACATTTTTTTATTGTTGTTGAGTCATTTTAATCATGTCTGATTCTTTGTGACTCTAGTTTGGATTTTCTTGGCAAAGATGCTGGAGTGTTTTGCCATTTCCTTCTTTAGTTTATTTTATAGATAAAGAAACTGAGGCAAATAGGGTTAAGTGACTTGCCCAGGGCCACCACAAAGCTAGTCAGTGTCTGAGGCTAGATTTGAACTCACAAAGATGAGTCTTCCTGCCTCCAGGCCTGATGCTCTGTGCCCAGTGTGACACCTAGCTGCCCTTAAGAGTTTATTATCTCTCAAATGTTACATTGATTTAGAAGCTATTAAATGCTATTTTTAATCCCCTCTGAAGTCTATATTTGATAAATCTTTTAGAATATTAATTTTTTTCTTATTTTAAAAATAGGCAAAGCATTAAAAAAAAACCCTGAATGAATCTATTCAACCCCATGGTCAAGAAAAGAAGACATACCCATTAAATTTTTTTTTTTAAGATTACTGTTCAAATAGTGAAGGAAAAGGGCAAAACAACTTTAAGATGAAGGCAGTTGGTAAATGAAGGTTGAATTAATTTTGTCAAAGGAGAGATAGTGTTGTCCTTATTTAAAAAAAGTTTAAGTAAACAGAAGCTCTCATTAGCGTATAAAAGCTCAGAGTAGAATTTGATCCAAGCAAAATAATATGAAATATCAGTGCTTCCAGGTATTCCTGTCTCTGTTATTGTTAGGAAAGACATAATGGAGATATTTGGCTGTTTGCTTATCTGATATCATCTCTCCTATTAAAGAGCAGAATGCACATGTCCAACCTTTTGTTATCTAATTTCCCAGCTGAAGTACAGTGTTGAGCTCTGCCAGACTTTCTTACATTTTATAAGTGTTCATCATTGACTTGGTTATCTCTTCCTGGTGGTCTGTATCCTGCCACTTAGCTGGAAATGTCACATATTTGCACATTCATGGCTCCTAGAATTAGTTGTTCTTATTCATCTTGTGTACAGAAGGATACAGAAAAAAATGACCATAGATTATAAAATTTTAGCATTACTTACTATATTCATGTAGAAAAATTATTTAATTGGAGAACAAGAATATTATGAAGTATTAGCTTTTTATCAAATGCCATGTCAATGAAAAATTAACAGCCATTATTTTCTAGAAAGTTATGTTTGAAGATACAGAGAGGTGTAGTGGGACTAGGATTCCTCATTAAAACTTCAGTTTCTTTTCTTCCTCTAAATACAGATGAATAATAGCTAGCATTTATACAGCTTTCTAATTGTAAGAAGAATGCATTCCCAATTTATATTTGGTTAGGGAATGCTTCAACTGAAATAGAAAAGATTTGCAGTTCTAAAAATGAGAAAAGAAGAGTCTAAAGACAAGAGATCATTATTATAATGGTAGTTTAAGAGAATCTTATTAATAATGAAAAATGCTAATTGAAAAATTCATCATCAGCTGATGGTTTCTCTTTTGGTATTATACTTTTAAAATGTCCAGGTTTGTAAATCTAGTAAACAAAATGAAACTATACCTATTGTTTTTCTTCTTGCAATTACTTTAGTCAAGAAATTGAATATAATTGCAAACTAAAGTTAAAGAAAATTACTAATTAATAAATTGGAGATATTTTGTATTGGGGGGGCGGCGAACACACATTCTTTTTCATTTTCTTAAAAAAAATTTAGTGATTGCATTTCGATTGGCAGGAGAATTCATAAAAATGATTTCTTCTCAAGGACTTTGTTCTTACCTCCCCTGTAGCTCTAATAAATAAGTAATGTGGTTAAGCTCTTATTCATCTATATTTAGAGGAAGAGAAGCTTTATTTTTTTTCAAGGTAACATTAAATGTCTTGTGTCATTAATTAAAGTCTATACTTTCTCAAAACTTAAAAGTGCCTCCCAGAACAGCAAACAGCTGTAGTGCCAGAAAGTGATTTAGTTGGGTGATAGGTTCCCATTAGGCAAATAAAATAGCTGGCAGAGTGATTTTCATTATGTATCCAAACACACCAAGAAACATAATTTGTTGAAACACTTAGTCATCTAGCCTTTTAATAATCACGATTAGTTCCCCACATGGGAGGATAATACTTGTAACTCTTGAGAATTGTATCTTTATTATAATATTTAGAAGGGTTGTATAGAGACAGAGGGTGTGGGTATAAGTTGACTTTGATGTGATAATAAAAAAATCTAATTAAGAGGTGAAAAGGGATTGTACTGGGAGAAGAAGAAAGGAGGAGACAGAAAAGGGTAAATTATATCACATGAAGAAGCACAAAGAACTATTACAGTAGAAAGAACAAAGGGAGGAAGACAAGCATTGTTTGAACCCAGATAACATTGGATTTAGCTCAAAGAAAGAATAATATATTCAGGCACAGAAATCTCACTTTACCCTATTGGAAGCAGGAAGGCAAAAAGGAAAACAGAGGGAGGGAGGAAAGAAGTAGTAGGGGAAAAGGGAAAGAAAAGGGAGAGGCTGATAGAAGAGAGGTCAGATTGGGGGAGGCTGTTGTCAGAAGCAAAACACAAGTGAGGAGAGAAAGGAGGGAGAAAAGCACAAAGGAGGAAAATAGGTATAATGAGAATCTGAAGATCTTTCCTCCCCCTAGGCCCTTTGATAGGCTTATGTAGCTCTGAGAATGTTCCCTGATTTGAAAGTATACTCTGCCCCCTAATAGGCTGAATGTGGTCACATGGAGCCTGTGGCGGGAGGCCTGTTTTTTGGGAATGGCCACACCTTGTTACTTTGTAATTAGACAGTGGATCAATTGGGCTGTGACATTCTCTGACCCAGGAGAAGCCTACATGTACATCCTGATGTGAGGTTTGCTTTGGGGCTCACTTTGAGAAGAGTTGTGTGATTTGGTCAGATGAGACTCTGGGAAGCCGTTGAGCCCCCCCGGATTTGAAAACCCAGATGTTGATCCTTCCCTCTCTGGTAACTTGAATAGGTAATGGATGTGATGG
>CM053601.1:91312304-91328479 GCA_028646575.1 Pseudocheirus occidentalis
AATTATGACTCCAAAAGACTAATGATGAAATATGTTTCTCACAGTCTTTGGGGGTTTTTAAAAATTGATTTGTTTATTTACTTTTAGTTTACAAGATTCAGTTCCAGAGTCCCTTGAGTTTCAAATTTTCTCCCTTCCCCTCACCCCATGGTGGCATGTAGTCAATTATAGAATCTGAAAATACTTTCACATTGTACATTAGTCTGGTTGTAACCAACGGAGTGGACAATGGGAAAAAGGAAACAAAACCAAACATGGAAAAGAATGATAGTATGTAGATTGCTTCAGTCTCCATTTAAATTCTGTTCTTTCTAGATCTTTCTCTGAATGTAGGTATCTCCTTCCATCCTGAGACTTGTAGAGTTGTCTTACAACTGTGTATTGCTGAGAAGAGTCCAGTTTGTCAAGGTTGGTCATCACACGTACGATATGTCTGTGATTGTGCAAAAGTTTTTCCTAGTTCTGTTCTTCTCACTTAGCATCAATTTGTATAGGCCTTTCCAGGTGAATATGAAGTCCATCTCATCTCCATTTCTTATAACACAATAGTATTCCATTACATTCATATACCACAACTTGTTTAGCCATTCCCCAATTGATAAGCATCCCATTAATTTCCAGTTTTTTGCCACCATAAAAAGAGCTGCAATAAATATTTTTATACATATGGGTCTTCCTCCTGCTTCTATGATCTCTTTGGGATACAACTCCAGAAGTGGTGTTAGTGGGTCAAAGGGTATGCAATTGTTTATAGCCCTTTGGGCATAGTTCCAGATTGTTGTCCAGAATGGTTGTATTAGTTCACAGCTCCACCAACCATGTATTAGTATTCCAACTTTTCCACATCCTTTTCAGCATTTATCATTTTCCTGTTTTGTCATCTTAGCCAATCTGGCTGGTCTCACAGTCTCTGTGTTCTGAAATGGTTCTTCTTTTTCCAAATTCCTTAAGAAGACCAAGTCTTTCACATACTACCTTTAACTGATTCAAAGAGGTTTTTAGGTCATATTTATACCTAGTTCTAACATTGTTTTAATCAAGAAATATTCTTACCTAACAAAGTTAATTACTTTTAAGTGAAGTGGTATAATAAATGGAACCCCACCTTTACACAGTTATGGCTGATGTGTGGATTTGTTTTGCTTGACTAGTCTTGTTACAAGGAAGGGTTGGTGTTAAGAGTGAATAGGAGAGGGGTGGCTAGGTGGCGCAGTGAATAGAGCACCGGCCCTGGAGTCAGGAGTACCTGAGTTCAAATCCGGCCTCAGACACTTAACACAAAAACTAGCCGTGTGACCTTGGGCAAGTCACTTAACCCCAACTGCCCTCCAAAAAGAAAAAAAAAAGAGTGAATAGGAGAGTGGTAGTGATGTCCCCTTCTCTGTCCCCCCAAAAAAATTAGAAGAAAGGATCATCAAGAAGCATCTTTTTAATGCATAGAAGAGAATGAAGTTCAGAGGGAGATAGTCAAACAGGACAGCTTTGGAACTAATTCCTATATTTGGCCTTCCAGCTCAGGTTAAAGTAAAGACCTGCGTTATTCAAAGACTTAGAGAAAATTGGCACTCAGGAAGCTAGTACAAGCATGAGCTTTATTAGTATGTGGGTGCAGCAAGCAGGCAAAAAACAAATTACACACGTACACATGCACATGCACACCCACACACAATATATGGCAATGCAGAGATTTGACAACACAGGGCCCATAATTCACTTGAGAGAGGGAAACTGGTACAGTGGCAAAGACGTTGCTGGGAGTGCACAGCACTTCTAGTGGAGTCTGAACAGACAAGTTTTATACCTTGAAGACTGGCTTCATGGGGAACAAGTAATCAATGCCCAATGTAGGAGGAGGCATTCCTAATCAGACCCAAATGTGGTAAGGAAATTCCTCTGCTCATTTATCAATACCAAATAGGAGGGGGCATTTCCTAATCAGAACCAAAAATTGAGTGATGATTTGAGTTTTTGATCAGAAGCCCCAGGTATGAGAGCTGGCTCGGAGTCACTGAAATAAGGCAGGATAACCTTGTCTAACTAAGAGCATAAATAATTTACATGTTTGACACAGAGTCAGAATGAGTCGGGACAGTGGAAAATACAAACTATCTATTAGTGTTTATATTTTACGGTCATCAGGACCACATAGTCTTATGTGATTCCATATTGGAGTTATATCATTTACACCTACAATATCAAACAGAGCACTTTTAAAAATCACAATTATCATAATAATGTTTAATTTGTGAAATGTTTTTAAATAAGCTGCATGTAGTAGAGATTTGCAGTTTTACATATTTTATTTTGTATATAGAAATGTATCTGCTAGGTGATATTGGATGAGTTCAAAATGATTTTTTAAAATTAAAATCCTGAAAAAAAGAATAGATTATGAAAAAAGGTAATTAGATCTGTTTTATGCCATAAGCCACTCAGTGTCCAGCACTAAGCATGGTCAGAGATGTGAATGAGAATGAACCAGGCCATGTGGGTAGTTCAAGGAAGAACTCCAGTTATTGATTCTCTGAACGAGGTTTTTATAGAGCAGTGAGACAAAGGAATATGTAGCTCTAGTGTTCTTATCACTCTTAGAATAGTCCGTCATATCCTGGATGTAACAAAATGTCTCTAATCAAACAAGGATTTTACATCAAGGTGACTAAAATCTTAGGGTAGATCCTTTGATCTTTCCGTCAGATAAGCCCTTATGCAGCCACATCTCAAAAGAATACTTTCAGGAGCAAACTTCGAAGCAGAAGCCGCTTGTCACCAATGGTATCTTATTTTGGAGCAGACTGCCTGGGAGTTATCTGAGTGCTGAATCAAGTATTTTGGCTCTCCACAGTTTTGGACACGCTGAGTATGAGATGCCTATGGGATATTAGTTGGAAATATCCATTGAGTTGTTGATTATGTCGGACTGGAACTCTAGAGATACATAAATACAGACACACTGAATATACACATGTATGTATATACATACATATATAATATAGACAAGTGTGTATGTCTGTGTGTATATGTGTGTATGTACACATACATATATACACATATACACACATACAGATAAACACACATGTGTGAATAGGTGTATATATACACATATATGTATATGTGTGTGTATATGTGTATATATATATATGTATATATATATATATATATATATATATATATACACACATATATATTCACACCTATGTGTGTTTATCTGTGTGTGAGACAGAGAGAAAGACAGAGAGATCTGGAAGTCATCTACATATAAATGATAATTAAATCCATAGTAGCTGTTGAAGTCTCTGAGAGAGATTGTAAAGAGAAAGGAAAGGGCTCAGGACAGAGCTTTAAGGTATATGCAATTGGGGAATGGAATATGGATGAAGAAAACTGAAAGGAAACTGAGGAGAATCAGAATGTTCATGTTTGTGTCTGATCTTACGCTGTTTTCACCGAGTCCCAAAAGACAGAAATTTCCCAAATGAAATTCACAGCCCCTGCAAAGTGTTTGTTCTAACAATCTTCACTAAAAAAAACAACAAGTACCTGAAGAATGCATATTGTTCTGGCTTTTATATGTAACTTAATCAACTAGCAGATGGACAAGGATTTGGGTTCAGAACTGAATGGGGGAAACAAAGTACATCATTTTCATTTAGAGAAATTCTTTCGACAGCCCTGAGCGATTCTCTGTGAAGCAAACACACATCTGTTTGGCAATAATACTCTTCTATTGATGCTATAAAGCATTAAAGCATGGAACATAGCCATCTCCAAATTCTCAAAACTGCAGGGCCCCAAAGTTCCAAAGAGAGACTTATGGCAACTGAAAATAGACTGCAGCATATGAACAATGATGATTTACTTGTAACAAGTGTTGTAAAACGTACCATGCCAAGAGAGGCAGGATCAAAAAAGAAGATAGAAAGGGTGAGGTCTGTGTTGGAACACACATACTATTAAAAGACATAAAGGAAGGCCAAAAACATGATTCTTTATTGAGGATTTATAGGAAGATGTGGGATATTATAAAGCACCTAGGTGGCACAGTGGATAGTGTCAGGCCTGGAGTCAATAAGAGTCACCTTCCTGAGTTCAAATCTAGCCTCAGACACTTACTAATTGTGTGACCCTGGGCAAGTCACTTACCCCTGTTTGCCTCAGTTTCCTCATCCGTAAAATGACCTGGAGAAGGAAATGGCAAACTACTCCAGTATCTTTGCCAAGAAAACCCCAAATGAAGTCACAAAGAGTTGGACACAACTGAAAACCTGACTGAACAACAACAAATGGGATGTTCAATGTAGTAACTACATCAACACTGGAATATTAAAAGTATGCCTAGAAATGTAGGTTATCTCCTCTTCTTAAAATTATAACTCCCTCCTTTGAGGACAATAAGAACTATGATTTCTTGCAATTCATCATAGCCTTCTTCAAACAGCATTATTGGTCCATAGGTGCCAGTAATGGTATGAAGGGGTCAATAATGATGAAGTATGCTTCTCGCACGTACCCATTTTTGTGTCTTTGTCCACATCGTTTCCTCTGTCTAGAATGCCAAATCCCACGGTGTTCCTACTCATTCTTCAAGTCCCAGGCCAAAGGTTCCTTTCTGTATGAAGCCTTCCCTAATCATACTCCATTCTCCCCAAGCTGAATCCCTTGGAATCAGCAAATATCTTCTGCTTTACTGCCCATGTCAATTAATTCCCAAGTCTTGAAAATTCTTCCTATGAAATGTCTTGTGAGAAGTTCTAAACAAGTTGTAAAAACAAGTGGAAATCTTGGTTTCTATTGTGTTAAAGTCAATATACAGATCTTTTGTTTAGGGGTTAGCAACTGGTGAACTTTAAAAACTTAAAGACTCTTTTACAGTCTCTGTATGTTTCTTTTAGCTTTTGCTCTTTTCTTATTGCTTCTTCTTTTCAAAAGGATCTATGGTCACATTCAGTGGTTCTCAACCCCTTTGGGGGTCCCCTAAGGCCATCGGAAAACACATATTTCTGATGGTCTAGGAACCGAGACACCGCTCCTCTATCCATCTCCAGGCAGGTCTGCACACGTGCAGATGTGCCCACAGATGAGTATTAAAGGGTCGTGACATCAGGAAGGTTGAGAACCACTGATTTTATTGTTCCCTCCAAAAATGCACATCTCTCCACCCATCTTTGCCTATCCATCTAGTATGACTCTTACGCGTGTCAATACAGAAAAAAACAAGGTCTGTTTCAATCTGTGCTCAGAGTTCATTGGTTCTCTTTCTAGAGTAGAAGCGTTCTTTGGGTTCTTCGAAATTGTTCTAGATCATTGTATGGAGAGAGAAGTTTAGTCTTTCACAGTAGATCATCATGTTTCCATAGAATGAAAAAACCTAGTAGTTACATTCAGATTTATTTAGGATTTGTTTAGCAATGCATGTGGTTGCAGAAACAAACTGAATCCAAGACTCTTGGTAACCAAGGACTGACCATTGGCTCCAATACAATTAATATTCAATTTGGAGGGAATGAAAAAGAAGATTATAGGGACTGAGATGCCTGGCTTTTTTTGAAGAAGAAGAAGAGAATTGGGAGACACTGAGGTGACAAAGGTAGGGGAAGTTTCGTGACATCATTAAATCAGGTGACAGTTGGGAGGGACAGTAATCTGGTGACTTCTCCAAAATCAGGTGACTTCTAAGAAGTTGAAACTTACTTTCACAAACTGGTAGATAAGAGCAAAATGGAGTCACTAATACCACTTTAATGTGATATTCCCTCCTTTATCCTTGGGGTCTTGACCGCCATAATCATTTATTCAAATCTCTTAGGATTTCTAGACTGAATGATAGTCTCCTTATGAAGCATCAAAGGGATGGGGTGAGAAGTATAAAAAGTATAAGCAGAGTCATAACCTCATACATTCCCTAAGGAGACAAATCTTGTTAAACAGTCTCTATATGTAAACAAAGGCTATAGGTCAAACTACTTAGAGGACTCACCGTGGACTGATTTGAGAGAAAAGATTTACATGTTACCATCAATCTGAAATAAAGAACACGGCCAAAATAGCAAAAACTAGGATTTTTAATGGAAGCAAAGGGATCATGACCGGATCCAGGGCCATCACACAGCACCAGAGGACTGGAGTGCCTAAGAGGAGCAGAGGGGAGACAGAGTTAAATGTATTTCCCATTAGAAAGTCCATAGAGAAGGTAGAGGAATACTCCAGTGGCAGCAACAGGAAGGGTCAAATGAAGTTTGTTTTCCAAAATAATCAGAACTAGGGGGCTCCTTTCTTTCTTCAATTGATTTCAATAGCCCTCCTTTTAATTAGTTTCAATTGTTCTCAGGCAATTTGTTGCTCTTGGATCAGGTAAGGTCAGCTCATAGCTGCATTTACAACTACCAGGGTAACCAAGAAACATAGCAAACATAAAATACCAGAAAAAACTAAAGTAATATAACAACAATCACCAATATTAAATAACATCTAGTCTAACCCAACATCAAGATAACCCATTCCAATGTCCACTTGATCAGTATTTATATTATCCCGACTCCCAAATGTCCAAGGTAGTTGTTTGGTGCCTGGGAACATCTTCCCTTGGACATTATGGAATGGGCCTCATTCTCAGGGCAGCTCTGAAGGGATTTCTTCCTAGTACATTTGCTTCTCCGATTCCAAGTCATTTGCAGAGATTTCTAGGAAATCCTGCTAAAATCTCCTGGTAACAAGACTTGATACAATTTAATATAATTCCTAGAGAAGGCAACCAAGTAGATCAGTGAACAGGACATTGGGGCTGGAGTCAGGAAGACAAGTTCACATTTGACCTCATATATATTTACTGGCTGCTTCACCCTGGGCAAATCATTTATCTCCCATTTGCTTTAATCCACGGGAGAAAGAAATGGCAAACTATTCGGGTATCTTTGCCAAGAAAACAGCATGAATAGTCCATGGGGTCACAAAGAATTTTACATGACGAAACAACCACAGCAACCCCTTCCTAAATTTAGTTTTCAGCAACACGTTCATGCAGCTCAAACCGTATGGTTCTGATCCTATTAACAGCAGAACTATAAGGAGAACGTTAAGTTAGAAATCCATAGTTCACCTGAAAGTTTAGAGAATTTCAGTTTTTATATATAACCACGTGTTTCTTTCTTTATCTAAACCCTGTGCCTGATATGGACACCACCATCAAAAAAGCTAAAGAAAGAATCTAAAAAAAAAAATCCACGAGGACCTGATTTGTAAACAAGCCTTCCTGTCTCTTAAAATAATCAGAGACTTCAAAACACGTAAATAATTTCACTTTCTTTACAATTATCAATACAATTTTATATGAAAATCCTTAATCCAATTTTGAGAACTTATTACCAAAACATAATCAAGGCTTGTATATTCAATTAGAAACATTTGGAAATCGATCCTATACAACCAGTTCTCCACTTAACATAAGTGGACCATTTTGAAGACTTTCCTCTCCCATTAAAGGGCTTCGTGTGACCCTCCCCCTACTCTCCAGTTGCTCTGCTATAGGTCTGCCTGCCCACTTTGGAGTCAAATTTGTGTAATGTGAATTTACCTAAGACAAGAACTCTGTGTGTGTGTGTGTGTATGTGTGTGTGTGTGTTCTAGTTCTTAGAGGAAACAGTCTGACCCTGTGGCTTTTTCAAAATTTACAACTCCATTTAATTAGAAAATTTTTATATCTTTGTCTTATTCCCCCTTTTGGAGGATATCCAAAACATGATATGGAGTGGTATGGATATGGTATCCCCATATCACCCTGAAAGAATGAGATACTTCAAGGGCTTAATCTTATACATGAATATGGGATATAGGATATGGAGTTAACTACAAATTCAGATTGAAAACAATAAGATTCTTGCATCCTATAGTAACTTAAAGATGTTTTAGTATTAATCTATTAATGGAACCTATGCAAGAGTCAGTGTTCATATCAAGAATTATCCCAACTGGTTCACAGAGGGGGACAGAGCCAAGATGGTAGATTAGAGGCAGCCACCAGTTGGATTCTCCCAATATTCTTCTCCAAATAATTTTAAAATAACTTCACAAATCAAATTTTGAGGAGGTAGAGCCAACAAAAGGTCAGAATGAGACATTTTTCCAGTCCGAGACAACTCAGGAGGTTGGCAGGAGAGATCTGTGACATCAGGGTGGGAGTCAGCCCAGAACACAGAAGGAGCACCAACCCTGGGCCTTGGGGGTAGCTATGAGAATGCTGCAGCAGCAGCAGCAGCAGCAGCAGCAGTTTCATGAGCAATAAGCCCAGAGATGGTAAGTGGGTTGAATAACTGGTCAGAAACAGATAACCAGGGGCCCTTTGCTGACATTGGATAAAACTAGCACTGATGGGCAACTCTATTGCTCATACATAGTTGTGGGTCACAGTTCCAGTGTGGAAAGGGAGAAGGGAGCCCTGGTCATAGCTCCAAGGCAGAGAGGAGCATGAGCTCTTGTGGCTGCAGAAAAGCAGGGAGCATGGTCACAGTTCCAGGACCAAGAGGAACTCTAATGCCTATGAAGGCAGGAGAGAAGAATAAAGGCCAGAATGCAGATCAGAAGAGTAGCGAATACACTTCTCACCCAATCATACCACCATGAAAGCAACAAAAACTTGTAGACACCTAGAACTAGCTCTGAAAAATGCAGCATAAAAAAGCTTGAAGCTTGGGCCAGCATCTCCCACAGTTGAGCGGAACCCAACTTCAATTAATACGCAAAGTCAAGAAATAGGCTGGGAAAATGAGCAAACAACAACAAAAAGAACTTGGCCATAAGTAGCTAGTACAGTAGCTAGGAACACCAAAGTATAAACTCAGAAGAAGACAAATAGCTACAAACAAAACCTCAAAGAAAAATGCTAATTGAACCCAAGCCCAACAAAAATTCCTGGAAGAGTCAAGAAAGAGATGAGTGGTAGAGGAAAAATTGGGAAAAGAAATGAGTGATGCAAGAAAATTATGAAAACAGAATTAATAGTTTGATAAAAGAGGTACAGAAGATATTGGAGAAAATAACACCTTAAAAAACAACTGGACTTCCTGGGGCCCTCAGGGGAAGATGTCGCTGCCGCCTCCTTGGCCCCTCAGCCCTGGAGACATGTTGCTACTAACACCACAGCACCTGAAGCAACCCTGCGCAGGCAAGGTGCACGAGCTGGACTCCTGCCTACACACAAGTGGAGTGGGGATGATAATGGTGGGTTTTACCACATGGGCAATTTGCTGCAACTGGCTCTGTCAGGAGGAATGGAAGTCCCACGCAGCCAGAGCACGAGCCCATTCCAACCCTGGGTACAGCTTTGTCCCTGTGGGCTGTGGACCCAGCTACAAGAACTGTGGAACCCACTTTGTCAGTACAACCAGGAAGCACACGTTTGGATTATAAGAAGAATTTCTGAATTTCCTGCTCGGGCCAAGCGCTGGCCTCTCCTCTCTGCTGTGCTTCCTCACCACAGTTTTTCATCTAGAAGAGCTGATGAAAATGAGGGTTAATGGCCAGGCACCCCAGGACCAAGAAGAAGTGGTATGCCTGAAGAACGCAGCAAACACTCTGATGGAGGATGAAATGCGGTCTATTGACTTATTGACTGAGAACAAGTTGGTGCCAGGGTGACGGGATCTGATCTGTGTGAGTGTGGAGGACGCCGAGACCTATTTGGCAGCTCAGAGAGATCCTGGCTCAGAACTTTGTTCAATCACAAAGGCTGCTGTGATATGGAGGGTTGCCCGGCAGTACAGGGAGCAGAAGGTCGTCCAACATTTGGTGTCTGGCACTGCAGATCGAAATGGGGAGCCAGCACCATCTAGTGCCAAGAAAAATGTGTGTAAAATCTACATGGTCTCACCTATCAAGCGTGTCCTATTGGAGTATGGCCACATGGTCTCTTGTACCAAGTATGGGAAATGGATGAATAAATGCCCCTTCTGCCACTAGTACGTGGTCCAAACTGCACATGTCTTCAGCTCCCGATGGCTAGAACCAAGTCCCTCCATGCCTTATGGGGTAAATTGGTTGACTTGTGAGTTGACTGAGACATGTGCAAAGCATCACCTCAAGGCCGAGGCCATCAAGAACAGGAAGAAACCCTGGGAGCTCCCTGCTTGTCTGTCAATTGTGCCCTTCTCACCATAACATTTTCTATCTCAACGTCAGCATCTGATAGGGTTCCTTTCAGGGGTGGGGAACCTGCGGCCTTGAGGTCACCTGTGGTCTTCTAGGTCCTTGGGTGCTGCCTTTTGACTAAGCCCAAGTTTTTACAGAACAAATTCTTTTATTAAAGGGATTTCTTCTGTAGAATTTGGATTCAAAGGGCCACACTTGAGGACCTAGAGGGCCACATATGGCCTTGAGACCACAGGTTCCCTACCCCTGCTAGCCAATGATGACTTACTAAACTGGTACAGAAATAAAAGGGGCTCAGTTCCCATTTCATATGATCATTCAGTGAAAACAAATTTGTGATGAACACAAACTTCCCAACACAGAGACCATGTTGGAGTACTTTTTCCTCCCAGTCTTTAAGAATCTTTTTTCTGCAAAATTATCCCTCAGTATCTATTTTAATTCATCCCTCTGTGGAGACAACTCAGCGCTGACTTTTTAATCACATGTAAACCTTGTTGTTGGTTTTTTCCCCCTGTTATATGCATTCTCTCTTGGGTTTCATCCAGTTACTGGTCATTCTCTCTCTCTTCATGTCTTCCTTTGGCTTCTTCAACTCAAAAGGCATTAATTGTCCTCAAGAGTGAGTAACTGGCTATAAAAGCTCTTACTAAAACTAAAAGGATGGTATGGTATTAAATAAAAGCCATGATGTCTTTTCCTGTCCCATCTGTCATGTTGTAGGGAAGCAATGGGAAGCCCTGCGACCATGGGATCCAAATGTCCCCATGTTCCTGTTTTGTCATTGGGTTCCTTGTTTGGTGCCTTAAACAGACTGACAAGAAAACAGAATGTTTATGCCAGTGAATCTTTTGCTCGTTGAAAATGAATCTTTGAAGATTATTGAGAAATCTCAACATAAGAGCTGATTATCTGAGTGTGTGATGGGAAGATACTTGTCTCTGTAAAGGCGTGTGATGACTTGTTAAGGGTGCCTGATTAGGCAGTATCACTCCCAAAACGGACTTCTCATTAAGTCCTTTACCTACCTTGGAAGCCAAACGTTGGGATTGCACGTGAAATAGAAATTCTAAGTCCCAGAGAGAGCAGGGAGAACTTCTGTGGATTTAAATTGGCCTCGGCCATCATTTCAAGTGTTGGTAGAAGAAAGATATGGCTAATTTGCTTCTGTCCATTCATTCACTCTATTGATTGACTTTTGATCTAGTCGTCCCAGCACATTTCTTTAGTCCCATTCACTTGATTGAAACGATCACCTCCTGCTAGTCCTTTGAGTTTAATCTGCTTGGTCTTCTTGTTCTCCGGCATCCTGATGACTTACTGAGATTCAGGTAAAAATTGTTTTGTTTCCTAGTTTCAAAATGAACATACTGGATTTCTCTCAGTAACTTTCTGGTATTCTAAATATTTGCTGAAATCTAGTATCAAATGGAACTCTGTAGCAGCACTTATGTCTTATTTCCAAATATTAAAATTTCACTTCATTGGTTTGAAACATATGTATTTAGCTATTTATTACATCATAAAGCAATTGGAGCTAACTAGGTGTACTTTTGAGATATGTTATGCTTAAGTAGATGATTTCTAGTTAGCTATATAGCTTCCCAATGGTAATACTGAATTTCTGTAGCTATTTTCTATATTCCAGCTATTTTCAATAATCCAACACCAACTGGAGCTCTCCAACTGGTCTTGTCACAATGTCATTATATAAGTACATGGTCTTATATAAGAACTTATATAATCTTATATAAGAAATAAGAACTATCTTATTTCCTAGTAATAATTTTTAAATTGATTATTCAATAATAACTCTAAATAACTTGTACTACCTAGTTATTTAGGGAAACACAATATGAACTGGAATAAAATATATGAATATTTAAAAATTATAATATTTAAGTTATATACAGGATTTCTAGTTAGCTATAACACTTTCTAATGCTAAAATGTATTTTATTCTACTAGGTTTCCAGTATTCCAGTTTCCAGTAGCAATCTGAAATCAGTTGGAACTCTCTAATGGGAATAGGTGCAATGTAATAAGAAAACTATGTTTAACTTAAATTGCATATTTCCAACTTATAATATTTTAATAGTATTTTCGCCCAATTACATCAAGTCAATTTTTAGCATTATTTTTTTAACTTTTAATTTATTTATCTTTTGCTTTCAACATTCACTTCCATAAGTTTTAAGTCTTCTCTGCCTCCTTCTCCCCTCTTCCCAAGATGGTGTGCAATCCATTATAGGCTCTACATATACATTGCCAATAAACATATTTTCACATTAGTCATGTTGCATAGAATTAGAACAAATGTAGCATTCATTTTTACAAGTTATGAATTCCAAATTTTTGCCTTCCCCTCCCCTCTTCCAAAACTGGTAGGTAATTTGATAGAGGTTATATATGTTTTATTATGTAAAATTTAATTCAGTCACAGTTGTGAAAGAAGAAACAGATTAAAAGAGGAAAAAACACAAAAAATAATAAAGTAAGGTAAAAAATATATGCTTTGATCTACGTTCAGAATCCATCAGTTCTTTATCTGGACATGGCTAGTATTTTCCTTCATGAGTACTTTGGATCATTATGTGACTGAGAAGAGCTGAGTCATTCATAGTTGGTCATCACACAGTGTTGTTGATACTGTGCACAATGTTCTTCTGGTTTTGCTCACTTCACTTTGCATCAGTTTGTACAAGTCTGTGCAGGTTTTTTTGAAATCTGTCTCTTCATTATTTCTCATTACACAATAATAGTTTTCTATTACATGCATATACCACAACTTGTTCAGTCATTCCTGAATTGAAGGATATACTTCCAGTTTCCATTTTTTTGCCACCATAAAAAGGACCACTATAAATATTTTTTGCACATGTAGGTCCTTTTCTCTTTTTTATGATGTCTTTGAGATACAGACCTCGTAGTGATATTGTTAGATTAAAGGGTTTGCACAGTTTGGTTGCCCTTTGGGCATAGTTCCAAATTGCTCTCCAGAATGGTTAGATCAGTTCACAAGTCTACCAACAGTGCATTGGTGTCCCAATTTTTCAACATTTATTATTTTCCTTTTCTGTCACATTAGTCGATCTGATAGATGTGAAGTGATACCATAGAGTTGTTTTAATTTGCATTTCTTTAATCAAAAGTGATTTAGAGCACTTTTTCATACGTCTATAGATAGATAGCTTTGATTTCTTCATCCAAAAACTGCCTGTTGATATTCTTTGGCCATCTATCAATTGGGGAATGACTTGTATTTTTTTTTTGTTGCTTTTTGGAGGGTAATTGGGCTTAAATGACTTGCCCAAGGTCACACTGATAGTTTTTTTGTGTCAAGTGTCTGAAGTCAGATTTGAACTCAAGTCCTCCTGACTCCAAGGCCGGTGCTCCATTCACTGCACCACCTAGCCACCTCCAGGAATGACTTGTATTCTTATAAATTTTACTCAGTCCTCTAGATATTTGAGAAACAAGGTCTTTATCAGAGACACTGGCTGTAAAGGTCATTTCCCAGCTTTCTGCTTTCCTTTTACTCTTGGTTGCATTGGTTTTGTTTGTACAAAAGCTTTTAATTTTAATATGATCAAAATTACCTATTTTATATTTTGAAATGCTCTCTGTCTCTTGTCTGGTCATGAATTCTTCCCTTTCCCATAGCTCTGACAAGTAGACTATTCCTTGCTCTTCTAATTTGCTTATGATGTCACCCTTTATGTCTAAATCATGCACTAATTTTGACATTATCTTGGCAGACAGTGTGAGATGTTAGTCTGTACCTAGTGTGTGTTCTATTGCTTTCCAGTTTTCCTAGCAAATTTTTGTCAAATTGTGAGTTCTTAGCCCAAAGGCTTGGGTTTGGGGGTTTATTAAATGTTATGTTACTATAGTCATTAACTACTTTGTCTTGTGTGCCGCAGGTATTCCACTAATCTACCACTCTATTTCTTAGCCAGTACCAGAGAGTTTTGATGATTACTGCTTTATAATATATTTTGAGAACTGGTATTGCTAGGCCACCTTCCTTTGTATTTTATTTCATTAATTCCCTTTATATCTTGACCTTTTGTTGTTCCAGAAGAATTTTGTTATTTCTTTCTAGTTCTACCAAATAATATTTTGGTACTTTGATTAGTATAGCACTGAATAAGCAAATTAGTTTAGGCAGAATTGTCATTTTCATTATATTGACCGTCTACCTATGAATAATTGATATTTTTCCAATTGTTTAGATCTGACTTTATGTGAAAAGTTCACATAGCTCCGGAGTTTGTCTTGGTAAGCAGACTCTCAAGTATTTTATATTGCTTATGGTTATTTTAAATGGAATTTCTCTTTCTATCTCTTGCTGCTATGCTTTGTTGGTCATATAAAGAAATGCTGATGGTTTATGTTGGTTTATCTTATACCATGCAACTTTGTTAAAGTTGTTAATCATTTCCAGTAGTTTTTTAGTTGATTCCCTAGCATTCTCTAAAATACACCATCATATCATCTGCAAAGAGTGATAGCTTTGTTTCCTCATCACCTTTTCTACTGTGATTTCTTTTTCTTCTTTGATTGCTAAAGCTAACATTTCTAGTATGATATCGTACTAGTACACCGCTGAATAACAGTTGTGATAATGAACATCCTTACTTCACCCCTGATCTTATTGAGAAGGCTTATAGCTTATCTCCATCACAGATAATGCTTTCCCATGTTTTTAGATAGAAACTGCTTATCATATTAAGGAGTTCTCCCTTTATTCCTATGCTCTCTGTCATTTTTAATAGGAATGGGTGTTATATTTTGTCAAAAAATTTTCACCATTGCCCGCAGCTCCCACACCGCCACCCTAATCACCCATAAAATATGAGCCCAGATAAAGGCTAGGACTCTCAGACTCACACAAAAATACAGAGAACACACCTCTCGCTGAAGGCAGCTCAGCAGCAGGGGCTCATCGCTCGGCAGCCGGGAATGGAGGCTGGAACCAACTGAAGCCGAGACCACGGCCAGGCCCGGGTGGTGGGAAGTAGCCTGGCTGAGCTGAGCCAAGCGGGCACCGGAGCCAGTCTGCACAGGTTCTACAGCCTCCAGCAGCTCCACATCTGCCAACGCATGAGGAACAGGACGGGAGAGGGGCAGCTCGCACCAGAGCAGAACAGAGACCCAGCCAGCCCAAAACTGCAAACGGGGCCACGCTAGGCCCCAGGGCGCCTGGAGAAGTGAGCCTCCCAAGCCTCTACTTCAAAGAAAATCTAAAGCACCTGCCTAAGGGAATCTTCAAATCCTCAGAGACCGGTTAGTGAAAGTGAAACTTTGAAAAGTAATTTGGGGTTGGTAAAGCAGTTCCACCAATCTGCCCCCGGGGCAAGGAAGCAGTGGGGGAAGGGAACTGCTGGAACCGCAGCAGCCCCCACCAGGCTGCTTCAGAGCCCCTGGCCTTTGGACTCCGCAGGGGGGCTGAATCAATTAATCAGGGCCAAGTGCTCTTGTGCTGAATGGCCTGGATCCAGATCGTGGTCTTGGGTGGTGGTTCTGGGGTGCGCTTTCAGTAAGCCAAAGCTAGGGGGTTTTGCAACACCCCCTAATAGCTCCGGCAGTGGGGAAAACCCCAGTGATTTGGAACAGAGCTTCCCCCCTTGGGAGCAGAGTTTCACAGACCAAAAAAAAAAACCAAAAACCAACCAAGTAATTGGTTGGTCAACATGAGGAAGAAGAAGCAAAATAAAAACACCAGTAAAACTCTAGAATCCTTTTATATGGATAAAAAGGGTCAAAGCATGGAACGGGAGGAAGAGAGCCCAGATCTCTGAACTCCCACACCAAATGCTTCCAAGACAATTGAAGAATGCCTAGAAGCTATACATCAACTGAAAAAGGACTTTGAAAACCAAATAAGTGGAGGAAAAATTGGGAAGAGAAATGAGAATGATGCGAGAAAATCATGAAAAGAGAGTCAATAACCTGACTGAAGAAAACAACACTTTAAAGAATAGATTATCTCAAATGACAAAAGAGGCCCAGAAAGCCAATGAGGAGAAGAA
>CM053601.1:91328979-91354473 GCA_028646575.1 Pseudocheirus occidentalis
AGAAGACCTGGGTTTGAATATCACCTCACACCTAGGATCATAGATTTAGAGGTAAGAAAGATCTTAGAGACCACGTAATTAAAATTCCTCATTTTACAGGAAAGGAAACTGAGGCCCAGAAGCTTAAGTGACTTACTCAGGGTCTAAGCAAGATTTGAACTCAATTCTACCTAACTCCAAGTCCAGTGCTTTACATTATCTAGCTGTCTCTTTTTCACTATAAATGTTACTTTTTTTAAGACTAATAATGAAGCTAATAGGGGGTAACTGAACAAAACAGATTTTTAATAAACATCAAAATATTTCAAATGTTGATCACTTTAAAAGACAACCTTATGAAATTTAATTTAACCCATTTACTGCAGGTTCTTCTGAGCCTCCATATCATAATCTATAAAAATGAAAATAATAATTACATCTGTTTTACAAGTTATAGGTTTGATATAAGAGAGTATAAATATAATGATTTGCAAACCTAAAAGCACCATATAAATGTCAATTTTTCATTTTTCCAAACACTTTTTGCTTAACATTTTTATCAATAAAAAGGCTAAAGAGAAGAAATATGTTAAGGTAAATAAATAAATGAGATAACTTATTTAAAATGTAATATTTGGGGTGGCTATGTGGCATAGTGAATAGAGTACCAGCCCTGGAATCAGGAGGACCTGAGTTCAAATACGACTTCAGACAGTTAAATACTTATTAGCCATGTGACCTTGAACAAGTCACTTAACCCCAATTGTCCTACCTTCCCCCCTCCAAAAAGAAAAAAAAATGTTATACTTAATAAACCAATTTGCCTCTTTACATAGCCTCCTCAAGGCAGGGAATGTTCTTATTCCTCAGCTTCACTATCGGCCTGATACAGTTAACACAGATTCCCACAGTATCCACTTATTCCCTGGGAGCTAATTATTTTGAGAATCTGGCTCTCATTTATGGAGTTCTCACAATTTCTAAAGGCAAGTTGCCTTTACTAATTGCTTTTAAATCTGTCCTACATGAAGTATATTTTAAAGTCGCTTTTAAGCAAAACACAGAATCTGAGATGAATGGGATCTCACAAGATCCTAATTCCAAAGTGAAGTTGTCTGATTTCTCACTTTCAGTAACACTCCCTTAGCCCAATGCTTAAATGCACAGCCTCCTCCGTGAAATGTAAATGTCTCATTTTGAGACTGATGTTTCTTCTATTTTTTCCCCATACAAGCCGTCTTTATGTTGGTTATCTTGGCAGGGGGTACGCAGTGACCTCTAAAAGTGCAGGGTCTGGAATATGCGTGCATACATTTTGTAGCACTACAGATCTTAAAAAGTCAGCAACTGAGGAGTTTTGATAAGGAAGAACTTAAAGACAACATTTCATATATAACACTAATATAGCACAATATAACACTATAAATAACATCACCCCCAAAAAAGAGAGACTTGCCAATAAAATGAAAATGCTAGACAAACAAGGTATTTGCCAAGCTGAAATGAAAACATATAACCCCTGAAAAAATCAAAAACCAACTGTTGATGTGGCCTAAATTTCCTCTGAATCACTTTAAAAATAAAAGTTTGCCAGCCTAGTATAGTACCTTTATTCTGGTGGCAATGGGAAAGGGGCTTAGAGAATTTTCTTTCACCTGGGGAGCAAGAAAGATAATATAGTATTCTCAGAAAACAGTGACCCACTATTACAGCAGAAATTGCCATCCTGAATAACCAAGACTTACCATGGGTTAAGTGTTGAGCTCTGGTCTGGAAATAAAGGATGTTGTGAGGGAAAACTACACATTGGAAATGAGCAGTGGGCTTCCCGTTACAGGGAAGGAGAAAGTTGGCAATTTAGGTTAAGTTGCGCTATGTCATCAATGAAACTGGATAGTTGAGCATGTTCCTTTTTTTCTTAATCAACTTTTGGGGTTCATGTTTCTGATTGGCTATCTCCATCAATTAAACAATCTAAATGGTTATCCAATCACCCTTCTACAGTTGTGCTTTAAAACGCAACCTGACTTTTTTTTTTTAACATTCTGAACACTAAAGCAAAAGCCAGGTTTAGACATGTTTGAGAAACAATCAGCATGAACTTATGGAGGAAACAACCAGCATTTGTCAAAAAGCAGATTTTTTGAACCTCAGTACAAAATATGATTTTAAATAATGACATTTTTTAGGTCTCTCCAGTAAAGTTATAGCCATCTGGCTTCTGTGAATAGCAATCAATTTTATTCACAAGTGTTACAAAACACACAGGTGAGAATTGTTATTTTGTAAGGTACATTATTGTCATAGTTGACAGGCTTGGTGTTATATATTTTTGAGTCGCTTTTTGTCTGTCCATCAAGAATGGCTAATTTGGGGCTGACTGGATAAGGAGGGAGCATAAACTTGCTCATAAACCATAATTTACCAGAGATAGCTTGGAGCTGGATCCCTCAGGAAACACCACATCCTGAATCTGGAGAGAAGAAAAAATACCAAAAGGGCAATGAGCTCACAGTGATTTCAGTAATTATGGGGGGGGGAAAAACTAGAGTTGAGCCTATTCTAAAGTTAAATTAGTCATTTCAAACACCAGTTAGCTCTTGGCTAACCTCCTCACTGATAGGATTTTTCAAATTCACAAATCTGACAATATGTTGAAATGAGGAAGAAAGGGAAAAAGGAATCAGATATGATTCCTTCAACACTGAGAAAATACACATAACCTAGATGCTCTATATTAAAGGGGCAACAACTGTGTTCAAATTTCCCAAAACTGTACTAAATTAATCTCTATTGGTTACTTTTAAGTTTTTTGATCACACAAATAAGATCACATAGGTATTAACACTTAGGATCACAGATCTGGAGCTAAAAGAGACCTTTTATACTATCCATAAAACAATCCTTCCTTCACTTTATAGATGAGAAGACCCAGAATCAGAGACTTAGCAATTTGTCCAAGGTCACACAGAGAGTAAGCTATAGAAAGAGTTAGAATTTGAACTCAGACTCCTAACTACAAACCCATGCTTTTTCCCAACACACCACACCCTTGAAATTTATAAAATGTCTATAGCAGAACACAAACACAAAAAACCCTATGAAGAAAGAAGGCTCAATTTTACAAAAAGTGGCTATCAGAATGATTCTGCCAATACAGACAGCACAATACAGTAGGCAGATTTATTCATCATGTACAACTTAATGCATATATACATATGCATCATGTATCTGTTTCATATGCCTGCTCATTTTTCATGGTTCTTTCTGTGTGTATCTATTTTTCTCTCTCTCCCTCTTTGTATCTGTGTGTGTATATACACATACATATATGTTTACACACATATGTATATAAAAGAGATAGGAATGAACCAAGAATATATATTTAATATATTACAGTACATATAAACCCATGAAAAATGAGCAGCTTCATTCCTTCCCAGTCTTTCTCATAATTCTGGCGTGTTCACATGCATACAGTAGGAGTCTGTTTTTAATCTGATTTTATCTTTATGATAAGTTGGGAAGTAGGGGTGAGGGGACAGTTTGCCTCCATATTCTAAATGCTTAGAGAAACTGTTAAGATGATCAAGTCAATGTTAGGCCAAGACAAACATATCATTTGTTTTAGCTGCAGAAAGGAGCTGAGCCATAGGGGCATCCTCCCTTAAAGAAAAGATAAACTTTCTCACTGTTTTCACTGAACATCGGAATGCCAAGCTCAGGCCTGGAAGTATTTACAAAGTGGAGCAAAACAGAAATAGACTGAAACCTACCATGTTTTCCAAGAGACTAGGAAAAAGCAAGCAGCAAAAGTGTTTTCCTGGAAACACCCTCCCACCCCCAATTAATATTTTTGAATAGTCATTTAATATTTGACTATTGAAAGAAAATATCGAGGAAGGGGTGATACAGATAATATGAAAACAAAGACAGTCAAGTATGAGATTAATTGGAAAGTAGAAGGGCAGATTGCATAGACAAATAGTATGAAAATGTAAGAAATTTCCCCAAGATTAATTGAAAAAGGTTCCTACGATCTTAGATTTCAAGCCATAAGTGAACTTACAAGTTTGAATACAACACCCTCGTTTTACAGATGAAGAAATTGAGGCCCAGAACAGTAGCTTGCCCAAAATAAAAAAGGGATTAAGGGGCAGAGAGAAAACTCAAACTTAGGTCCTCTAAAGCTAGTACCTGTCTCACCATACAGTATTACACTGTGTCTCTCAATCACCATTAAAACTTGAAAATTAAAATAAGAAGTAAGACTTAAAGTATAATATTGTTGCTAAGTATTTTATTTGAGTACAAAGTAAGAATAAGTCCAATTCTCCATTTTTTTTACTTGGGTAGATTTTATTTTATTTTATTTTTTCAAATTACATGTAAAGACAATTTTAACATTTTTTAAATTAAAATGTTGAGTTCCAAATGTTCTTCCTCTTATCTCCCTTCTCCCCTCCCTAAGATGGTGAGGAATTTTCCAATTCTCTATTTGAATAATTTTTAATGAATGAATCTAGGTTCATCAGCCTTTTACAGTCATAATTTGTCTAATAATTTTTACTTTTCCACAGGTTTTCTCATACATTGTCAAATCCTCTTTTTACTAATTGCTACCTCTATGACCATGAGCAAGTCATTTTGCCTCTTTCAGGCTTCAGTTTCATCATAACTATAGTGATCTTGAGTACTTGAGATCTTGGACTTTCATTTTTGCCTTTATTTTCTTCAGCATCTGGTGTTGTGTACCTTGCCTCTATTAGTTGCTTAACAAATGTGCCTTAAATTGTGAAATGGGGATAATAAAATCCATAAAAAGTATTGTTGCAAAGTTCAAATAATGTAAATCTTATAAATGTCTACTTATAAATGTCTACTGTTTGATAAACCCAAAGACCCCAATTTTGTGGATAAGAACTCACTATTTGACAAAAACTTCTGGGAAAACTGGAATATAGTATGGCAGAAATTGGGCATAGACCATTATCTAACACCATATACCACAATCAAGTTGAAATGGGTGTATGATCTAGGTATAAAGGCTGATACTGTAAGCAACCTGGGAAGGCAAGGAATAGTTGACCTGTCAGATTTATGGAGAAGGGAAGATTTTATGACCAAACAAGGGTTAGAGAGCAGAATAAAATGCAAAATAGATAATCTTGATTACATTAAACTGAAAAGTTTCTGTACAAACAAAGCCAATGTAACCAAAATTAAGAGGGAAGTGGGAAATTGGGAAAAAATTTTTGACAACCAGTGTCTCTGATTAAGGCCTTATTTCTGAAATATACAGGGAATTAAGTAAAATCTATAATACAAGTTATTCCCCAATTCATAAATGGTCAAAGGCTATGAACAGGCAGCTTTCAGAGAAAGAAATTAAAGATATCTATAAGCATATGAAAAAATGGTCTAAATCACTATTGATTAGAGAAATGCATATCAAAACAACTCTGAGGTACCACATCTCACCATTCAGATTGGCTAAGATAACAAAACAGGAAAAGGACAAATGCTGGAGAGGATGTGGAAAAATTGGAACACTAATGCATTGTTGGTGTAGTTGTGAACTGATTCAACCATTCTGGAGGGCAATCTGGAACTATGCCCAAAGGGCTATAAATAACTGCATACCCTTTGACCCAGTAATACCACTTCTAGGGTTGCATCCCAAAGAGATCATAGAAGTGGGAGGAAGACCCCTTTGTACAAAAATATTTATTGCAGCTCTTTCTGTGGTGATAAAAAATTGGAAATTAAGGGGATGCCCATCAATTGGGGGAATGGCTAAACAGGTTGTAGTATATGAATGTAATGGAATACTATTGTGCTATAAGAAATGAAGGGCAGATGGACTTCATATTTACCTGGAGAGGCTTACACAAAGTGATGCTAAGTGACAAGAGCAAAACCAGGAGGATTTATACACAATTTCAGACACAACAAATGTGTGACAACTAACTTTGATAAACTGGACTCTTTTCAGCAATGCAATAATAAGACAACTCTACAAGACTCATGATGGAAAGAGATGTCTACATTCAGAGAAAGATCTAGAAAGAACAGTTTAAATGCAGACTGAAGCAAACTTTCTGCTCTCTTTCTTTTTCATGTTTGGTTTTGTTTCCTCTTTCCCATTGTTCATTCCATTGGTTATAACCCCTCTTTACAACCAGACTAATGTCTAATGTGAAAGTATTTGCAGATCCTGTATTTGTTTGCATGCCACCATAGGGGAAAAGGGGTAGGGAAGGGAGAAAATTTGAAACTCAAGGGACTGTGAGACTGAATCTTATAAACTAAAAGTAAACAAAAAAATCAATAAAAAAATAAATAAAATGGAAAAAAAAATTCTCTTTTCTCTGAAATTTCATGGCTGTTACTGATTCTACTACTTGAAATTTACCATATTATTATTTTTATTATTTCATGTGTCTTCCGTAAGATTATAAACATTCTTGGAGTGAGGCAAACATTTTACACATTTTTTTTACATTTCCCATAGCACCTATTATAGTACTTTGTAAACAGCAAGAGCTCTAAATGTTTCTTGAATGAAGTCATTCTTTATTTTAGGAGGAACAGAATGACACAGTGGAATGAGGAATAAGTTTAGAGTCAGAGGAGTTGGGTCCAAATTCTGTCTCTGATGCTCAATACCTGTGTACCTGAAACCTATCTGTAAACTTTAGTTTCCTCACCTCTAAAATGAAGAGATTGAGCTGAATGGCCTTTGAGGGTCCTTCCAAACCTAAATCTATGATTCTATAAGATCATATCTTGCTTGAATAATAGCTCCCACTTATAGAGCACTTTGCAGTTTATACGTGTGACTGAATTTGATCCTTATCCCCACTTTACAGTTAAGAAAACTGAGGCTCAGACGGATCATACAGAAGTAACAAGTCTGGGAACAGAATTCAAGCCTTCTGACTCCTGATCCAAAGCTCTTTCCATTAGACCACAGCTTTTTGTGAAACGCAGATATGTTATCAAGATGCCACTAAAGGCATATTATGGGTAGAACTAATTTTTTTTTCAAATTGAACATTTCAATTACTGTTTCATATAGTAGGGTGGAGATTTTGCTTTCACATTTCCCAAAACAACTGGAAAATAACCTTAAAATGCTTTAATTTAGAAGGATTCTCAAAGATATTTTGTAGTAGCTCAGTATAAGCATTCTTCCTTTTAACACAAATTCTGAAAAGTCCAATCATACAAGGAAGCACTCGGTACTTGACCCATCAAACTTAAGTATTTATGAGTTTTCTATGAGCTCCCTGAGCCTATTTAAGCATGGTATAAAAGACGGAATTGAAAGGGGAGTGGAGTCTACAGGATGTTTCATAATAAGAGTAGGATGGGTAATTTTTTTCTTGGCCTCTGAAACAGCTCCACTTCTAAGAGAGACAGAGGCCTGTAGTATCACCTTGAACTAAGTAGCCTTGTTCAAATAGCTTTGAGTTAAAATCCCCCTTCATTTAGTTCTAAATTTGTTGAACATAGGAAGAGTTTAATTTCTGGGTTCACACATACCCAATTATTTAAACAGTTTAATGGGGGAGTGGGAAAGGCTCTCTCCCATGTATTAATTTTCCTTTATATGCAAAAATATGGTAATAAAAGAATGAAAGAAAAGTTCAGCACTACAATATATGCTAAAGTAAAATCTTCTAATTTACTGTAGATTGATGGTATCTGGGTTATGATTTAAAGACTACATCAACAAACAAAGAAGCATCTTTTCAATATCATCATTTTCAGACACATAAAAGTTTCCTAATGTGAGAATCACTGGGACATTTCCCTTTAATGAAGAAAGAAAAAAAAATTCCTCTTCTGAGATTACTTTTCCCATTTTATAAAACAGTACTTGCCTGCCTGCTAAAGAATATTATATCAGTTTCCTAAAAGTTTGTTGAAAAGGATTAAATCTGATTAATTAGTAAGAATGCAAACCTCTAGTCTTTTAAAGATACAGTCTTCATTCCATATGTTAAGCAATACTTGACAAATTAAAATGGCTCTAATCATTACCACACATTTTAAATATTTTCCCAAATAATGCCTATTCCATTTTATAACTATTGATATAAATTATCTTTAATTCATTTTTGCTTAATTTGTTTTGCAAGATCATTTTTTCAACACGTAGTGACTGCAAGAAAACACTAGGCCTGAGGTAATAGATAATTTCCAAAGATCATAAGACAAGCTTCAAGAACACTTGAACAGGACCTCTTCATTAAGTCCATCAAGTTCACCAAAAGCAAAATATGCCTTTATTCAAACCTCAAAAGATGCAAGAGAGAAACATAGAAAGTATCAGTTGTTACAGCAATCTGATCACAAATGAGTTTTCTCCAATGCCTTAATTTAGCATAAAGAGTAAAATGTTAGTTTTTCTAGGGAAATAGCCCATGTGCAGTTCCAAAAAGCTAATTAAGGTACCCCAAAACCCATTTCCCCCCACATACATCACCCACACAGCCTATCTCACAAGTCATCTCTTAGCATTCATTGAGACTACCTGGATGTAAAATACACAGACACAGACACAGGGTACATATAACACAGGTTTGTTTGCTCTGCAGACTCCATGTAAAAACTAGATTGTTGTGATAAAGGGTCCTTTTTCTTCCCCTATTTGCTGTAGCCCCCACTGTACCGTCCTCTCTCTACCTTTCATAGGAGAACACAATCAATATGCCCTAGAAATGGCAATGTATAGGAGAAAACCCGAATCTTCACCCTCCCCCTCCTTTTTCTCATTACAGCTGAGGGTTAATGTTTCAGACTCTCCTCAGATTTTCTAAAAAGCAAGTGGGGGTGGGAGGGGAGAGGACAGCACTATAGGTGGAATCAGTTGGAACTCTGGTGGTGCTGATCTCGATAGACAGACAGATGACAGATAGATAGATAGATAGATAGATAGATAGATAGATAGATAGATAGATAGATAGATAGATAGATAGATAGAGACAGACAGAGATATAGAACAATTTTTTTGCATATTGTCTCCTCCATTAGAATTTAAGCTTCTTGAGATCTGGGACCGCGGTTTTGCTCATTTGTTTTTGTTTTTGTGTTTTTGTTTGTTTTTCTCCTTTCCTGTTATCACCAGCTCTAAATGCTTAATAAATGGACGCCAGGCGCTCCACATCTGGAGCATGGCCCGACAGTGTTTCATCATCCCACTCCCCTCCTGTAAGACCCTGTACCAGCCGTTTTTTCCAGTCCTATTTCCCAGCCCTCACCCCTGAGCCCTCCAGATACTCTTCGGTGGGCAGCTCCCCACTGAGCACCTTTCACCAGCACATACCTCCTCTCCTTTCCCTTACTGAAAGACAGGGAGCCCCTGGGGTCCCAGAGGAATGGCTTGAAAGCGGCGTGGGGATTGGGGAAAGGAGGAAATCAGGCGAAAGGAGGAGGAGGGAGAGGAAGGAGCAGCACCCCTACCAGGCTCGTGCTCCCCGGGGTTGTCGGACAGTTCGATCACCAGCAGCTCCCGGCCCTCAAAGCTGCGCCCAACCGTGTAGATCCTGCTGACGGACGGACACTGAAGCCACACCGACACCAGCGCCTCTCGCAGCTCCGGGTAGCGGTGGTACTCGAAGGAGATGCCGTCCTCCTGGTGCAGTCGCCGCCGACGCCGCATCCCCGCCGCCCCGGGCTCTCCGGCTGCAGCCGCCGAGTCCAGCAACCAGGCGCAGGCAGTGAGCGCGGCGCCCAGGGCCAGCAGCGCGCAACTACCTCTCTGGCCCATCATTCGACTCCCCTAGGTTCCCGACTAGCCTAGAGCTGCCTAGTGCCACGCTCCCCTCGCCCAGGGCTTCGCTGGGTTGCAGATGGTGTGCCCGTCTGTTTCTGGTCCAAAGAGGATTCTTTTGTCTCCCTCTCTCTCTCTTCTCCCTTCCTCCCTGCGCCTGCCTTGTTCTGGGCTCTGGCCGGCTTGGCTGAGCTTTTTTTTTTCTTTCAAAAACTGACCGGCTGTGCCCTCCAGCCAAGCAAGCAGCACCCTCTCTCCTCACCTTCCCCAGCTGAGTGTCAGCCCCCTGAGCTGGGTCCACCCAAAGGAAGGAGGAGAGCCAGATGCTCTGCAGGCTGCACTATTCTGTGCCGCGCCAAGGGGAGACACAGAAGATACCATTGCGGGCGGGTGTGAGTGGAGAGGGGAGGAGGAAAGGAAAGGGGGGAAGGGGAGAGTGGAAGCAGACACGCAGACACAGGTTGGAAGGGGGGTGGAGAATGGGTCTTCTGGGCTAGAGGGTGTAAGCGCTTGCGTGTGTGCTTCTGCCTTTGTTGGCTCAGACCCACATCAAATGCCAAATGCTGCAGAATCCCAAGTGAACAAGCTGATGGGGTGGGGGAGGCACAGTTCTTAAAACTCATGGTTTAGGAAACCTGGGATCTTGAGACACGACCAAGAGCACCTTAATATTGCACTGAGAGGGTAAGATTCTTGAAGTTGTTATGATGCTTTTAAAATTGAGCTTCATCCTGACCCAGACAGGTTTCCATCTTTATGAACCAACAATGACCAAATATTCCAGAAAGAGAGGCACAGAAAGAAATTTGAAGATGACTATCTTTGTATTTATGTGGATATATTATTAGTTTCTTAGTGATGCTTCATAAAAGGTAGCATTATTTGAACCCACAGCACACACACCAATCTTCTGAAAGAGTCTGGGAGACTGAACTAAGGCCCTTCTCTACTTAGACAAAGGCTTTATAACACAATGCCAAACTAAATTTGAAAATAAAACCCTGATAGCAAGAAATGAAACGTCACTTGGCTTTGTAAAAGGTATTGCTAAAACAATAGAATTGTAAATATCTAAGCATTCCATATTTTTCACAGGATTTATATTGCTTGAATAATTACTTGCTGAAACTAATTTTTATATATGTTGTCAAGTTGTCTGGCAGAGTGCAGGGAAACGCAGTGTGTCGAAACAATTTTAAGAAAGGGAATAGGGACTAAACCTCTGATTTCATTGGCATAGGGAACTCCCTGTATCAATGTAGGTTAGCACCCTCTCTGCAATTTAGAGAAGATTTGGGGAGAGGAGAGGAAAGGGGGAAAAAATAGCAGTAGTTGGAATTGAAGTCAAGTCCTCTGAATCCAAATTCACTACTTGTTTCATCTTCATATAGCAATTTCCAGTTTACAAAGCACTTTTTATAATCAATCTCTCTCTCTCTCTCTTTCTCTCTCTCTCCCCCTCCCTTCTTCCCTCTCTCCATATATGTGTGTGTATATATAGATATATATAGATATATCCCCTCTGAAATAACTTCCAACTCTACAATCACATAAGATAGTGTATATAAAGTGTTTGTAAAATTGAAAGCATACATAAATAAATGCCCATTATTTTTTTTTTCTTTTTGCTGGGCAGTTGGGGTTAAGTGACTTGCCTCGGGTCACACTGCTAGTTTTCATGTTAAGTGTCTGAGGCCGGATTTGAACTCAGGTCCTCCTAACTCCAGGGCTGGTGCTCTATTCACTGCGCCACTTAGCCACCCCAAAAAGGCACTGTTATGCTGTGACTCAAATTCGAACACAGGTCTTGCTACAAAACTGAATGCTCCCATTATTTTTTAATGATGATAATACTGCATGGGACGGCTAGGTGGTGGCAGTGAGTAGAGTACTGCCCCTGGAGTCAGGGGGACCTAAGTTCAAATCTGGCCTCAGACATTTAACACTTACTAGCTGAATGACCTTGGGTAAGTCACAACTCCAATTGCCCTGCCTTGGCCCTTCCAAAAAGACAAAAAAACAAATGATGATGATAATACCAAGATTTTTATCCCATTTTACAGAATAGAATTGAGAAAAGTGTAGTAACTTGCCCACTACAAGCTAGTAGTAGCTTGTACTGCTAGTACAAGGGCAGCTAGTCAGAAATCAGAGGCAAAGCCTTTTAAGTCCAAATATAATGCTCTTTCTTCTAAACCACATTGCATTTTTTCAAGCTAAATGAAGAGACACCCTCCCCATCTTATTGCACTGCATAATTTCTGTGCATCACACTGAATAAAAGTTTTTAACTTTGAAAAACATCAAAATATTTCAATGATGTCATTGGACCTAAAAAAAAAACAGAAAATTTCCCCCTATGGTGCTGCCAGAGAGATCTGGCTACAAACTCATTTGACTCTCTTATTGCCCAAGGTGGTCAGGATTTCTTTTCTTTTTCTTTTCTTTTTTCAGGTGTAGGGAATATGTTGACATAATAGAGACATGTCACTTCAAATGAACTTGGATCTAGATGTATCACTTGTCAGTGTGGCCCCAGCTATATATTTTCCACTATGAAAGGTCTGTATTTGCCTACATAGTCCAAAAGTTTTATTCCAAAGCTATAATTATATTTCTAAAAGCGGACCAAGCCCAGCAACCTCTAAGCACACTGGGAAAAGAAACCAATTAGTTGAAACCAAAGCCTTCAGAAGTGGAAAGTTAACTGTTTCATGTCAGTAACCCAAAGCAACCCCATTCATTTTGTGGGCAGGTGAGGTGGATGCACAGAAACATTCTTTATGGCTCTTTGATGTTCCTTTCTGAGGTGGCAGTCTACTTTAACAAGTTACGCTTTTCTATTCCTCTCCAAACATACATTGTATGAATTGAAAATTGATGTTAGTTTTCTTTTAACCCTTGTTCATATAAGTTTTACATAACTTATTAAATAATACTATCTATGCCACATACGCCAAGTTCAAAGGAATAGCACTAAAGGAGTTTCAGCTCAATGCCTGAGTTCTCAGGCTATTCTAGATGTCATTAAGGAGCCATCTGTAATTTCATCATATTGACAAGTCTCTTGACTAATGCTGACTGAAGGAAACCTGTTATTTCCTTAGATACATCCTAAGGACTTACCTGAGGATAATATAATGAGTTGACCAGGGTTGCACAGTTCGTCAGCAGTATACTGGGTAGGTGGCAATTTTTTTTATTTAAGGACACCGTGATTTGATTGGTGTAGGGAATTCTTCTACCTATGCAGATTGGTGCCTTTTATGCAACTTAAGATGATAGGAGAAAAAATCTGGAGCTGAAAGGAAGCTCAAAGGACACCTAGACCAACTTCCTCATTTTACAGATGATGCCTGATAGTCTTCCATAATTACCTGGAAAATTCAAAGGTTAAGTGATTTGCCCAAGGTCACATGTCCTCTGAACTGTGAAAGTCCAACTACTTATTTTACAGATAAGAAAAGTGAGACATAAAGATTAAGTAATTTGTCCAAGATCACATAGTTATTGAGCATCTGAGGTAGGATTTGAACCCAGGCCTTCCTGATTCTGAGCCTAGCACTCTGTCCACTACACGTGATGGGCTAGCAATATTTCAAAACCAAATTTAATAAAAACTATATAATATTCTTTGAGAAAATGCACAACAAATACAAACAATAATGACATATGGACAAAGCTAGAAAATGTACTATATGATTACATAAAACGATTTTTAAAAAACAACCATTGATTAGAGTTGGAAGGGACCTTAGAAGCCATCTAGAAGCCCTTTATTTAATGATGAGAAAACCAAGGCCCAGGATTAAAGTAAGGGTAAATGCTTTTGGTAGCTTCACGTATGTCTCCTAACTAAGCACCAGCCTAATTAAGTTTGGAGAGTTTTGTTGCCCCAACATCCACAGGCAGTTCTAGAAGACCATGTGCTATGCATTAGTTGCATACTACCTCAGTGGAAGGAATACCCACACCAACAAAATCACAGATTCTTAAAATGCATTTTTATATGTTGATAAATTTATGATCTTCTTGATATGACTTTGCCATCAGTAGCATACACTACAATCCATTCATGCCTTCTCATGCTGTGTGACTCCTCTAGTAAATCCTTCACGAGGAATCCACCTAGTATGGTGGAGACCTTCCTGCTAATCTCTTGACATTCCATGTTAGTGCAGTCCATAATGGGATACACTACAGGGCCCAATTCCTCTTCTTCCTGTCAGTCAGTTCTTTAATATCTTTCATGCCACTTCTACACATATAGATGTATATTATATTGCATACACATGTATATATGCAATATGTCTAAGATAATGAATATGATGACTATTTAGAGTCATAGGTTCATAGATTTAGAACTGGAAGGGCCTTTAGAGGTGATCTAATCCAAACCCTTCATTTTAAAGATGAGAAGACTGAAGGTCAAAAAAATTAAGGTAGATGATAATAAAAATAACATTTATATACCACGTTTTTAAAGTGTGCAAAGTTCATATGATCCTCTCAACAATTCTAGGAGGAAAGTGAAGCAAAGAGTCTAAGTGACTTGCCCAAAGTCTTAGAGGTAGTCTGAGGCCACATTTAAACTCAGGTCTTTTTGACTCCAGATCCAGCACCCTATTGTCTGTTTTGCATTGAAAAAAGGTGTGGCTCTCTCCTGAAGTCTCTCTGAGATTTACAATATATAGAATTCAAGCAAAGGTTGAACACAACCTGCTGCACTTAGGCAGTTTGTCTGAAATGTATAACAATGAATAAGTATAAACATTTGTTAAAATTGGGATAAGACCAAAACACAGACTTTGGCTGGACCTAAAATAAGACCTGGGAGAGCAGACACAAAACATAAACGTTTTGGGTGGACCCAGGTATTCCTCAAGACAGTTCTCTGGCTTCCTTGGAGTATCTCCCCTACAGTAAACTTTGGGTTAGACAATATCTAGTCACATAAAGCTAGGTTCAAACAATATTAATAAATAACAACAAAGTATTTTCCCACACTATTTACCCACCTATAAAATATTACTTACCTATAAAGTATAAATAGTACCCACCTGTAAAATATAAATAGTAAATGTTGGAACCAGTATTCAGACTCAGATCTTCTCACTCCAGAGTCAGTATTCTTTGCATTATGTTGCTTTATAATTATTCTGTTTCTCTTTCTAACTATACTGGTTCATTGATAGCATTTTTCTTCATGAAGCTTCTTGCAAAATCATTTTCCTCTAACTCATGCTTCTCCCAAAGTATTGAATACTATCTGAATTAAATTGCCCTTTGTTTTTGAAGAAGACATCCCATAAATAGGATCATCAGTAGGATTTATTCCAAATTAATAAAGTGGATGGCTTAAGCTGTCCCCTTCCCATTTATAGAATGAATTTCATTTATGTGAATATAAAGGTAGCTGGACCTAGTTAGAGAGCTGTTGGAGCAGTTAGCTTGATTTAATGAAATGGGTGGGGAAAGAGTGGTAAAATCCAGCCAAGTCTGGCTGACAATAGATCCTCTCTCATTAGGTAGCTCTGATTCCCCTTTGGGCTACTCCTCAGTACCAATTGTCTCATTGAGAGTAGATCAAAGACAGAGGGAAAGAAGAGGAAGTGAGGGAGAGGGGAAAAGAGATGAGGGAAAAGAAAAGGAAGAGAGGAAAGAAGAAAAATATGTATATTATAAGAATAATTTCAATACTTCTAAAATTAGTTGAATAGGGAAAAAAGAAGTGAGAACTTCACCTTTACGCTTCTCTCGTGGCCAAGAACTGTCTCAATACTAAGCAAATTAGAAATCCAAAGACAAAAAACAAAACAAGACCAAAAAAACTCAATCTTAACACTTTCTCAACCACAGCTGAGAAGATTCTCTACAAGCTTGAAGGCTGATAACAAGGAGGAGTCTTCAATTTGTCTTGGTAAATTAATTACCTCTAACAGCCAGGCAATATTGGGAGGATTCATCCAACATCCAAAGCAAGGAAAGATCCTTATACTGCATTGCCATCCCTGGAAATAAATTACCTAATTCAATTACCTGCAAATTCTTGCTGATTATCAGCATTTCAAGGAGTCCACAAAGTTAGTTAGAGCTACTTAACCAACTTAGTTCAAGGCCAGGGGCACAAAGGCTCAGAATATGAACTAGAACAGTTTATGAAGGACTCTAAACTAATTATGTGTAACACATTGGCTAGGTAAAGCAGTTTTCTGGGTGAATATGGCTTATAAGCAGACACTCTAATAAATTCTGTATGTGCTTATCCCTTCCACTACTCATCTTTCCATATCACTTTCAATATATTCTAGCAATAACAATAAGACCTTGCATGGAAGTATCAGTGGGCACTGATGGTAATGGGAAGTAAGGTAGTGGAGATTGGTCCTATAAAGGCATACCACTTGTGATTTTCTTGCCTGCCCAAGAGCAAGAACAGCCTCAACCAGACCCTTTGAAACTCTCTTGATCCTACCCTCAGAACATAGAAGATTCCTCAACTCTTCTAAATTCTCCTCATTATAAGCCTCTCCCCAACCAATGAACTACAATCTTCCATCTATGTCCATCTTTGTCTACGCTGCTTTTATTAGGTGCAATGAAGGAAAATAACAAAGAAGATAAATGAGTTAAATTTTTAAAGCATCCATTTATCTTGGCCAAGCAGTTGGCTACCGAACTACCAACTAGGCTACCAAAGTTCTAGGACATTGCACCAAATGTAGAGGTTGCTAAAAGCAACACAAAAGAAAAATAGAGCTAAATAGGTCTTGGAGCCACTTCCCTTCCTACTAGTATCCAAGTTGACCCTATTTTAGGAAAATCTTACAATTTAATGGTTTTAGCTTCAATTGGGAGCCAAGAACTAATTCCACTCCAGCATTCTATTCCTCCATCCATGAGCATGTCAATTATCATAAATTTTCTAACTCATTTTCCCAAGAGATCAAATATTATATGGTTCATTAGAACCAATTTAAAATTGTTCACCGTACCAGCTACTAAAACACCTGCACTGGAATTCAGAATGTTATTTTTTTTTCTTTCTGGAGAGAGGGAGGCAGGGTAGTTGGGGTTAAGTGACTTGCCCAAGGTCACACGGCTAGTAAGTGTTAAGTATTTGAGGCTGGATTTGAACTCATGTCCTTCTGACTCCAGAGCTGGTGTTCTATTCACTGTGCCACTTAACCACCCCTCAGAATATTATTCTTAACTTTAAGTACCGTGTTTTAAAGACATTAAGAAACTGAAGAACATCCAGAAGAAGATAACCAGAATGATGAAGGGCATTGAGATATTCTATAAGCAAATTAGTTTAAGGGAACTGGGGGTATTTAGCCTAGAGAAGGGGAGGAGTTATGTGTTTCAGGGGTAGGGAAAGGGGAGAAAATAAGAGACATAACTTTCACCAAGTATTTTGAATACGCAGATGAACACAAGAACCCTTCAAATGGCAGCATCTTCCAGAATGCCAGCCCTGTTTCTGGCCCAGCCTTCAAGGGCATCACCCATGGAAACAACTCCTTTAAAGAGTTACCTGTTTCCACCATCTGCTACTAACCAACTGCCACTCAGAAGGAAGGAATGCTAGGCTAGTTGAAGCATCAGAAGAGCCTGAGTGAGAGACAGTGGACAGCACATTCCAGGCAGTTTGAACCATGATTTCCCTCCAGACTCTGATGGAGCCAGCCCAGAACATTGAACCTAAGGGCCTTTGGAACAGCAATGCTTCTAGCCCAGTGCCCATGAGTCATCAATCTGGAAAGCAGTTACTATGGTGATGCAACCTGGCAGGTGTTCCTGCTTGGCACTACAATTCCTTAAGGCACTACAACTTCAGCCATCAGAAGTCTCAGAAAAGAAAGTTCTTACCATCCAAGTCCTTGACATTGTCAAATGGTTCAACACCAGAAACAGATACAATTTTATTAATGGGAATGACATTAAAGAAGAGGGCATTACCACCTGCTTGGGTACTGTGCCCTAAGGACATGGGATCTTTTCATCTGACTTGTAACTGAAACTGTCTCCCCAACTAGAATGTGAGCTCTTTGCAAGTAGGTTTCTATTTGTATCTCCAATACTTAGCTATCTATCCCATACAAAGTGTTTAATAAATGCTTTATTCATTCATTCATGTGGAACTAGGGGTTCAATTTGTTCTGTTTGTCCCTACAAGGCAGAAGCAGGAACAATGGGTAGAAGTTACAGGAAGGCAGATTTCAGTTTGAGATAAGCAAAATCATGCTAACAACCAGAGTCATTCAAAAATGGAATAGGTTGCCTTGAAAAGTAAGGGACTTCACATGTACAAAAATATTCACTGCAGCTCTCTTTGTGGTGGCCAAAAACTGGATATTAAGGGGATGCCCATCAACTGGGGAATGGCTGAAAAACTTGTGATATATGAATGTAATGGAGTACTATTGTGCTATAAGAAATGGGGAGGAGATGGTCTTCATATTCACCTGGAGAGGATTATACAAATTGATGCTAAGTGAGAAGAGCAGAAAACCTGTACACAATCACAGACACATCATATGTGTGACCACCAACCCTGATAAACTAGACTCTTCTCAGCAATGCACAACTGTAAGACAACTCTACAAGTCTAAGCATGGAAGGAGAAACCTATATTCAGAGAAAGATCTAGAAAGAACAGAGTTTAAATGGAAACTGAAGCAATCTACATGCTAGCTTTCTTTTCCATGTTTGGTTTTGTTTCCTTTTTCCCATTGTCCACTCCATTGTTTACAACCCTTCTATACAACCAGACTAATGTCCAATGTGAAATTATTTGTGATTCTATACTTGACTGCATGGGGGAGGGGGGAGGAAGGGAAAAAATTTGAAACTCAAGGGACTCTGGAACTGAATCTTGTAAACTAAAAGTAAATAAACAAATCAAAAAAAGAAAAGAAAAGAAAAGAAAAGTAAGGGACTTTCCTCCCTTAAGGTGTTCAGGGGAAAGCTGAATGACCACTTGTTGACAGTGCCATAGAGGGCATCTCCAGTCCTTGAGAATGGAATCAATGACATCATTTGGATTAAATGGCCTTGGAAGTACCTTCCAGCTAATTCCAAATTCCTTATCCAAGAAAGTCTACAAATAGAGTCTGGATGAGCAATTGTTGGCTGGGGAGTGTTGTAGATGGGATTTAAATTCCAAGCATAAATTGGACTGGTTGACTTCTGAGGTTCTTTCCAACTCTGAATTCCAGAAATTCTATGAAGAGAAGAAAAAAAGATTAGATGTGCAATGCCTAAGAATTTATTTAAATTATCTTCTCTGTAGGCTTTCTCAGTAGTTCCATTCAGAAGAAAAGATTCTATTAAAAAATTAAATTAGTAAAGTTCAAACTAAATATCATCCTCATCAGATAAATGTCAAAAGAATAAGTTTTCTATTAACCAATTTAGGGCTGACCAACACTAAGTGCTATATAATTATTCCATAGATTAAGACACATTGCTCCGAAGTATGTAGTGGCAGTATCATATTTAACGGGGAAGATCATCATATATAATTATGATCAACAGTTATATCTTACAAGTTCTGCTCTTTTTCTGCCACAAAATTATTGGGTCCTTTATAAGCCAAAATGACATCAGAGAACTAAATTCAACCACTTATGAGAAGTAATTTATCCATTATTCACAATGTACCACAGGCCAATGTTTCCTTTGTAGAAAATAAGGAAATATGAAGACTTTATTTCATTTGAGGCTTAAATGTGATTATTCTTCTGCTGTGGCAGCCTGAGAAATTGTTCATCAGTTAGAAATTACTTGTCTATACCTCAGAAGTGCCCTATACACCTTAGAAAAAATATAACATAGAAACTTTTTAATGAAATATATGTAAGCCTTTGTTGTCATTGTTATTGTCATTGAGTCATTTCAATCACGTCCAATTCTTCATGACTCCATTTGGTGTTTTCTTGGCAAAGGAAATGGAGTGGTTTGCCATTTCCTTCTTCAGATCATTTTATAGATGAGAAAACTGAGGCAAACAGGGTTAAGGGACTTGCCCAAGGTCACAAGCTGGTAAGTGACTGAGGCCAGATTTGAACTCAGGAAGATGAGTTTTCTTGACTCCAGGCACTCTATCCACTGTCAACCTAGCTGCCCTCATATGTAAACCTAATATATAAATAAACATTCACCTATAAGGAAACTACTACACCCTAGACATTGTAATGTAAGGAATGTCAGCAAAGTTACTGAGTCAGAAAAGGGTTATTTGTGCCCAACCTGTCCTATAGCTTTCAAAGCTCATCAATCAAGTCAAACACACTTGACCCCAATGTTGTCTTCCTATTTCAGTACAAAGAATGAACAACACTGGTGATATACAGAGAAGTGAGTTCAAACCCTATATTGCTCCATATCTTAATGATCTCTCACCTCAGTTTCAGATACCATGCCTGGCTTCTGCCTCAATAATCGACCTGCTGGAGAACCATATATACAACGATGACAATATAAATGAAAAGAACATTAAAAAAAAGTCTGAGCAATAGTAGCAACTAAGATTAGCCATGGAGAAGAGATAAGGAAATGTAATTTTCTCATTTAAATAGAGAAATGGGGGGACTATAGGTGTGAAAGGAACAGCAGATTTTACTTACCTGGTGTTGTTGCCATTTTGTTGTTGTTGTTGTTGTTGTTACAAGCAAAAGTTCATGAGGTAAGATCGTGGGGGAAGAGCAGTTATAATATGCAGAAGTGACTATAATGTAAAAACAAAAGGTATCAATAAAATTTTGAAGTTTTCCCCCTCTTAAATAGCATACTGGCTTCTCAACTTTGTTTTTCTTTGGATCAACATTTACCTGAATGCTGCCACTAACCTGGGTGTTCTGTCAACATGGCAGAGAAAGCATTCACAAGAGAACCAGCTTCTTCAATCATTCTTTTCCCTTGCTATATAAAAATGCACCCCCCAAATAAAAACAAGTTAAATAATTAAAGACAGAAAATAAGGGATGCAATAAAACGACCTCAAAAGAGAATAGCTTCTTGTGTAAGGAAAAAGAAACAAGCTAATAAGAAAAAATTTAAAATTCCCCACACAATAAAAAAAATACTATGGATTAAAAGATTCTGAAGAAATATTACTATAAAGAAAAAAATAACAAAATAACCACAACAGCTGGAGAAAAAAGCTAGATAAATCACAAAACATGTTAAATTGTATAAAAACATGTTGAAGGAAGAGGGGGGAAGAAGGGAATAAACATTTATATAGCACCTACAAAGTACTTTATAAATATTATCTCATTTCATTCTCACAGCAATCCTAGGAGGTAGAGACTATTAGCTTCATTTTACAGTTGAGAAAACTGAGGCAAACAGAGGTTGTTTTGAGTCACACAGCTAGTAACAATCTGGAGCCATATTTGAACTCAGGTTCTCCTGACTCCAGATCCAGCACTCCATTTACTATACAACCTATCTGCAAAGTGGTAGTAATTTTGGATAAAAGCATGGAATCAATGGACAGTATTCAAAGGATGGAAGACAAATAGGGACAAATAACAGACCAAGAAGACTAGGTTTAGCCAAGGCCAGCTAAATGCTAAGATCTGGTGAGCTTGGGAATTTTTGTGATGTTAGGATCTAGAGGAGCCCAGATTCCTCAAAAACACCCCAAAAATCACTAAAGAAAACCAAAAAGAATCTGCTCTAAACTAACATCATCCATTTTAGAATGTGAAAATTCACATTCTGCCAGAATCTTTCAGAAGCCCTGAAAGGAGACAAACTAAGGAAACTGAAAGTCACAGTGGGAGCTGCCTGGTCCCATAGCAGAAGACAGGCCTAGACTAGGGATAACTGTTACAATGGAGGGGAAGAATAGGAAGGCAAAAGGGAAAGGGTCAACTTTACTCTCATTGAATTTGGCTTAGGGAAGGAATGACATAAACTCTAAACTAGATATTTTGCCACACAGGAGAGTAGGGGGGATGGGGATGAGAGGTGGGATGATGGAGGGGAGGGCAGGGTAGGGAGAAGGGTTGCTGGAAGCACACACTTCAGTAAAGGGACAGGGACAGGGTAGAGAGTAGAACAAGGGGGGAGGCAGGATAGGAAGGAGGGACACATAATATGTCCATTGTGGAGATGTTCTGTGAAACTACACATGTACAGCCTTTATTGAATTGCTTGTCTTTCCAGTGGGGGTGGGTGATGAGGGAGGAAGGGAAATAATCTAGAATTTAAAGTTCTATAATCAAATGTTAAAAATATGTATTACATACATACTATTATTATTATCATCATTATTATTAACTACATGCAACTGGGAATTAAGATATACAGGCACTGGAGTAGGGAGACCCATTCTGCCCTAGCATAAAGTCAGAGGGGTGATGGGGAAGGATATAGGAGAGAGCAGATTGGGGGAAGATGGCTTTTTTGAGGTGGTGGGTAGGGGAAATATGGGGAGAAAATTTGTAACTCAAAATCTCATGGAAATGAGTGATATAAACAAGAAAATTAATTAATAAAAAAAAAAGAAGACAGGCCTAGAGATGGCCACTAAGTTCTAGCAGGAGACAAACCCCAAGCAATACCAATCACATAGCAGTTCCCCTATCATCTAGGATGGTTCTCAACAGGTTCTCAACCCCCTTTGGGGGTCAAACAGGGTTGCCTAGCACCATCAGAAAACACATATTTCCAATGGTCTTAGTAAGTGAGACACCACTCCTCTATCTGTCTCCAGGTGACTCCACCCACATGCAGATATGCCCATATACAAGTATTAAAGGGTTGTGGCATTAGGAAGGCTGAGAACCACTGATCTAGGAGTTTAGGAACAGAGTTTAATTTCAGCATAAGCCTCCAACCGAGAAAATGAGGTTGGAGAAATGAGCAAACAGAAGAAAATGAAGAAATACCATAGAATGAGTAAATCCCAAAGAAGAGTAACTACACAACAAGTCTAAGTAGAGCCTCAGAGAAAACAGTCTCCTGACCCAAAGGATTACAAGAATATCTAGAAGAGATGAAACAAGATATACAAGATGTAATGTCTAGGGAGAAAAGGATTACTACCTAAGCAAGGGAAATTAGCCCCTTAGAAGGGATGGTAGTGAACTTTATCCAAGAACTGAATGTCCTCAAAATTTGAACAGGCCAAACAGAAAATGATCCAATAAGAAGTTGCAGATAATACAGCAAAACGTCAAAGAACAACTGAACTGGGGAAAGAATTATAAATTTCACAAGCAAAGATGGTAGCACTAGAAGACAAGCTTGAATAAAAAAAATTGGACAGTTATCAGATTATTCAAAAAATAGAAAGAAGATCATTTTTTAGAAAATTGTTCAAGAAAAATGTCAAGAAGTAGTAAGCTCAAAGGCCAAACTACAGCCCAACACAATTCAACAGAAATCCTCAGGAAAAAAAAGTTAGATTCAATTCATTTCAACACACTGTCATCAAGTCTAGAACTTTCCTATTAAAGGGAAAATAGGGTATATAGCTAAGAAGAAAAACATCATTTACCAAAGAATAACTATTTGATTTACACAAGATTATTAACCCATTAAAAGAAAAGACAAAAAAGTCTTAAATGTAATTCACAGTAAATCAAATGATGTTGAACTTCACTCAAGTTTATACCTCAGAAGAAAATAAGGAAATAGGGGTGGAGCCAAGATAGCAGCATAGAAGCACGAAAATTCCGCAGCTCCCCCACAACAACTTCAAATACCCTTAAAATATGATTCTAAACAAATTTTAGGGCTCCAGAACTCACAAAATTACAGAAAAACACATCTCCTGCTGAAGGTAGCTTGGCAAGAAGGACAAGAAGAATTCATCAGAGCACGCTGGGAGCCAAAACCAGCCCGGCCTGAAACCATGGCTTGGCCTCAGGGTCAGCAGGACAAACCGTAGCTTGAGCCTAAAGGAGAGTGGATCAGAAGTAGCTGTGGTGATTTCCAGAATTATCAAGTCATAAGAAATAAGGATTAAGTGAAAGGTTAGTGGAACTCGCCTAAATTTGGGGGAGAAAAGCAGTCTGGCCAAACTGCCTCCAGGGCAAGGAAGCAGCAGAAGTGGCAGCCCAGTAGCCGCTTCCATGTGGCTGCTTCAGAAGCTCCTGGCCTGCAGATTGCAGGGGGCCAAGCAATCATTCAGAAGCTAAGTGCTCTTGCCTTAAGCTGCTTGGATCAGGATCATGGGCTTGGGTGGTGGTCCTGGGGTGCGTTTTCAGTGAGCCAAAGCTGGTGGGGGCTGCCAGGATGGCAGCTTCCTAATAGTTCCAGCAGTTGTGAAAACCCCAGCGATTTGGGACAAAGTGCTCGCTTCTGGAAGCAGAGTTCCACAGAGCTAAAAAAGTCAAGTAATTCACTGGCAACATGAGCAGTCAAAGGAAGCAAAGTAAGACCAGCAATTCAACTTTAGATTCCTTTTTTGGGGACAAACAGGATCAAAGCATGGAACAGGAGGCAGACACCAAAGTAAGAAGTCCCATACCAAAAGCTTCCAAGAAAAATGTAGACTGGTTACAAGCCACAGAGCAGCTGAAGAAGGATTTTGAAACCAAATAAGAGAAGTAGAGGAAAAATTGGGAAGAGAAATCAGAATGATGCAAGAAAATCATGAAAAGAGAGTCAACAACCTGACTGAAGAAAATAACACCTTAAAAAATAGATTAACTCATATGACAAAAGAGGCCCAAAAAGCCAATGAGGAGAAGAATGCCTTAAAAAATTAAATTCGGGGAGGACATAGGAGAGAGCAGATTGACAGAAGGGTTATACAGTGGGATGGCTGTTTTGGGGTGGTGGATGGGGGACAGATGGGCAGAAAATTTATAACTCAAGATCTTGTGGAAATGAATGATGTAAACAATAAAAAAACTGAAAAAATAATAAAAGAAAATAAGGAAATAATGGTCTCCCTGGAAACTTCTTATTTGCCCACCTTCCATGGACATAGTAAAGACATACAAGGCATACTCATCAAATCTGGAGATGAAATAAACCTGGGGGAAATCATTAATGCAACAGATGACAGAAGCAAAATTCAAGGTAGTGTTAATAGGAAAAGAGAGGAAACAGATGAGAGATATTGAAGATATAAAATCTAGAAGACTTTAGATTAGATATGAGAAATGAGGAAGTAAGATATATGGGACACTACATGACTGGTAATGCCATTAACAGAAATAATCAATTTAATCTACAGAACCCATTAAAGACCATGAATGGGAGCCAAAATAGACCATTTCCTATTAATTTTCTTTTCTCTACATTTCAAAATCATTTGATTTTATTTCCTATCCTTTCCTCCATATATATACATGTTAGATTCAATTCATTTCAACACACTGTCATCAAGTCTAGAACTTTCCTGTTAAAGGGAATGTAGGGTATATAGCTAAGAAGAAAAACATCATTTACCAAAGAATAACTATTTGATTTACACAAGATTTTAACCCATTAAAAGAAAAGACAAAAAAGTCTTAAATGTAATTCACAGTAAATCAAATGACATTGAACTTCACTCAAGTTTATACCTCAGAAGAAAATAAGGAAATAGGGGTGGAGCCAAGATAGCAGCATAGAAGCACGAAAATTCCGCAGCTCCTCCACAACAACTTCAAATACCCTTCCTCTACTTTCCAGTGAAAAAATATATTTATGCATTTATTTTTTAAAGTTTTATTGATGTGTTTTGTTTTTATACTACATTTATAGATCACCCCCACTCCATG
>CM053601.1:91354973-91375140 GCA_028646575.1 Pseudocheirus occidentalis
TTGGCTTGCTGAAAGTGCACCCCAGGACCACCACCCAAGACCACGATCCGGATCCAGGCCGCTCAACACAAGAGCACTTGGCCCTGATCAATCGATTCAGCCCTCCTGCGGAGTCCGCAGGCCAGGGGCTCTGAAGCAGCCTGCCAGTGCAATTGATTTCATTAGTCAAAAATCAATTAGCACTGATTGAGAATTCATAGGTGAGTTTGTCTTTATCGTGTTGTTATCACTGTATAAATTCTTCTCCCGGTTATGTTCATTGCATTTTGGATCACTGCATTAAAGTCTTCCCAAGTTCCTCTTAACGTGACTCTTTCATAATTTCTTATGGCACAATAGACTTCCATTATTTTCAGTTTAATTATTCTATTTTTCACACCTCGTTTTGATCTCTTTGATCACCATTGCCACCTTATTTCTCCTCATTTCTTATAGATCCCATGCCCATAGAGGTAAGGGAACTATGCTCACCCCACCTTTTTCATTCCCATCATGCAGACTAAAAACAGAGCATTAATTCAAACATTTATTAAGATGAGTTCAAATTTGGCCTTAAACATTTACTAGTTTTATGACACTGAGCAAGTTCTCTAACCTGTTTGCCTCAGTTTTCTCATCTGTAATATGGGAATAAAAATAGTTCCTACCTCTCCCAGAGCTGTTGTGAGGATCAAATGAGATAATTGCGATGGACTTAGAACCGATTCTGGGACATAGTAAGTATTATATAAATATTAGCTATTATTTTTACTGTGAGCAGAGAACTCTGGACAGTTGTTAGGGGAGTTACAAATTAGATAAAAAGCACTCTCACTGTCTTTATGGACTATAGTCACAATATCTTATGTGAATAAAAAGTCCTAAACAAAATTTAAGGGAAAAGCTTATTGTCAACAATGTGTGCACATGTGTGTGTGTGTATGTGTGTGTGTGTTAAGAAAGATAGCCTGTAGCTCTTGTCATTTGAGTTTGGCTTTAAATAATGAGCAAGAATTCAACTGGTAAAGATGGTTACTTGTCTGTTATCTTAGAAAAGTACTCTGCTACATTAGGAAAGTACTATAGACTAACATACATCAATTTCAACAAAGAATTCCAGTCCTTTTGTCACATTCTTGTGGACAGAATAGACAAATGTGGGTTGGATTATGATAATTCATTTTCTTCAGAACAAATTGAATGGCTGAACACAAAGAGCAATAATTATAAATTGATGTAGAGCTAGATAGCAGCCTTGAGGAACTGCCACAGGGCTTAATCCTTGGCCCTACCCCCTACTCTGTTCACATTTTTCATTAGTGATTTGGATGAAAGTATAAATGCCATGCTTACCAAATTTTGAGATGGCATTCAGGAATTCCACCATATTGGGTGACAGAATCAATGAGGCTAAAAAAAAAATCTCAAGAGACTAGAATGTTGGACCAAATATAAGATGGTCATGGATGTGGAGCTAGAAGAAATATTAATGGTTATCTAATTCAATACCTTTTTTTCCAGTTGAGGAAACAGGCCCAGAGAGGCAAAATGACTTGTTTAATATAGCACAGAGAATAAGTCCCCAATTTGAACCCAGACCTTCCGACTCCAGACCTACTACTCTTTTCTACCATAACCCACTGCTAACAAGCTAAAAACTAACAAGGACAAATGTAAAATTCTGACTATTTCTGTCCTTTGATAGCCCTATGATTTCATTGATGTGGGTATTCCTTTTAACACATCTTCTTAGTCTGATTTTTATGTTCTCTGTTAAACCCTCCAGAAGGATCTGTCCAATATTTGGATCAGCCTCCCTTTAGAGTGAGGATTCTTAACCCAAGATCTATGAACTTGTCTTTAAAATGATAGATTGAAATGCTGGAGAAGATGTGGGAAAATTGGAACATTAATGATTGTTTGTGGAGTTGTGAATTGATCCAACCACCCAGCAATACCATTTCTAGGACTGTATCCCAAAGAGATCATTCAAGTGGGAAAAGGACCCACATGTACAAAAACATTTATACCAGTTTTTTTCGTGGTGGCAAAGAATTGGAAATCAAGAAGATACCCATCAACTGGGGAATGGCTAAACAAGTTGTGGTATATGAATGTAATGGAGTACTATTGTGCTCTAAGAAATGAGGAGCAGATTGACTTCTAAATAACCTGGAGAGAGTGAGGGGAGCAGAACCAGAACATTGTACACAATTACAGACACATTTTATCTGTGATAACTAACTTTGATAGATTGGACTCCTCTTTACAATTTGACTAATGTTTAATGTGAAGGTATTTGTAGAACCTATATTGAACTGCATGCCACCATGGTAGGAATGGGGGAGAAGAGAGAGTGGGAGAAAATTTGGAACTCAAAAGCTTGTTGAACAGAATGTTATTAACTAAAAATAAATAAATAAATCTATTAAATGAAAAAAAAGAGAAACAATATCCTTGTAACAAATCTGAAAAATAAAATACAACAAATTTCCACATTAAAAAAACAAAAAATGATATAGTACATATACAGATCAAAAGATAGATTATAAATAACTTAATTTCAAAATAATTGATTCCCTATATAATTCTAAGTGTTTTATTTTATGCATTTTAAAACATTCTGAAAAGGGGTCCATAGGCATCACCAGACTGCCAAAGAAGTTCATTACAAAACAGTATCTTGATATTATATTTATGCATGTGTAGCGCACAAACTTCATTGGTTATCTCTCACTTTTCCTACGTGACTAGCCTACCTCCTCTTCCAGTTATACACCACTTTCATAGGCTTATATGATCACAAATTTGGAGATGAACTTTTAATATTTTATACCATCTGGGAATGTAATTTGGTTAGTAATAAAATGTGGCTTCTTCACATTTTATTCATACCCACCTACAATGCATTCCTCCATTTTCCTTTGAGCTATCTTCAATTTTATGTCAGCATAAAGAATAGTGATTTTTTTTTTAAAGATGAGTCTCTGTACCTTGGCCTTCAAGAGAGGAAAAAAATAATCTTCTCTTTTCTTTGCCAAGACAGGGAAAATGGATGTGGAACATTACATATACTTTGATGGTTAGTTTTACTGGACTTCTTAATATAGGTATATGGGATGAGTGAAAACTTCTTAGGCAGTTTGAGATTAACTTTCCTTTTCCTCCTCCATTGCTGCTGTCAATCACTTTCATTTTTCTTTGCTTTTTCCTGCCTTGGTGGGCCCCTCCTCCTGGCCAGTGGGAGTCATGGAGAGCCCAGGCTCATTCTTCCTTCTTTGCTTCCCTCCCCCCTCCTCGTTTTCTTGCTGTCCCATTTGGGGAAGAATTTGGTGAAGTCTTCCTCTCAACCAAACAGAAAGGAGACAGTCCGGAAGGGACCTTGACTACATTAGGGTATAAATTCTTGCACTGTCTTTTGTAACATAACTCTTCTCCATGTCTTCTCCCAGGGAAGAGAATAAACTCCTGTTATTATCCTAAGAGATCGCTGTGTTTATTTTTTATTTTTTGGTAAATTAAGTATGAGGGTTATTTTTCATCCCAAACATAGGCAAGAGGAAATCATGTAAAGTTATTGAGCAGGACGCTGACATGACAATGTTTTAAGAAAAGCAACCTGGCAACACTGAATAGAAGAGATATAAAAGCTATTTTATACCTGTTATGCAAGAAGTCATGGTACGGACAGACATGCCATGATGCTTACACTAGAAGGGTGTGAGTGAAAACAGAAGGGCAAGGACAGTTGAAAGGTAATGTGAGAGACTAATCAACATAATTTGGTAACTGGTAAGATCTGGTAGGGAGAGGGAGAATTTTTTTTTAATGATTCCCAAGTTTTCAAGCCAGGGTGTTAGAAAAAATGTGTACTCTCACCAGAAACTGGAAATCATGAGGGGGAGACTAGGGAAATGAGAGCTTGGAGGATAATGAGTTTAGTTTTAGACATAAAGTCACAGAACACTATAGTCGAGACTAGAAATTGTTTTGATCTAGCATCTTCATTTTAAAGGATGGCAGGAAAGACACAAAGAAGCAGAATTCACAAAGAGAGCTCCTGCAGCTGTGCAGTAATAGGCCTAGAACATGAATCCACGTCTTATTCAAAATCAGGTGTCCCTTCTGTATTATGCCACCTCTCTTTACTTGCCCTATGTTGGGATTAAAATTTAGGTAAGGCCACAGATCAGGAATGTAACAATATGATTTCTCTAAGAAATAACAAATTTGAAGAAAACAGAGAAAGAGGGGAAGATTTATATAAGCTCGCACACAGTTAGCAGAAACAAGATTACAATACAGGCGATAATTACAGCAATATAAATAAAAAAGAAAATTAACCTGAATATTCTACAATTATAATGGCCAAGGTTGACATGGAGAAGAGGTAAGAAATATATCCCCTTTCCCTTTTTTTAGCCATAAGGGACTATGAGTAAACAATAATGCAAATTCTCTCATGCTCAGGTGATAGTTCAGTTGATTTTTACCTTCTTTCTTTTTCATTCTTTGCTACATGGACATAGTTTCCCCTCATTAGAAGTCTTGAAACAAAAGCTGGATAATTTCTTGCTATGTTATTTTGATGTCTGCATTTCTCCTGGTTGGGGAACCCTGTACCTCCCCCATAACCATGGGGTGTTCTTGATACCAAAGGACGAGGCCAAGGAGCTCCAGATTGATTATAGGAGTTTAATTAATCATTATAATTACTTATAAAACAGGGGCAATCTGGAGTCAGACAGTTCAGCAGAGCCATGCCAAAGGGCCCCAAAAATCCCCTTAGTAATTATTAAAAAATAGACAAAGGGAAGAAGAGCTAGAGAGTATGTCACTACTGATTGGTGTATACTTTTGGTATTCGGCTTGGTAATGAGCTTGTAATTAAGTAATTAAGCTAATATTATGCCCAAATATAAGTTTGTGTACTGATCATGTACCCATCACATGTGGGTCACAATATTCTTGTTATAGCTGTCATAGGTCAATAGTATCTAAGTTTTGATTCAGTGTCTAAATTATGATTCAGTATCTAAGTTATGATTTTTAACATGTCACCATGTTCAGGCTTTCACCTTTCACAGAGTTTAAGTTTTTGTGGCTTTTCACTTATTGCAGTATTTTATGGCTTTTCTCCAATCAGGATCCCACAGATATTAACAAGAGAAATGTTAAATTAAAGACTAAACAAGAAGGTATTTAAGGTCCATTTGAACTATGTGATTTTTATGAAGTCACCAATCTAGATAACTATAATGCATGTGCTTTAGAGGACTATAGGACAAATGATGGTATCAGGTCTGGGGGAGAAGAGTGTTAGTTTTTAGGGATAATCAGAGAAGGCAACATGGAACAGGAGACACTTGAAATAGGCTTTAAAGAATGATTTGGTACTTCACATAGTTTTGGCTTTCATTCCATTGTTTTTTCTAGAGGGTAGGAAACACTGAAAACACAAATGAAATTAACATTTAAATATGAACCCTTCAAGAAGACAAAATCTGGGAAAGAAGTGAATAATTAATTGCAGACCAGAAATCCAAACCATGCTTATTTCATAGTATTCCTCCTTTAGAGACTGATTCCAGCATTAAAAACACAAAAGAACCAGTTCCTTGGGGATCTATGTTGGTGACAGAGTCCAAAACAGTTATCAAATATGATTCAGAAAAGGCTCTAAGAGTTCTGCTAGTCATGATATAAATTGTTAACAGGGTCCCAAAATGATGGCAATGAGCCAGTCAACTTTAACCTTTTCAATACCCACTTGAATATAGGGTTTTTTATACTTTAAAAATTATTTTTGTAGTTTGTAATAGCAGAATTTCAACTCAGATATTTTCTAGTAGTTACTAATTCACTGACTTCATGGCCCTCCAGCTTTCCTTCCAGGGTACGTGGCTCTAAGTCCAGAAACTATGGTCATTACTAAATGGCTTTTTAATAGGATTTTGAGTCCAAATGAGCAGTTTATAGAAAGAGGCAGATTTTAACTGTTGTCAGAGGCTTGGGATGGGAGGAATGGCAAGGTTCAATTTAATTCAATAAGCATTTACTAAGGGGCCTCTGATATGTCAAGTACAGTGAAAGATACTAAAGTTATAAAGAAAAAAAAGAAAGCACCTTTGAGGAGCTTACATTCTCAATTAATTACATACTCAATCAGATTAATTAAAGACGTCAAAATGAAACATCCAATGAGGGGTGGCAAGTACACATTTCAATATGATAAAAGCATATTTTTCCTAAAAAGCACCAATAATATCAAAGTATGGGACCAGGAGGCAGAGCAGAGGAAGGTCATTTTTAAAGTTAGACTCCAAGAGAGGGAAAGGATTAGGTAGCAAGGACAATAGGAAAATATCTTAATCAAAAACTTATCTTTAAACTGCAAAAATAAAGACCAAACAAAAAGGTAGGGATTGTGTCTGTGAAACTGACAGACATTTACAAGTCATTGACTGGGACCTGACAATGAATGACCTAAGCACATGGTCTATCCTAAGACCTAGGAAATATCTATACATATACCTTTAGGTATATCACACACAAATGTACTGTTATAAATTATTTGTGGTCACATTTCAACAGTAGAGATAGCCCAGGGATGTGGCAAGAATCTACTTTACTTGATCAGTGTAGACATACCAGGATTATATGAGTTGTAAGTGCTTTCATAGATCATTTGATCCAACCCTTTCATTTTACAGATGAAGAAAACGAGGCATAAAAAGGAAATTTTTTCCCCAAAGTTATATGGGTAGTAATAAGTAGAGTGAAGACTCAAAATCAAGTCTTCTGTCTCCAAATTCAGTGTTTTTAGAGAAGCATCTGGATGTAGTGAATGAATTTAAAAGGATTTAAGTGCCATGTGCAAAAGTACTATGATAAGCACTGGGGATGCAAACAGAAGAACAAAACAGTCCCTGCATGGAAGGAGCTCACATTCCAATAAGTGAAAACATAAACAAACAGATTTCATCAGCAAGTCAAACAGAAAGATCCAGTGATCAATAAATACAGTGAAGCAGCAAAGTACATTGCAATGTGTCTTCTTAAATGTCATTTTAATTGATAAAACCAAATCCATTGCTAACAAGGGATCATGACTGGATAGTGCCAAGGACTCTGGTGATTAAAACAATCTCATCTGGGTCCTTGGCAGCTTTGGCTACTGAGGAGGTGAGGGCAGTTGCATCTGCAAAGGAAGTTACCAGATGAATTTCCACAAGGGCTACAAGAGTTGGCTAAAAGCAAGGCCAGTCTGAACTTGGATTGGGGAGGGGAGGATGGGGAGTCCTATTCCAGAGGCTCTCAGGCTTAAAAATCACTGATTTTAATCAAGAGGCTTGGATTCAAATCCTTCCTCATTACATGTATGGACCATGAGCAAATAATTTATGCTCTTATGGACTTGGTTTCTTCATCTGTAAAAGTGAGATTTTAAAACTTACACAATGTTGTGAAGAAAACTATGTAAAAAAAGTACCATAGAAATGTGAGCTACCACCATTCAGAAATGAATTTGAAAATGGAATGAACAAGAAGGAAAGAAGTTCCAGGTTATATCAGATTGACTAACATGACAAACAGGAAAATGATAAATGGTGAAGATGGGAAAATTGGAACACTAATGGATTGTTAGTGGACTAATCCAACCATTCTGTAGAACAACTTGGAACTATGTTCAAAGGGGTCTAAACTGTGTATACCCTTTGAGCCAGCAATACCAGTACTAGGTCTGCATCCCGAAGAGATCATAACAAAGGGAAAAGGATCAACATGCACAAATATATTTATGGTAGTTCCTTTTGTAGTCAAAGAACTAGAAATTGACAGGATGCTCATCAACTGAGGAACAGCTGAATAAGTTGTGGTATATGAATGTAATAGAATAGTATTATTCCATAAGAAAGAATGAGCAGGTGAAATTCAGAAAAACCTGCCAAGATTTGCATGAACCAATGTGGAATGGCGTGAACAGAACCATGAGAACACTGTACACAGCAAAAGCTACATTATGCAATGATCAGCTTTGTTAGACTTAGCTCTTCTGAGCTCAGATGTATGGACCGTGAGACTTGTGTGTGTGAGACTCATGATGGGAAATGTTATCCACATCCAAAGAACTATGGAGTCTGAATGCAAATCAAAGCATACTATTTTCTCTTTTGTTGTTTTTTGGTTTTTTCTTTGCTGTGATTTTTACCTTTTGTTCAGATTCCTCTTTCACAACATGACTAATGTGGAAATATGTTCAATATGATCATACATGTATAGCCTTTATCAGATTGCATGCTATCTTGGGGAGGAGGAAATGGAGAGAATGGGGGAAATTTTAGAACTTATAAAAATTTAGAATCTTATAAAAGTAAATGTTGAAAACTAAATATAATTTTTTCAAGTTCCATGTTAGAGGGCGGCAAGGTGGCACAGTGAATAGAGCACCCACGCTGGAGTTAGGAGGACCTGAGTTCAAATCCAGCCTCAAACACTTAACACAAAAACCTAGCTGTATGACCTTGGGCAAGTCACTTAACCCCAATTGCCCTACCTTCACCCCTCAAAAAAAAAAGCAAAAAAAAAAAAGTTCCACATTAGAGATGATGAGAAAAGAAATCCTGGAGAGAAGATGGCCAAGTAGGTCAGAAAATTCCAAGCTCTCAAGATTTTCCCCCACAAGTGGTAAAATAGCGCCTTAGGGTAAATAAAGTGTGAGTGAAGATAAATAAGAACAGGGGCATAACCTGGGGATAATTTGAGAAGATTGGAAAAAAATCCCAGGAGAAGTTTACTGTGAAAAGTAAACATCTCCCAGCTAGGTTCCACTTTAACAGCAAGCACCAGACCTCTTAAACAACTAGCTGCAAACTCTGATAAAGGTTAGTTGGTTTGAGCAGCTTCCTCAGTCCCAAGCACTGAAACTTTTATCCCTGGGATTGCAAGAGGAGTTAAGCATCTGGGCCCAGGAAGATAGAAGGAACCTCTGCTGACAAGGAATGCTAGACCCAGCTGTGCTGTGAAGAGTGACAGGGGTGAAAAGGAACCAGTACATGCCTAGTGAATACAGAAACGGTGGGACAGAAAGCCCCTGGCTGTGGGCACTTGGAGGATGGAGGTTTGGCTTTGGTTTCAGAGTAAAACGGAGAACTGAAGATCTAGGGCAAGAGGCAACATTTCCCATACCCCAGGGCTAGAGGTGATTACAAATAATTAAGCTATTAACCACAAAAAAAAAAAATGCACAGGCAAAAGAGAAAGAATCCAACCATAGAAAAGCTATTACGGGAAGAGATAACTGGGATTCATCTTCAGATGAGGATACTGAAGTAAAGAAACCCCTAAAAATTAATGTCAAATGGTCACCTGCCCAAAAACAGAATTCACAGAAGACCTCAAAAAAGACTTTAAAAATCAAATGACAGAAATGGAGGAAAAACTAAAAAAGAAAATAAAAATAATCCAAGAAAAACAAGAAGGGTATGAAAATCTACCAATTAGAAAAAGATATCCAGAATCTTAAGGAAGAAAATGACCCCTTGAAAATTAGAATTGGACAAAGTGAAGCCAGTGAAATTATAACAAATGAAGAAATGATTAAACAAGGGGCAGCTAGGTAGTGCTGTGAATAGAGCACCAGCCCTGGAATCAGGAGGACCTGAGTTCAAATCCAACCTCAGACACTTAACACTTACTTTGGGCAAGTCACTTAACCCCAATTGCCCTGCATTCCCTCCTCTAAAAGGCAAAAAAAAAAAAAAAAGATTAAACAAAATATGAATAATGAAAAAATAGAAGAGAAAGTGAAACATAAGAAAACAGATTTGGAGAATAGATCACAAAGAGAAAATATAAAAATAATTTAAAGTTATTCAAACTGAAAGTTACAATAAAAAATAATCTTGACACAATATTACAAGAAATAATCCAAGAAAATTGTCCTGAAGCATTAGAATGGGGGGAAAGTAGACATTGAAAAAAATCCATTGATCACCACTTAAAAGAGATCCTATAAGGAAAATTCATAGGAATATCATAGTCAAATTCTGAAACTCCCAGCTCAAGGAAAAAATATTAAAAGTATCAAGATTAAAACAATTTAAATATAATGGTGCCACATTTAGAATTACACAAAACCTAGCAGCAGAGACATTAAAGGACTGCAGGTCTTGGAACACAACATATCAAAGAGCAAAAGAACTGGGGCTCTGGTCAAAAATATCATACCCTGCAAAGTTAAGTATTATCCTGAATGGAAAAAAAAAATGGACATTTGATAAACTCTCAGACTTTCAAAACTTTGTTAAAAAAAGATCCTGAACATAAAAGATTCAACATACGAGAACCAATAGAAATGTAAGGAACATAACAAAGACTGATTACAATGGATTCATAAAAACAGACTGTTTACTTTTATATATGTAAAATGTGTATCTAAAATTCTTATTAATAACTGGGTAGTTCATGAGAAAGATTGGGATATACCTGAGTATGATATGAATTTAAAAAGTAAAACCATTTAAGAACAGATTAAGAGTAATTACTTTATACAAATGAAATGCAAGAGAAAGAATTGATACAGAGGAATTAGACTGGGGGGAGGGCTGGTAGTTCTGGTAACCTACTTTCATAGGGAATGGATTTAAGAGGGAACAATACATACTATTTAGCAAAGTATAAAAGTCTTCTAAACTAAGAAGAAATAAAAAGGTACAGACATAGGGAAGAGGGAGAGGACAAGGGAGGGATATTTAGAGGGGAGGGTGAAGGAATAGGTAAATAGGGGTATAGAAGGGTATTTAGATTTATGAGAATGAGAGGACAGGGGAAGAGATCCTTGGAGGGGATAGGCAAGTCAAAGAAGGGCAAGATGGTGGGTAAAAAGTAGAAGAGGCAGGAGGGATAGGAAACAAGAGATACAATGTACCTATATAACAACAAAGATTAGGAGTAGAATAGGTTTGGGAAAGTATATATGTACATGCATATGTACATGTGTATGTATATGTATGTGTATGTGTATGTATATGTATGGGTATATGTATACATATATGTATATATGTATAAGTGCATGTATGTATTTATAGGTATGGAGAAACATATCTAAACCTTAATGTAGCCTTCTGGGGGTGTGGGAGAGAGTATGTATATATTTATAGCTATAGAGAAACATATAGAAACTTTATTATGACATTTGGGGGGAGGGGTTGGGAGAGGAAAAAATAGAACAAAGTAAAAAAGTGTACAGCAGAGAACAAAAGAAAACTCACAAGGAAGCAAAGATGGGTAATCCTCAACACAAGTTTTATTTATCATATAGACTTTCTTGAAATGAAATATTTATTGCTACATATTTTGAATCCTCTCTTATGTTCTATAACTTTTTCTTTCTAACTTTGTATTTAGGTTCTAATATTTAAGTTTATGATTTAAAAAAAAAAGAAATCTTGACATTTTTGTTACTCAAAAGTCTAGAAATAAACATAAATTCATCAACCAAACACATAAGGCTAAACTTCAAATGAACATTCAAATATAGCTAATTTAGAAAAAAGTGAAATGTGTGATAAAATATTATGTGTGTGCACGTATGTAAATAGCATGTAATACATGCACATATTTGTATAAATATATAAACATACACACAAATACACACATAAATATTCTTTCTCTGAGAAAAAGTCAGGAAAATATTTTGGTCATGACTTTACAGTTTGGTTCTTACTTCTGGAAAAGAACAAACCTCTTTCCCAAGTCCTCTTTTTTGGCCAGACATAGATTTCTGGGAATCTTCAGGCTTCTGCAGGCAGCAGCCAATGCTAGAAAGTAGGCATGCTGTCATGATTAAGAGCTAGACCCTTTATTCTACTATCAGAGAGTCCTGCTGCTAGCTGTCAATGAGTGCTTCCTGTTCCTGGTGGTGCTGAATCAGCCCCTCCCAGACAAGCTCCCAGTCAGCACTCTTTATCTGAATTTAGTTCCTCAGAGATTAATCTCACTAAATAAAGTAAAACTAGCAACCTGGCCAGTAAGGTCCAGAGACAAAGGCTATGAACAGGTAAAATTAAATAACAGAACAAAAGAACAAAGAAAGCATAAAATGGCATTTGTTTTCTGTAATTGAAAATAACTAGGGAAATGACTCTCAAACACTGAACTTTTTATTTTTTAAAGCCACTATTCTCTCCAGAAATTTAACTTTGATATTGCTATGTTCCCAGAAATGCTATAGAATAAAACATAACTTAGATGGGACTAAAACAAAGATGGAATGCAGAAATTTCAGAAAGGAACTATGTTTTATTGTAACTTTCCCTTCCTAATAAAAAGGAAAGCAATTTTAAAACATTCTGATCCTGTTTTCCTGCTTCATTGTGGCCTGGAAATGACCCTAGGTTCTTGAACTCTAAGGTCAGCAAAGCTCAAGCTTGAGCAGGTTCACATTAGAAAGATAAAATAAATATAAGATCATTAATCAAAAAATAAAAGTCTAGAAGAGACAGAAAGGGAAGATAAACAATGAAAAAATGACGGTAAGAAATCCTTTAAAGGGTAAGACAAATGAAATTTAAAGAACGAAGAATATAAACTGAGGTGAGAGGAACTGAGAGTCTATTTGACTAACTGAAAGACACTAAGAGAAGAATTAAATAAATTAAAGATAAAAGCAAGAAAAAATAAACTAATAACTAAAACTTCAAAACCAAAGAAAGAGATAACAAATGGAGGGGAGGAGAGGACGTTTTTGAGGGTAAAGAGCAAGGGACCAGTAGGAATAAGAATAAAGATTTCATCTTAAAAAACATCAACCTAAAATAACTGAAGATGCATATGGTTCTGAGTTTGCAGCAGAAGAGTGGAGAAACTCATAACTTGAAAAATACACAATATTAAATATAAATAAAGAAAAATATAAACCTAACTCTCATACCTTAAAATTTTAATGGATTAAAGAATCTAGTAAAGACAAAAAGAGTAATAGATTAGACTACATGAGAAGACAAAACTGCACACTTAGTTGCTTTCAAGAAACACATGTTTTTTAAAAAAAAAGACATGGAATAAAAATGAGGGTTTAGGGAAAAAAAATTTCCTATGCATCAAGTGATTCTTAAAAAAAGGCTCTAAGAGATGCAATCTTCCTATCAGACAAAGCAAAAACAAAAAATTTAAAACATAAAAAGGGACAAACAAAATGCATATTCTGAAAGGAAACTATAGGCAAAAAAACCCCAGTATCAATATTAAACTTAGATAATCCAAATGACTCAGCATCTATATTCATAAAGACAACTTTAATTGAGCTACAAGAATACAAAGAAAGTAACAGAGAAGTAACAGGAGATTTCAACATTCCTTTCAATTTTGGATGAGTCTAATAGAAAGATAAACAAAAGGAAATATATAAAATCGAGCAAATTGCTGGACAAATTAGAGCTAAAAGATTTACTGTGTCTTCTGAATGGGATTACAAAAGAATATACATATTCTCAGTATTGCACGGAAATCTTACAAAAATTGAACATGTATATTAGTCCACAGAACTATTAGAGACAACTCTAAAGAGGCAAAAATCCTGAATACATCCTTTACAGACCACAATGCTGTAGTTTAAACAAAAAAGGCAATCCATTCAGGTGCCAAAAACAAAAGACAAAGACTAAAATGGAGATTTAACAAAGAAATTCTAAATGATGAGTTGATCAAAGAACAAATCATAGATGCTTTCAGAATAACCTGAAAAGACTCATGCAAAGTGAAGTGAACATTTACACTGCAATACTATATGATGACCAACTGAAGGACTTAGCTATTCTCAGCAATACTGAGATCCAAAACAACTCCAAAGGGTTTACAATGAAAAATGTTATCGACTTCCAGAGAAAGAACTGAGATCAATATATACTATTTTTCTACTTTACTTTTTTTTTTCACATCTTTATTTTGGTCTGTGTTTTCTTTCACAACATGACTAACATGGAAATGTTTTACATGAGTACATATGTGTAATCTCTATCAAATTATTTACCTTCTTAGTGTACGAGAAAAGGATGGGGGAGAATTTAGAACACAAAATTAAAAAAAACAAACGTTTAAAAATGGTTTGACATGTAATTGGAAAAACTTTTTTTAAAAGAGAACAAATCATAGAAATAATTAATAATTACATAAAAGACAATCATAATCATGAAACAATATACCAAAAGTTCTGGGATGCAGCTAAAATAGTCATCAGGGAAAAAAAAATCTTATCCCTACAAACATATATTAACAAAAGTAAAAATAGAAGATTAATGAACTGCACATACATTTTTAAAAACTGGAAAGTCAAAAAATAAACTTAAAGCACAAAAAGGAGTTATTAAAAATTAGGAGGAAAATAAATTGTAAATCAAAAAATCTACAGAAATGATAAACTAAAAAAAGATTCTTTGAAAAGGATAATAAAACTGACAAATCTTTAACCAATTTGATTAAAAAGGCAAAAAATCAAATCAATAAAATAGCAAATGAGCAAAGTGAAATCTTAACAAAATCAGAATAAGAATGATTAGAACCTATTGTTCAGTTATATGCTAATACAACTGAGAATGCAAAATAGAAGAATATCTTTAAAATATGAAATACCTAAAATGACAGAAGACTATAGAGAGATCTTAAATAACCTCATTTCAGAGAAATAGAACTAACTCTAAAGCGGGAGTGGGAACCCAAACTCCTGCTCCTGATGGATTTGCAGAACAATTCTATCAAAATTTTAAAGAATAATTATTACCTATATTTTACAAATTATTCTCTAAAACTGAGAAAAGCATTATACCAGAATCCTCTTATGAAATACAGTCCTAATCTCTCAACAAGGGAAGGATAAGACAGAAAAAATAAATATAATAAAAATTATATTATTAATGAATAGCAATCAAGAATTTTATATAAAATCCTGTTAGGCTATAATGATTTATCCAAAAGAATGATTCATTATTACCAAGTTAGACATTAATACCAAGATGAGGGATGCAAGGAAAATAAACAATATAATAATATTAAAATCTAAAATATCCCAAACCACATAATTATCATAATAAATACAGAAAAAAGCCTTTGATAGTGTAAAACATTTAATTAAGTAATGGTAAAAATGCTACATAGTAAAGGCATTGTGAGACCCTTCTTGTATTTTATCTATAAATATCTATGTAGATATTTGTATACAGAACTTTATAGGTAAAACTTTTCTTATTTGCCGATTTGATGGCATACTTTGAAAATCTGAGAGAATTAGCAGAGATAAAATTAGGATGAATAACAGCTTCAGTAAAGTTGCAGGCTACAATATAAACCCTCAAAAATCAATTGCATTTCTATGTAATAATAACAAAATCTATTCCAAATCATTACAAAAAGTATAAAGTATCTGGAGATCGATCTACCAAAGTGCACAAAAGGTTTGTATAGATCCAATTACAGAGTGCTCCTTAAAGAAATAAAGAACAACATAAAAAGCTAAAGAAATATTCAATGCAATTCCATTGTAATAAAAATACCTGTATAACCAGTTAAATTTTTGTGGCCTCATTTGGGGTTTTCTTGGCGATGACACTGGAGTGGTTTGCAATTTCCTTCTCCAGCTCATTTTACAGATGAGGAAACTGAGGCAAACAGAGTGAAGTGACTTGCCCAGGGTCACACAGCTAGTGTCTGTCTGATTTGAACAGTTTTCCTGATTCCAGGCCCAGAGTTCTAACCTACTGCACCACCTAACTACCCTATAGAATGTGATAAATAAAATTCATTCAGAAAAATAAAAATCTGGGATATTAAGGGAAATGATGATAGAAGGTAGCAGCAATCATCAAAACAATTTTGTATTGGTTAAAAAATAGAGATAATCTGAAAAAATTAAAGTCAATAATCGTGTTGATAAACCAGAAAACAAACTGCTTAGAAAAGAACTCTTCTTCTGATATAAACTGCTAGGAAAACCAAAAAAGCAATCTGGCAGAAATTACATTTAGATATACACCTTATAAATATTCCACTATACATTCTAAATGAACACTTGACCTTAATAATAAAAGATCATGCTATAAAACAATCCATAAAAAATTAGAAGAGAAACAAATCATATGCCTCTCTCACAGCTATGGGTAAGAGATGTATTCTTAACCAAACTAAGGATGGTGGCAATTACAAAAGATAAAATAGGTAACTTTTATTACATGAAACTTAAAAGCTTTTAAACAGACAAAACTGATGCCTCTAGGATAAGAAGAGAAGTGGTTGAACAGGAAAATAAAAATCTTTCTATCATGTTTCTCTGAGAAGGGTCTAGTATAAATCAAGAACCATTCTCCAATAGATAAATGGTCAAAGGGTGAGAACAAGCACTTCTCGAAAGAAGAACTGTAAAGCATTCACAATTGTATGAAATAATGTTCCAAATCACTAATAATAAGAGAAATTAAAATCAAAAGAACCATGAAGTTTTACTTCATACCCTGAAAATCATCAAAAGATGACAAAAGCGAGTGAGTCAATATTGGTGGAGATGTAGGAAGATAGCACACTGGTGCATTGTTAGTGGAGCTGTGAACCAGTACAATTACTTTGGAAAGCAATTTGGCATTATGTGAATAAAGAGAAAAAAGTTTCCATACCCTTCAACCATTACTCAATTACCATAAGGAAACCACTGATAAGAAGAAAATCCCCATATACAACAAAATATTTATCGTGTCACTTTTTGTACTAGCAAAGAATTGGAAACAAAGTATATGCCCATCAAATGAGGAATGGCTAAATAAAGTATGATCCATCAATAAAATGGAATGTGATGAATACTCAAAAACACAGAAAAATCTACTTGAATCAATACACAGTTAAGCAAAGCCACTAAAATAATATACACAATGACTGCAATGATTTATACTGAAAAAACTACCCACACATACACAAAAACAAAATAGTGCAAAATCATAAAGAACAAGCAAGGCTCAAAACAAGAGGTATGAAAGGACATTCCCAACCAACTTCTTTCTAGATGTGGGATGTCTACAGATATTATAAATTGCACAAATCCTTGGATTTTTCCCATATACTGATCAGTTGTATTGTTATTTTTCCTTCTTTTTTGTCTTTAAAAAAATTACTGGGAGCAGGAGAGGGAGGTATGCTGGAGGAAATGATGATGTAAAACAAAAAAATGTATCAGTAAAAATCTATTTTTAAAAGAAGCTCAACATTTTCTGAGGCAGAAATTAGAAATGAATGCCTTCTAGGTATGTCAAACACCCTGTGCAAACATATGAAGACAAGCAACAGGATTCTGGTCCTTGAAGCATCAAGCAAGCCAGTTTTGCTAGAATATAGAGTTCACAAAATGGCATGTTGTGCAGTAAGACTGGAAAGGTAGATTGGAATCAGACTATAAAGGGCTTTAAAACTCAAACAGAGAAATTTGTAATTTTTTCCTAGGGGCAATACAGAATTGGTAGAGTTTTTGAACGGGTAAATTACTTGATCAGACTTGTGCTTTAGGAATATCTGTTTGGCAACCATGTGGAGTGAAGATTAGAAAAGGAAAAGACTGAGGCAAGAGGACCAACGAGGAGGCTATACTAATAGTTCAGAAGAAGACGCCAACCAGAGTGGCAGCTGTGTGAATAGAAAACAAAACACAGAAAACATTTTATAATAATAATACCTAATAATAATTACAGCATTTATATAGTTCTTTAAGGCTTACAAAGCATTTTACATATATTATCTCATTATCTACAATGTTATAAAAACAGAATTTTGAAAGACTTAAGAACTCTTAACAACTCAATGACCAACCATGATTCTAGAAGGCTAATGATGAACTATCTACCTCGTAATGGAGAGGTGATAGACTCAAAATATAGAAAGTATAGACATATAAGTATACACAGACACACACACAGAGTTATACCTTCCCTACTGCAAGGGTTAGGGGCATGATCCCCCCATGATCTGGAAAATCTGCATAAAATTTTTCAGCCTTCATTTTGTGCCAGTCTGAAATTATCTTCTTTTTATGGAGTACTTACAGTATCTTATTGTAAAATTTGGGTTAAGTATCTGGTCATAGGCTCTGTGTCATCTGTTAGCATTCCTTCACATGATGTCTTCAGCTTCTGCAAAATTCCCCCCCCACACGCAAATTTCTAATTAATTTCTCATGCTGACCTGTGATATACTGAAATAGTGATGGCAAAAGTGTACTTTAGTAATAGGCAAAATACGCATTATATAAAGTATACCTCCATCTTTTTGATTTACTAAGAAAAATTCATTCAGGTCTACTGATGAAAAAAAAATAACACTTGCTAAGGGTGTTTTATTCCTAATTGGGTTCAAGTCCATTTGAGATCCATGTAAAATCTATTTCCAGCTTCCCACAGTGGGTATAGTACACAACACAATTATATTTTCATATATTAATTATATATCATATCATATATTTGTGTCATATATTGTATCATATATTATACAACTGCCATCTGATATCATGAAAAAAAAACCTGAAGGGTAAAATTAGTTGTTTACTTTTGCTACAACTACTATTTATGATAATGTATCATTACATATATCTATACAACCATTTTTAAGGAAATAGAAATACTTTTTAGATGTACCAACCACGTGACCTTGGACAAGTCACAACCTCATTGTTATAGAGATTTTGTTTTCTTTGTCTAGAATTAGCTACAGTTAATTTAACTAAAGGGAACTGCTATGAAATACATCATGCAAGTAAAACTGGTAAGATTTGGTAACAGAGTAGCATTGAGGAAAAAGCAAAAGTCAAGGACTACGTTCCACTGCTGGATACTGTGGTGACCAGAAGAATGGTGGATACCTCAGAAGAAATAAGGAAGTAAGCAAGAAGAGAAAGTTGGGCAGGTAAGGATGGAAATTAATGAGTTCTGTATTTGGACAGGTTGAGTTTGAGCTGTCTATGGCACACTTCCAGTTGAAGATATCTAATAACATAGACATATACTCTTAAGTCAACACATACTCTGCAGTCTGGTGACTTTATTTTGAAAGTGGGAACACTATTCCTTTTTCATAGGCTTACAGAATGTAAGGAATTAAAAGGAACCTGGAAATCATCTAACACAGCCTCTACATTTCAAAGATGAGAAAAATGAAACCCAAAGAGGCTGCCAAGGTTTTAGTCTATGTCAGAAATTGGGGGAGAAAAGTGGTCCAGCCGAACTGCATCCAGGGCAAGGAAGTGGCAGAAGTGGCAGCCCTGCAGCCACTTCCATGTAGCTGCTTCAGAAGCTCCTAGCCTGCAGACTGCAGAGGGGCCAAGCAATCATTCAGACGCTAAGTGCTCTTGCCTAGAGCTGCCTGGATCTGGATCATGGTCGTTGGTGGTGGCTCTGAGGTGCGTTTTCAGTAAGCCAAAGCTAGTGGGGGCTGCAGCACCCTCCTAATAGCTCTGGCAGCTACAAAAACCCCAGAGATTTGGGACAGAGCTTTCCCCTCTGGAAGCAGAGTTCGACAGAGCTAAAAAGTCAAGTAATTGACTGGCAACATGAGTAGGCAAACAAAACAAAGGTAAGAATAGCAATCGAACTTTAGATTCCTTTTTTTGGAGACAAAATGGATCAAAGCGTGAAATGGCAGGAAGACAACACTGTCAGAACTCCCACACCAAAAGCTTCCAAGAAACATGAAGACTGCCTACAGCCATAGAGCAGCTTAAGAAGGATTTTGAAAATTAAATAAGTGGAGGAAAAATGGGGAAGAGAAATGAGAAAGATGCAACAAAATCATTAAAAGAGAGTCAACAACCTGACTGAAGAAAATAACACTTAAAAAATAGATTAACTCAAAGGGCAAAAAAGGTCCAAAAAGCCAATGAGGAGAAGAATGCCTTAAAAAGTCAAATTTACCAGATGGAAAAGGAATCTCAAAAGCATTCTGAAAAGAATAATTCCTTCAGAATTAGAGTGGAATAAATGGAAGCAAATGACTTTATGAGAAATCAAGACACTATTAAACAGATACAAACAAATGAAAAAATAGGTGAAAAACCTCCTTGAAAAAACCACTGACTTGGAAAATAGGTCCAGGAGAGACAATTTAAAAATTACTGGACTACCTGAAAGCCATGATCAAAAAAAGAACTTAGAAAGCATCCTTCAAG